>JAXCLR010000105.1:42451916-42495975 GCA_035584095.1 Annona squamosa
GAAAATCATGATGTTTGTTTGGAATATGTGAAAACTGAGGATCAAATTGCAGATATTTTTACCAAACCTTTAGCAAAGGAATCGTTTTGTAAAATTAGAAATGATATGGGGATGATTGAGCTAAATTAAGAATAATTAGATGAAAAATAGACTTAGAAAAATCCAAGTCGATAAGCCAAGTCGACTCAGAGGCTACCAAGTTGACTCCATTGGGGTGAAGTCGACTCCACTGAAGTCGACTTGGGCATTGTGAAGTCGACTCCGCTGGGGTGAAGTTGACTTCGCCTAGGGCAAAGTCGACTCCACACGCGTGACAATTGGAATTCCGCCTCTTTTTTTCTTCTCTCTTCTCTCATTTCTTCCCACGTCAGCAGACCTCTCTCCCTCATTTTCTCTTCCTCCGGCATATCCATCTCATTTTCTCTTCCAACTTTCTTTTCTCCGGCTGTCTCTCTCCTCTCCGATTTTCTTTATCCTCATCTCTCCAAAACTTTCTCTGTTTTCTGTCATTTCTTTTTCAAATCCCAGTAAACAAAACCCATCTCAAATGGCTCCCAAATCTCATTTGCCTAAGCTAGCTGTGTCAAAGCCATCACTAAGGCCCGTTCCCAGACAATCAAACTCCCATATTGAAGAAGAGGTTCCCAGGAGGCAACGGACTCCTGCTAAACGAACCCGAGATGAGCCATCGACTTCTACAGGTTGACGGGTTAGATTCTAAACTGAAACCCCATCAACTACAGGTGCTCAAGGGGCAAAAAGCTAGACTAACAGAAGAACGGATACTGGGGATAGAAGGAAAAGAGCTCCGACTGCCAAAACTCAGGTCTTGAAGATGCCGACCACATACTTCAAGATAGAACTCCAACATAGTTGTTTTTACAAATCGTTCTATGAACGTAAGGTATTCATCTCCAAAATCATAGATTTCAAGTTCTTGAACGACTATGAATTTGAGATTGAAGAGCTACTAGAATTCCAAGGTTGGACCAGATTATTAAAAGCAGATGAAAGGGTTTTTCCAGATTTAATTAGGATTTTTTACTATCTATGGGATGATTATAAATATTGTACTTATGTGAAGGGAATTGAAATGTTCTTTAGGACAATGGTAGCCCCAAATCAAGAAGATGCCTTATTCAAAATAGGCAGAATTCTAGGCGTTCCTGCTGAGGAAGAGCAGATCCTTACAGATCTTACATTAGATCAAATGTACAATCAGCTTACCCAGAGCAACAAATATCATCCAGGGATCAAATTCCTGCATTACATGGATTTCTCTCCAAGGTTACGAGTTTTACGCCTTTTGATAGCCCATTGTATCTATCTTAAGGGAGGTGGTAGAAACCAATTAAACCCTTAGGAGGTAGGAATTCTTTGGAAAGTTGTGAATAAAGTCAAAGTCAGCTTACTGCGACTATTTTTGGAAGCACTGGCTTCGAGGAAGGACAATCCACGAGGGATTCTTCCATATGGGATATGGATCACAAGGATCCTAGAATTCTATGAGGTTGACATCGATGGTGAACCATTTAAGGTTCTGAAATCAACGAATGCCATCAACAAAGCCTTGGTCCAACGCATGAAAATCAATGTGGAGCAATTTAGAGCAGAACAGATACGGGAAAGAATGGGCAGACCAGCTCAAGAGGAAGCTGAGGATGCACAGGCTCAGGGGGAGCAGCTCCCACTACCAGAGGATGAACAACCTACTCCACATGCAGACGCTCCCAAAGTGCCAGCCTCACTCGTGTCACACGGCTCTTGCTCACCTCACAGTTCATAGATTCCTGATCTAGCACCACATCCCCCATCATGGGACACTTCGGGGAACGCTATTCGACTTGGCTTATGATTAAATTTGCATTATGAGATGTCATGAAAAGTTTATGCTTCGATTATGTTTTGCTCTAATCCTGGTTGATTGAATAAGTGTTTGAAATTCAACTTGAGATTATCTAAAGTAACATATGCCTATTAAAAGGTAAAAAAAACTCAAATTAGTTTTGTCAATCATCAAAAAGGGGGAGATTGTTGAGAACAATTGTTGAAAATCAAATGCAAAATAGCCAAAGATGAGTTTTGATGATTAACAATACGATTTGAGTAAGTTTCAAATCACTAATGTATCTTGTGTATTGTCTTAGTTATAAAAATGGAAAATATAAAGTATAACAGGTTAAGTCGATCCTCAACTAGACTCCAGTATCGACTTAGGTGAAGTCGATACCCAAGTCGACTCCAAAAGCGACTTCAAGTGCTAAATTTTGTCTAGTGTTGAAATTGGGGACCAAAATGTATTGAAGTTGCAGACAAAGTCGACTCCATCTGTGACTTGGGTGAAGTCGGAGGCCAAGTCGACTCTAGTACCGACTTCAGTCAGTCAGGGCAGATTTCAGAAGTTAAGTTGAAGACCAAGTCGACTTAAATATTCAACTTGGAACATTTGAAGATTAATTCAAATACAAAGCAAGCAAGATGCATGAATTCATTTTTTAGAATATATTTGGACTTGTTCATACATATGAAGATTCAAGTTTTCAAGACTTCTATACAAAATGAATATACAAAATGTCAAGTATTGAAGATCGAAAGTAGAACAATTATAATGAAGAAGTTAAGCAAGCAAAAACGGTTTCAAAGAAGCCTAAGTTCACTTGGCAAGAAAGAGAAGTCAAGTCGCAAACGAAGTCGACTCCAGCATCGACTTGGGTCAAGTCTCAGACCAAGTCGACCCAGAAGATAGACTTGGAAACTGAAGCATCCGAAGTCGCACCCGAAGTCGACTCCACATGCGACTTGAGCTAAGTTTAAGGCCAAGTCGACCTGAGGAAGAACTTGAACAAGCTTACCACAAGTGACGTCGCACCCGAAGTTGACTCCATCATGGGACTTGGGCGAAGTCGCACACGAAGTCAACT
This sequence comes from Annona squamosa, assembly GCA_035584095.1. NCBI lineage: Eukaryota > Viridiplantae > Streptophyta > Magnoliopsida > Magnoliales > Annonaceae > Annona > Annona squamosa. The sequence goes on from JAXCLR010000105.1 coordinate 42,454,838, forward strand.
CCACCTGCGACTTGGAGAAATAACATTCGAATTTTTGAACATTGGAACATTTATTATATGCCAACCACCTCTACAACGTTCAAAATTCTTTCTCCTCTATATATAAACACTCAAGAAAACGTAGAAACATACAAGTAAGAGATGAAAAAGAGGAAAGAAGTGCTACTAAGAGTTTCAATCTACTTTTTTCTACAATTGAGTGATCTATACACTTTCAAAGGAAGAACAAGCTTCAAAGTTGCTGTTTGCTTCAACAAGTTTTACATTATCTAAGCATGGTTTTACCTTACTTAACACTCAAAAAAAGTTTGGAAAGAATCCCTTTACCTCAAGTAAAAAAACTCTCCTCTTATTTGGCCTTTCTCTCTGTTTCCTTCTATCATTCTTTCTTTAAAGGCCAAAAACGTGTTTGGGGGTAGGAATGCTGAATTTCTCAAGCTTGGAGCTGGGAATGCTTTGGTCGTTCATAGCACCCTCTGTTTACAGTTTTTCATTTTTTTATTAAATTATAATTTACCCCCTTGCTCAAGGTATTTTATTCTAAATATATTTTTTTTAATTTTCATGATTTGTCTTGAGCAACGTGCAACCCCCTAGCTACTATTCATGCCACCCTAGCTGCCTATTTATTGAATTACTTTGATTTATTTAAAATAAATTTTTTAAGCTAGTTTCATCTTAACCCTTGATCACTTGATAAGGATGATTTTAGGCCATTGATTTTGGCTCCAAATCCCATGCCCCTGCCCTCTTTGAGCCTCGTGCTGATTTTAATTAATTAAAATTAATCAAAAGTCAATCCTAATTTAATGATAAAGTAAAGCTACTTTTTTATCTTCAAATGACGTGAATCTTGACTCTTGATTTATGATGTTTGATCAATCTTGGATCACTCATCATGTTTATCATAATACTTTGGCCATCTATAAAAAATTTCACCTTGATCTGATGTCCAAATTGCAAAACATGAATTTTTCTATGTTTTCTATACAAAAATCCATAAAAATCCAAAATTAATATTTTAATCCAAAAGGCACTTTTGTCCTTTAGTGGGAAGCTTTATTTTTTGTCTTTTATGATTAAATTAATCCAAAATGATTAACTTAATATATTCCTTAATCCCATGTATACTATTCACATTCCACTATTTACGTTTCACTATTCACATTTATTATTTATCCGAATTAACATTCCATAATTAGCTATTTAATCCTCCAATGCCATATATTACAAAAATATCGTCAATATATTTCATATAAAGATTAATATATTACCTAGGGTTTCATACACGTTCCTAAAATCGGAATTTCACAAGGTATGAGTGTATGACCATTATTAGTTTTTTAGTAACACCATTAGGAGTGACAACTACCCCAACTGCTTTTATGAATTTAATAAATAGAGTATTTTGTCATATCTCAAACAAGTGCTGGTGGTATTCATTGATAATATTCTAATGAATTCCAAGGAATTAGCAGAGCATATTAGTCATTTAAGGGAATATTGCAAACCCAAATAAAACATAAGCTATATACCTTTAAAAATTTAAATTTTGGATGAACAATGTGACTTTTTTAAATTATTGGATTAGCTAAGAAAGCTTATCGGTAGATCCAAAGAAGATAGAAACTGTAGTTAATTAGGATAGACCAACCACATTAAACGAGATAAAAATTTCCTTTGTATGATAAGTTATTATCGAAGATTTATGAAAAATTTCTTAATTATAGCAGTACTACTCACCAAATTAATTTAAAAGATACTAAGTACATCTAGTTAGATGTTTGATAAAGAAATTCTTGAGAATTGAAGAATAATTTAACTTCAACATAGTTTTGGTCTAATTGATCATTAGTAAAATTTATGTTCTATATAGTGATGCATCTAGGAAAGGTCTTAATTACATACACCTATAGCAAAGTAGGGTGATTGCCTATGTGTCTAGACAATTAAAGTTGTATAAGCAATATTATCCTATCCCTAATTTGAAGTTAATTGCAATAATGTTTGTTTTAAACTCTGCACGAGCATGAGAGTTTGCAATACATTTTTTCTTAGAATGAGTTAAACCTTTAACAGCGAAGATTGTTGAAGTTACAAAAAGATTACAATATTAATAGTCAATATCACTCTAACAAAGTAAACGTAGTGGCTAATGCTTTAAAATGCAAATCTTGTATAACAATTTGGATTACTTAGTAGTTAACTCTAATACAAGAAATTCAATCTTAATAGTTAGAAGTAGCAACTCTAGTCGAAATTTGAAGAATAAACACTACAAATTCAATCAACATTGATTGATCGAATAATGCAAGTTTATAAGTAGGTTAAACTTATTCTTTACATTTTAAAGAAGTTGAAGAATGGGGAACCCTTTGATTTCAATTGCAACCTAACAGTACATTCCTTTTACAAGGATGACTAGTTGTGCCTAGAGATGATAGTTTGTGATGTGAAATTTTAGAAAATGCTTATTGGTCAAAAGTCTTCTATGTATGCAGGTAGTGTAAAAATATATATATATTTGAGATAAAATTTCTAGTGGAAACAACTACATGTTAAGTATGCTAAATTTGTATTTTAATGCTTAGTATGCTAGTAAGTAGAGGTTGAACGGAAGAGACAAGCTAGATGTTACAATATTTAGAAATACCAGAATGATTGACGTTTTATTATGTTAGATAGAGATCGATGTTTTATTTCTAATATATGACAAAAGTTGTAGAAGTCTACAGGAATAGAGTTGCAATTGAACATTGCATATCATTCATTGATAGATGATTAATCTAAAAGAGTTATCTAAATTCTGAAAGATTTAAGAGATCTTATGCCTTGGATTTTCTTAGTTCTTGAGATGAGCACTTGACTTTGCTTACAACAATATTATTAGGATAGTATTGTATAGCTTTCTTTGAAACTTTATATGGAAAAGGGTGACAAATGCCTATTTATTGGGAACAAATAAGGACATGGCAAATTTTAGCTCCAATCCTAGTACAAGAAGGTACTTATGTAGTTCAAGTTCTTAGAATGTGTATTTGGTAGCTTAGGATCACTACAAAAGTATGGTAATGGCAAACAAAGAAATTTACAATTTATAGTTGGTGAGTTGGTCTTCTTGATGGTTTCTCTTACCAAAGGCGTGACTCATTTTAGAGTAAAAGCCAAATTATTTCTTCAATACATAAGACCTTTCAAGATATTAAAAGTTATTGGTGGTGTACCCTATCACGTAGCATTATATCCTTCGCTAGCAAGTGCTCATAATGTCTTCCACATCTTACAAATGAGAAAGTATGTTGTCAATCCAACTCATATTTTATCAGTTGAGTAATATGAGATGGGAAGGGGTTTAACTCATTCGAAGCATCCAATACGAATCTTACATAGTTGCTGAAAGTAGTTGAAAAGGAGGATAATTTAGCATATTTTAGTACAATTGAGCAACAATAATAGATAATAATCTATATGTAAGCTAGAGGATGATATTCACAAATCTTTTTTGAATTATTCGATAAACTATCTCGATTATCTCAAGTTTCAAGAATAAAACTTTATAAACTAGGGAGATTGTAAATACCCTATTTTTTTGAGATAATTAGTCAAAATTCACATATGTTAGCCTATATGCTAATGGTTGATCCTTTGATCAATTGGGCCTAGATAGTTAATTATGAGCTAGACTTATTTGTTATTTTTTTATGCTTTGAGTCCTATTTTTAATTTAGTTTTGTGCCACTTCAGTAACAATTTTATGCTATTTTAGTAACTAGTGTAGCTCAATTGGCATACATGAGGTCCAGGTGTTTTAGAGATTTAAGGTTTGCATATGAGTGCCTTAAGAAAATAAAAATATAATTTGTGTATTTTACCTCCTTAGGCATGTGAGCTTGATAACTTAATGAAGATTCCATCGGATAGAATTAAGATGACATAAGGATATAGTAGTCGAAGTAAAATTGAAATTGAAAGCAATAGATTTTATCGTAAGCTATTCACTTCTCCGAAATTTTAGAAAAATATTACAAGCAACCTTATAAAACTCCCTAGTAGGGAGTTGATGGGTTGCATGTAAACTAGGAAAAGATGATAAGAGCATAGATATGAGAAAGGAAAAGTTATTTGCTCAATGAAGGCAAATTGAACTTTTATTTGGATGTTTACAATGTTTCCAAAAATATTATGTTCCGTCGCAATTACTTTTGTACAATTAATTAAGTATTTTTTTTATTAATTATACATGGCATGTATATCACACATAAGTGATAAGGCTAGGATTTTACATCTTTGGCATGATTAATTTTATAATCCTAAGTTTTTTTATATAAAATTATCTAAATAATTATGTCTTATCTTTATGATTGAAAATATGTGATTGTTTATTGTGATTTTATGCACAAGTGTAATTATATCAATAAAGGATTAATTTATCAAGAAAAAATAAATTTTTTTATATGGGTGAGATGGGACGTCTACATCTCGATATATAATTTTATTTTTATGTACCATTATGGTAATCAATGGTGTCACATAAAATTATAAGCATATTGTGTTACATCATTAAAATTTGTTATTAAAGTATATTATGCGCAAGTTAATGATGTGGTAGATTGCATTATTTGAATATTTTTTATGCTATGATAACTAGTAATAATTAGTCACATGGATGTATTGACATGCTTATGGTGTTTGGAGTTTTACTATGCTCTAGGGTTTTGTTTTACATTTTATGATATTTTAAAATTTTTGTGTAAAAGTCCATTTGGTAAGTTTGAAACAAATGAATCATTTGTTGTTTTGCGGGCACACTTTGTTGGTCTTGTTAACTTAACTTAACCTAAGAGGTGAGAGATGAATTGGATTTGTAAAATTTCTTTTGTTTAAGTATTAACCCCTTTGTAATTTAATTCCTATTAAATGAAGTGTATTGAGTAAAAAATTGAGAGCTCAAATAATATAGAGCAAACACACAAGGAAGCATAGAAATTTTTATAATGATTTGGACAACCCCCTACTCTCTTTTTCAAGTATACATCTCTTGTGTCTTTGATTCTATTGTAAATTCTAATTACAACTTAGAGCATAAGCTCTCTTCTAAAGTCTAGCTTTAAGAGGCTTAGATATTACACGTAAACTTTTGGTCCACATCACTCCATCCAATCTTTAGTTTGTATAAATCAATTGACCTTGGTTTCCAATAGTAATTGTAAAATATCAAAGAAAATAAATAAATAAAAATAAATATTTTAAGTTGACTAGTCAAAGTCCACGTAAGATATCCTACGTGGCAAGATTGACCCTTCAACTAACTGGGCCAAATGGTTAATAATGGGATTTGCCCAATTATTATTTTTATATATGCTATGGGTTATATTTTTTTAATTTTTGCATGTTATTTCAGCAGCCCATGTAGCTTGGTTGGCATATGAGTGGTCTAGAGTTTTAGAGATCTAGGGTTCAAGTAGGGGGTTCTGTAGAAAAATAATTAATTTATGCACTTTTGCCTCCCCAAGCATGCGAGCCCTATAAGAAAAGATAGGATGAGATAAGAACTCTCCTAGATAAGATTTGGCTAAATTAGAATTCAAGAGCATTTCAATGTAACCGAGTTTCATTGAGGCCTCTGCTGGGAATGCTCCATCCAGCCGTTCTTGCTCGCGAGCTCAATTTGGTCCGTCGATCGCATAACTCCCATTGTGTGGAGTTTTAGTTGGGTATTCTAGACTCGAACTATTTCTATCATTTAAAACTAATTCAGCTCATTTTTCCCCTTTTCGAACAATAGCTCTTCCATTTCTCTCTCTTTGACAACTTTCTCTTCTCCATCTTACAACTTCTCCTCCATTTCAAAATATGAAAAACTAATGCAGTTAATTTTTTTCTCCCTGACGAAAAGTAACATTCCCATTTTCTCTTTCCATCTTCCAACTCCCTCTTCTCCATCTTAATAGCTCCTTCCTCTCCATTTTAAAAAATAAAAAAACCAATGCAACTAATATTTTCTTTCTTCTCGAGGAGCAACCCTCTTGCCTTCTCCATCTTCCTTCTCTGTCTTTTCCATTTCCCCTCCACACAACCCTTCTCTTCATCTTCCATTTTGGAACTGCTACTAGAGCCCTCTCCTCTTTATCTTTCTCTTACAAAACAACTCTTATAGTTCTATGATCTCCATCATGTATGCATTTTTTTTGGAAATAATTTTCCTTTTGATGTCTGTTTTGGGTTTTTGTTTTCTTTTTCCTATAATATTGGATGGATGGCTTGATTTTACTCTTACGAAAAAAACCAAAACTTTTACTTGTTCTTACATAAAGGTAGAATGTTTTCAGAATTATATTTACACTTTTCACGTATGAAGTATACTAATATAGAGACGACCGAGAATAAGATGTCTAAAGATCATATATCAACACAAAAAATGACCTAATGTAAGAAGTTTGGGAATCGTATGTTGGCGCAAAAGACAACCTTGAGTCGAACGTCTAAACATTAGTATAAAAGATGACCCGCTGTTGGATATCCTTTATTTGTGATCAGTTAACTTTTTTGGGCTCAAGAAGTTTTTACTTTTATGTAATCGTTGAGTTTCATCTTTCCATTTCATTTTCTAAAAATATGAATTATGGATTGATCTTGGTTTAGTATTTAGATTTGCAGAATACATGGTTAAAACCTATGGGTGGGTTGGTACTATAACATAAATGCAATTTCTATTGCTAGAATATAGAAGACGACCCAATGTCGGACGTCCGGTTTACATGATTGATCTAATAATGCATTATTATAGACATAATACAACTCAATTTACGCCTTCATATAATAAATTTTTAATATGGCGATTTTCAACCTTGTTGAGTTGTTTGGTATAATATTTTAAATTATATTGTTATTAAATTCTTCATCTGACATATCTTTGATATTGTTGGAACATTTATATTTTCAAGCTTTAGCCATGGACTCCTCATCTGCTTCAAGGATCATATCGTTCGGATGGTGATGAACAAAATAGGTAATTGTGATGAAAAAATACCAAGTTGGGGGTGAGTAGGGAAGGTAAATATTATTTTTTTTCTTTGCTTTACATTTTCATTTTATACACTCATCTACCTAGCCAAACTTACTATAGAATACTTCATTTCTGTCAATAGAGAAAACTTTTTGTTGGTTGGTTACTTTCTTATGATGCTTAATATATTAGTGCTTTAATATATGGTATCCTTTTATTGTATACTAATGACAAATTATGCAGTTTATTTAGCAATCATTACTACTTTTTGTATTATCTTACTCTCTCTTTTAAATAGTACAAGAATGACTAGAAGCATTTTATGTGAAGATTTTGGAAGAAAAAGTTCAAGACTTGATTAATCCTACATCTACGGGCAAAATAAGACATTTCTTTCTTTTGGACTGAATCTCCTATTGTGATCATGCTATGTGAATCTCCTTTAATGTAAGATGATTTTTAGTTATATTTATACTTTGAGTCTTTAAACTTTGCTTGAACACAGAACAATTTGAGTTTGATATATGTGCTGTAAATATGTGTATCATTCAACGATACGGTGGTAGTGCTATTCAATCAGTTATTTTAGGAACATTATATCTGTTTCTATTCTATCCATTCCTAACACAATCTCTATATCTCTGCTTTGAATTTACACACTGCCATTATAAATTGTTTAAAAGGTAATAAGTCAGGCGTGTTATAGTGGGCTGATTAAGTATGATAAGTTTGCTTGTTATTTATATAGTCCAACATGGTCTTTGACTATGAAATTGAAAATATCACTTCTTCACATCTGTATCTCTGTTGAGCATCTTCATGTATAAATGCAAAACTTTAATTATGAAACCCAACCTATGTAGGACTCAAATGTATGCATTAAACATTTACATGTGATTGATATGTGAATTTATTGAATTTTAAATAATTTTGTGATTTTGCTAAACTATGGTAATTAGGGCTAAGGATTAGCAATGATGGTTCGAGTGATCATTTTGAGTTGATATGGGATAATGAGATTAAAGTAAATTTTTGGAGATTGAAATATACCAATGTATCATGGATAATTATTTTAAATTATTTAATATGAATTATGAGAATTTAAAAGATAATTATCAAGTTTAGTGGAAAAACACTAGAAAATTCATAACTCAACGCCTATAAGGCGGATTCAAGTGAAATTTGAAAGAGAAGTTGATGATGTTGGGCTTGGTTTTATGAAATTATTGGGTTATGAAAATTCTTGATAAAATTTGTACGACAATTATTTGACTATAGCTTAAATCCAACCGTTAACTTCCAACGGCTATAACTTGAGTTAGGAAAATCGGATTGAGATGAAATTTAAAACAGTTGAATGAAATTATGAGATTAATATTTTAGAAGGTTTAGATTAAGTATATTATGTTGAGAAAATACCTGAATTGGAAAAGGTGCATATAGTTGACTTTTACACCTTAAAGGTACCATGCATTGAAGGCTTAGAGTACATGGATTAAATTCAGATTTTAATGAAAAATAGGTATCCAATGCAGCTTAATTTTAGGGTATTTTATGCATTATTGTAAAATGCAAAAATCCCATGAATTATCCCTGCATTGACGTCCACATTTATGGGGCTAGTGAGAGCTCAAGTGAGCATAGGAGAGGTGATAATGCATGGACGTCCCAAGGTGCTGCTGCTGGATTTTTTATCATTTTTTATAATTTATCCACATAAATAGTTGACATGTAGGGACACATAAATATGCATTTATTCATGTGAAAACCCCTGCAAAAAAATCATGAACAACAGCTGCTCATTGAAGGTTGAAATGTCGCAATGGATGTGATGTTGCTGCCAAATTAATGGATAAAATAAATGCTAATTAAGTGCATAATTTACTCTCAAATGAAGGTTATTAAAAATTTGAAAAAAATTTAGAAAGTGGACAGCAATGTGGATGTGGCAAGTGGACAGCTTGGTTGTGTTTATCTTGAGTTGATTTTCACCCTTTGAAAAATAAAGTAAAAATATTTTACTTGGCTATAAATTACACAAAACATTAAGGGGATAAAAATGCATTAAATAGCTATGGAAATCTAGCCACAAGTTGGGTCCACAAGCTGGAGCAATTCAGCCTTATAAAAGGGGGTGGACGGCCAAGTGAATGGATCTTGGAAAGAAAAATTTTTAAGTGCCCAAAACCCTCTCTCCACACAACAGCAACCCACGTCCCACCTTAGGCCATCAAGGAGGAAGAAAAGGGAAGAAAAAAAGGAGGAAAAAGAAAGGGAAAAAGGAGGAGAAGCTTAGCACAAGTGATTAGGATTTGAACTTCATCAAACAAGTAAGTGTATTGGATGACTTGAACTTTTGATTTTAAGGTTTAAACTCCAAATTTTTGGATATGAATTTGATGCATGAAGTTTTCTTAAATATTGATTCAATATGCTCTTTGATCAAGTATTGAATGGATATTAAGATTTACCTATAAATTTCAATGAATTATGTAGTTGAAATGGAGATTAGAGTGGATTATGAGTTGAAACCCAACTTAATAAAATCTAAATTCAAGTGATAAGTTGTTGTATTGGATTGATGTTATGTTTAGGCTATGAATCATATTTTAATGAATTATTTATATGGATTTAAGCTTAAGTATAAATTTTAGAAAGAATGGAATGCAAAGTGATTATATAACCCAATTTTTCCATTTTTATACTAAAAATGGTATGGAAATGAGATTCATGATTTATGAAAGTTATATAGGGTAAAATACCCTAGCTTTAAGGTACTATGGATTCCCAAAAGGATTTGGGATGAAAAGCCCCGAATCTGATTTTATGAATTTTAAGAAACTATGTTCAAATGGGGTAAAAATGGTACCTGAAATAGGGAAGTAAGTTGCTGTTTTGAGAAGAGTTAATTTATGGATGCTAAATATGTGTTAATACCCTAGATTTGGGTAAGGAAAAGTTGGATTAATTGTTGAAAATTTGGGATTATAAAATTGTTTAGGGTTAAGTATCAAAAGACACGTTAAACGTGTGAAAAATGGGTTCCAAAGTTGCTGTTTTGGAAACCTGTGATTAATGGATTAAAATTTCATAAAAATACCCTAAATAAATTCATCATTAAGGATTATTATCATGCTGAAATATGGACAATGTTTCTGACTTGAAATTTTTTTATGAAATGCATTATATATGTGTTGCCAAATGAGCATATGTGAAAGGATAGACATGCATGGTGATAAATAACTTATGTAATTTAATTTTGTACAAAAATTCATAAAAATATGGTGAATTTTATGATTATATAACTGTTTATATTTTCATGATGTTAATTTTAAATTTTGAAATTTACTAATGAAGCTTAAGGCTACAACGTGTGCTTAAAATGAGCACCGATGTGTAAATTTTGAAAAATAAGTGAAAAAATGGTGTATGGAAGGTAATGAACCTTTAAATGATAATTATTGGATGATTATTATGTGATTGAATGGTTACCCTACGTATGGGATTGAATTTGTTATATAATATACAATGAAATATGCAAATATGTGCTATTTATGCCTAACGACTTGAGAAGTCAAATGGATGATATATGTCAATAAAAATGGGTTGAAAAACTAAATGAGATGCAAGAAAAAGGAATATATGAAATATTATATTATTCATATGTAGGCAAGGGCAAAGAAAAGGCAGATTTGGAAAGCTAAAGAAACGCGGGTAAGCAAGAAAATTTTCTAAATGATTTTGTTTTTCTAAATTACTTTAAATAAATGCAATTTTTGTTCTAACTGTTGGACGTGAATATTGAAATTATTTTAGAAGTATTTAAGGATGATCATTCCTTAGTTAAAATTGTATTAAAATGATGTTTTTGGTTACCATGTGGTATTATGAAACTTCCTTTGACAAATGTTATGAAAAATGATGTGATGCTAAGTTTCTGAATGAAAAATCATGCTAGCCTGTTAAAGATGGTTTTATAAAAGTTCATGTGCACAAAGTACTAGGTCCACCTGAAAGGTATTAGCAGACCGATTGTCCCTCTTTGGTGTGGCCAAGTTACTAAAATAGGCCTAAGGCCAGCAGCACCCTCTCTGAGATGGGAGAAGATAAGGACGAATGGTCGCCTAGCTAGCTTCCATCCTTTGAAGGACATGTTCACGGTTTTACATTGCATTATGCATGTTGTACCCGTGATGAGTACAGGAATTATCTTTTCAAGATATGCCTTTTGAAAAGGTATAAATTGCTTTCCAAGATATTTTAAATGCAAAATGTTGCTTGAAATGATTTGCCTGTGAAATAAATATAGCTTGCTTATTGAGTTTTGACTCACGTTTTTGTTTTTCAAACCCAAAGATAGGTGAAAGAAAGGACTTGGCAAAGGAGCAAGTGCAAGATCATTAAAGCCATGGAAAAACAATAGTAGTTTGATGTCATGAAAAACTTGTGTCGAATGATTGTAAATTACCTTGATGTTTTATGTTGACAACTATGATGATACTTGCAGTGACATCTGATTTATGTGAAAGTTTGAAAAGTCTTTTGATCATCATGCGCTGCTATGTGATGACTGGTTGGAAATGATCTAAATATGCATGAGATTAGAAATATATGGAAACAAACTCCTATGAGTGTATATGTATTTGGATAAATATTTATTAAAACCCGCCGTGTAATAGGGTAATAATCCTAATCATGTTTACCAATCAATAACGATCCCAAGGTAAGGCTCAAGATGTGACACTCGGGTTTGGGGCACCACATTAATGGTATATGATGGAAACATTGATGTATTTTTTACAGGTTAGCGAACATGGTGATGACTAATAATAGTCTTTGAGTGTCAAATAATGAAGAGGACATGAATCTCCCTCAACTTTGTTCAAAGATGAGACCAAAACATAAAGCAAAAAAAGCTCTAACCGAGAGTGATGTGATAACTTGAAAGAACCCAAAGAAGAATAAAAGATACAAATTGTGCAAGCATTTCAAGTGATGAACTTACTGAGGAGAAAGTAGAAAATATGCATCTAGAAGACAAAGAGCTAAAAAAGGGAGAGGAAGCGTAAACACAACAAAAGAAAGAAGTGGATAATTAATAAGAGGAAGAGCTACAAAGTGATGAGAATGATGAAAAAGCTAATGAGGGGGACCAAGAATATCAATCGGTCATTTGAGAACATTCATTGAAGGCCAAGTTGCGTCTATCATGTTTAAGCTGAATGTCATGGATAATTTGTTGAAAAAGTTAAAAACTATTTAGATATGCACACCAATGATGATGAAGAATCAACTTTGTTTTCTTGCTTTTTTTACTTGTTATTGAAATCTATTGTAAGACTTCAATTACTTTTTTAGATTTTTCTACGACCATTTGTAAGTGACTAAAATTGTATTGGAATGTCATGTGTTATGTGATTGTTTTGAGCATTCATGTTGCATGTGCATTGGTCGTTCAAGTATGAAATCTTTTCTACTATTTACTTACATTTGTAGTATGACATGTGCAGCTATTTGGTCTACAACAATAGCACCATTAGAACCATATTGCATGAAAAGAGGATACTTTAATGCAAGGTGTTTGATAGTTGGACGACTGACGACTTAATGTTAGTCATCTTACTTAAGACGACTAGCTATTGGTTGTTTAATTGTAAGATGACTGGGTATTGGTTGTCTAATATTTACACCACAAATTTTTGAAAGATTTGCAAATACAAAAATTGATGTTTCATGGTAACAACATATAATTAAAAGAAAGGATCCAATTCATAAAATACCTCTAAATAGACAAACACACTTTATAATTGTCAAATTACTTAATATAAGTTAAACGTATGATCGATAATAAACTTATTACACCCCATCGTATAGGTTTTACATAATTTTAGCTCAACTATCAAGTTCAACATGAACTTAAACTACTGCATAAATAGAAATATTTATACACTGAAATAAGAAATGTGTTACTGTAAAATCAATGCTGACTCCATTAGCATTGTCTACCCTATGCTCAAAACCATTATTCTCCATTAGAGTCATATCACTCTTTATTGGGATTTCACTCGTTTCCGCTAGTTCTTGTTGCATGTAACTCCTTGTCCATCTTTGGAGTATTAATACAGAAATATATGATCCTTAAAGCCAATGAGGAGTCCATGCCTAGAGCCTGAAAATATCAATGTTCCAACAACATCAAATATATGTCAGATGAAGAATTTAGTGACAACATAATTTAACACATTGCATTGTACCAACCAACTCAACAAGGTTGAAAGTCACCATATTAAAAATTTATTATATGAAGTCATAAATTTAGTTGTACTATGTCTATAATAACACACTATTAGATCAAACATGGAAACCAGATGTCCTATATTGGGTCTTCTTCTGTATTCCATTAATAGAAACAACAATTATGTTTAAGTACCACCCACTCACGGGTTTTAATGATGCACTCTGCAGATCTAAACACTAAACTAAGATCAATCCATATTTCATATTTTTTAAAAAATGAAATGGAAAGATGAAACTCAACAATTACATAAAATTTAAAACTTCTCGAGCCCAAAAAAATTAACCGATCACAATAAAGGATACTTAATGGATCACATAAAAAATCTTATGTTTATACGTCCAACAGTAGGTCATCTTCTGTAGTAATGTTTAGACGTCCGACTCAAGGTTGTCTTTTGCGCCAACATACGATTCCCAGATGTCTTACATTAGGTAATTTTCTGTGTTGATGTATTATCTCTAGACATCCTATTCTAGGTCGCCTTCTATAGTAGTATACTTCACATGTGGAAAGTGTAAATATAATTCTCAAAACATTCTACCTTAATGTAAGAACAAGTAAAAGTTTTGGATTTTTTGTAAGAGTAAAACCAAGCCATCCATCCAATATTAGAGGAAAATGAGATTCAAAAACCTAAAACAGACATCAAAAGGAAGATAACTTCAAAAAAATATGCATAGTTGATGGAAATCAGAGAGCTATAAGAGTTGTTATGTAAGAGAAAATGAAGAGAAAAGGGCTCTACAAAATAATTCTAAAAAAGGAAGATGAAGAGAAGGGTCGTGTAGAGGGGAAATGGAAAAGAGGGAGAAGGCAAGAGGGCTGCTCCTCGGGAAGGATGAAAATATCAATTGCATTGGTTTTTTTATTTTTTAAAAATGGAGAGGAAGGAGCTATTAAGATGGAGAAGGGGGAGTTAGAAGATAGAAAGGATAGAGCTGAGAGAGATAGAGAGAGAAAATGGGAGGGTTACTATTTGTGAGGAAGAAAAAATTAACTACATCGGTTTTTCATTTTTTAAAATGGAGAAGTTATAAGATGGAGAACAAACAATTGGAAGATGGAGAAGAGAAAGGTGTCATATAGAGAGAAATAGGAGAGCTACTATTCGGAAAGGGGGAAAATGAGTTGAATCAGTTTTGAACAATATAAATAGTCTGGGTCTAGAATACACAATTATAGCTCCCATTGACGGCTCAAATCGAGCCCGCTGATAATAATGACTGGATGGAGGGTTCCCAGCAGAGGCCTCAATGAAACCAGGTTCTATTGAAGTGCACCCAATTAGAATTTAAGTTTAAATAAATTTTGTCCTTTATCTTATTCCCTATCTCTTAGAAGCTACAGTAGCTTTTATAAAAGAGTTTGAGAAATTGATGAATTTAGGTATTCATAGGAAAGGTTTGAGGAAGCCAAAGTTGCGAAAGGAGGGAATAAGCTACGTGAGAATTTTTTAATGCAAGTGGGATTTTATTTGGAAATTGATTTTAGTCCAATAATTATATATTTCAAGTTGTTAACCCAGGAGAGAAGAAATTTGAGTTTCTAAAGATTTTATATCAGAAGAGATCCAAGCTAATTGTTCTTCAATTTTTTAATTTAACATATTGATAGATATTTTTACCTGAGTATCATACCATTCAAAGAAAGGTAAGTTTTTCTTTATTAATATACAATATTCTATCCATTTTTCAATTATCGATTTTAATTCTTTTCCCTTATAAGTTTTTACAATCCACTTTTTTTTTCTTTATTATAATTAGCTTTATATTCGTTCAATAATGCATCTTTTTCAAATTTAAAGATTAATTTTTCTGTTATTTCATTTAGTTGAAAATTTGATTCTGACGGTTCTAGTTCTGGTTTAGCTATATTTTGTTCATAACTTGATGGAAATTTTCTTGATATAGAGGAAGTCAACTTTCTTGTTGGTGAAGTAATAGGTATATGTGGAGTTATAGGTCGTGATAGACTAACCGAGTGTCTTTTGGTTGTAGGTTCAAAATTTAAAGTTATTTTATTGTTAATTTCTATTATAATTTCAATATTTTCTAAAGATTGTTCAAGGATGTCTTGAGCAATATCCTTTTCTATTTTCCATTCGGTTGGAAGGTTTATATCTAACCATAAGATTCTTCTTGGTTCAATCGTTTTATGAATAGGGTTAGTTATAAAATAAGGGGTAGCTTCTTTTTCTTGTGATACTAAAGATCTTGAAACTAAGGTTTTCATGGCCTTATAATATATTCGATATTGAATACATAAAGGTTTAGATCCCATTCTCATATTAAAACCTTGAGTTTGAATAAGAAGTGACAACACATCTAGGGTGTGTAGATCGGTTAGGCTTATAGAGAAGTTTAGGAAACTATTAAAATAAACTGGTCCATCATGCAGAGATGTTCGAATAATTCCCAAAATAGAATCTGAGAAATTTTTATATCTATTATCTTTTAAACAGGCTAATACAGAAGCTTGAAGTCCTGATCTTACCAGAGGTTGGATAGCTATCTGGATTAGTCCAAAATATAGAAATTTAAACTCTTTTTCACATAAATCTTTTATAGCTTTTTTCTTTAATAACTGAATTTGATGAGATTCTTCTCCAAATTCTAAAATAGTTTCAAGGGTTTTAATTCTATATTCTGTTGTAAAATCAATGGCTCCAATTTTATATATTTCTTTGTTTGACACTTTAGGAATTTTCCTGTTTTGAATAGATTTTTCAATATTTTCATAAGCTCCTTGAGACATGTTTTGAATTTCTTTGAGAGCTACTAAGTGAATTTCAATATCTTGGCCAGAAGAAGAAGAAGAAGATGAAAATGTTCTTTTTAGAGTACTCATTTTTTCATAGTCAATGGCTTATGTGCTGTATACCCTAAACGCAAACTTAGCAACACGGGTTGATAAGCAAGGATGCGCAACTTTGTGAAAATCTTGAGGATACTTTTAAAGGAATTTATTCAAAATCTTCTAAAACTTGGCTTTGATACCAATTGTTAACCCAGGAGAGAAGAAATTTGAGTTTCTAAAGATTTTATATCAGGCGAGATCCAAGCTAATTGTTCTTCACAATATTGTTGATATATACTAGATGATTCTTGTTCAAGTACAAGTTTCAAACGATATTCTTGTTTCCTTAATATTCTTAATTTTTTCACTAATTCAACAAGAGATGAACCTTTTACGCACTCAAACTGGCACACTCAAGACTGGAAGACTTCACATTAGAAACTTAAAACACTAAGAGCTCGATGTTTTCTTCAATGCCCTATACAATACCCAAGCCACACTATTTAAAGGAAAATAATAAAGTGGAATACACAAAGTTTTCAAGTCTGGATGGATTTAACAAGATGATAAATCTTGAGTGTTGAAAGGGATGACGTGTCCTGGATAAAGTTGGAGTCGCTTGTCCCTATGCTCCTTTGCTTTTAGAAAAGCTGACCAGAGAGAGAAGGTCTTTGCTTTACTTTTATAAAGTTTACAGATAGCAGAATAATATGCTTTAACTTTTGCTGGTGAAATAATTTTGTCGGAGAAATAATTGAGCACCTTCTGGAAAGTTCAAGGGGATAAGGATGTGGATGAAATGTCCATTTGATCCTTGTCCACTTGGCTTGAAAATAGAAACTCAAAAGCTTTAAGACGCTGCTCCTTTTCTGATAAGAGAGGGAAATCCTTCTTGATCATTCTCAAGGCTGATTTGAATGCTTCTTTTCTTTCTTCAGAATGACCAAGAAGTCTTTCAACTACAGATGAGCAAAGGGGTTTAGCTACCAGAGTAGCCTTTTGTCGGAATGATGTTTTCGCCAATTATAAGATTGAAGAATAAGATTGTAATCGAATTTTGGCTACCATTTTAAATAAGAGGAATAAGTAATATAAGAATTTAATTATGATTCTATAAAGAAAGAAAAATCCCTGCGGACAATCCAGGGATGGACTCTCGGATTATAAAATTATTTGATAACCGAGGGTCAAAAATATTGAAAGATAAATGAGAAATAAGATCATTTGGAAGGATAGTTTTATCAAAACCCCAACTATCCCAAAATCTCTCATTAAACCAAACCGGAAGATTTCGGGAAGCATTTTCAAGGTTAAATCTAATCCACCAGGAGTGGGAAAAATAAATATTTTGACCGAGAAATAATTTTCTCCAAGCATCTTGATAATCCGAGTAATTAAATTTTGGGTAAGTATAAAATCTCTTTGAATTTTCTGTAAAAGGTATATAAGTATTTGGATCACTTACGAGCCAATTTCCCAAAGATAAAATTCTTTTTATAAATATTTTTGAATAAATGATCAAGTCACCTTTAGGCTGTTTTGTCACATGCTCCAAAGAGATAGAGTTTGTCTGTAATAAAATTCTTTCATAAAATTCCACATTTTTACCAAGAGCAGAGGGAATAAACCATTCATATTTAGGAAGATATTTTTGATAAATCATTCTGTTGGTCTCTTGAATAATTTTGTTTTCTTTATCACTTGAAGAAAAGTGTTCTTCACGGCCTTTTGATTTGCATAAATCAAAATATGGTTTTTGAAGATAAATAAACATCTGGTCTGTATATAATTCAAAGTTATAATTTTTTGGAACCAGAGGAGTTTTAGAGGAAGAAGAGGATGCAGGGGAAGAGGAAGAAGAGGCTACGACAGCAGAGGTGGCCATGTCAGTGTTTTCCCTGCAAAAACTCTCAAGATAAATAATTAGGCAAGGGCATTGTTTGTACCATTTATATATTCAATTTCAAAATCAAATTGTGCTAGAGTGCTAGAGTAGCCTGCCATCTAGCAAATATATGTTTAGAAACCTCATTTTTAACATCTTTTTCAATAATATGCTTAGCTGCTTTACAATCTACCCTTAACAAAAATGGTTTATTTAATAAATCTCCTTGAAATTTGGTTATACATAACACTATAGCAAGCATTTCCTTTTTGATAGATGGATATTTTTGTCGGGTCTTATTCCATAATCCTGAAGTATATCTAATTAAATTTTTTTTTTGTCATCTCTTTGTTTTAATATTCCTCCATATCCTATATTTGAAGCATCAGTTTCTACAATTTTAAATAATTCTGGGTCTGCTAAGTGGAGACATGGGAGATATTTAACCTTCTTTTTATATTTTTAACAGCTTTAGTATGTTCTTCTATTCAAGGAGGAAGATTTTTTCTTAATCTTTGTAATAAGATTCCTCAGTCATGGGCTAGATTTTTATAGAATTTTGAAATATAATTTAAATATCTTAGGAATCTTTGCAACTGGGTTTTATCCTTTATCTCATCAAGAAATTTTTCTGTAAATATAATTGCTCTATTTATAGGTTGAATTGTATTATTTTTAATATTAAATCCTAGAAATGATATCTTTGTTTGAAATAATTTCATTTTCCTTTCAGATAAAACTAGACCATTATGATAAATTATATTTTAAAATGTTTTTAAATGCTTTTAAATGCTTTTAATGTTGTTGAATAAAATCTGAAAATAGTAATATATCATTGATATAAACTATAATGAAATCACTATAAGGATTGAAAATATCATTCATAATATTTTGAAATTCTAAGGAGGCATATTTAAGACCAAATGGCATAACATTCCATTCGTGATGACCAAATGAAATTGTAAAAGCTATTTTATATTTATCTTCTTCAGCGATTTGAATTTGCCAATATCCTAATTTTAAGTCAAATTTAGGGAATAATTTTTCTTTTATAATTCTATTTAATAAATCTTTTTTATTTGGTAATGGATACCTTATCCATTTCAATACCTTATTAAGTGGTTTATAATTTATAA
Organism: Annona squamosa; assembly: GCA_035584095.1. Taxonomy (NCBI): domain Eukaryota; kingdom Viridiplantae; phylum Streptophyta; class Magnoliopsida; order Magnoliales; family Annonaceae; genus Annona; species Annona squamosa. The sequence continues at coordinate 42,473,959 of JAXCLR010000105.1, forward strand.
CAAATTTGGGGGTTCCCCTTTCAATTTCAGCGGCGTTGTTGACATAGAAGGCAGAACAACTCCAAGGAGATTTGCTTGGTTTAATTAATTTTTTATCTAATAAAGATTGAATTTCCTATTTACAGTATTTTAATAAATTTGCATTCATTTGAATAGGTCGAGCTTTAGTTGAAATTTTTTCTTCTTTAAAGTCTTCTATAAAAGGAAGTTTTACTATATACTTTTTTCTATTCTAAAAAGCATTTAGCAATTTTGAACAGACCTCCTTAGATAATTTTTTCTTAAATTCTTCTATTGGAGATTTTAGAGATCCTTTAATTTATTTTTCTATATATCTAATAGAATTTTGGTCTTTTAAGTAACATAGAAAATTTCTTTTGTAGTCTAAAGTTTTTTTTAATTTTGACAATAAAGACATCTCTGGAGATTTTATGAATGAAAATAATATATTTTTGGAAAGAATTCCTTCATCTGTTACAGTAAATGGTTTTAAAAGTTGAAGGAGTGGCATTCCTAATATAAGTTTTTGCTGCATATTTTTTATTAATATAAATGGTGTTTGAAAAGATAATTTTTTATTACAAATATGAGCTTTAGATAACTTATATTTAATTATCATGTCTGTTCCATCCGCTGTGGCTATGGATGAATTTGTTGTTTCAAAAAATTTAGAGGGTATAATTCCTTCTTTTATACAATTTAAATCAGCTCCTGAATCTACAAGTGCTATTATATCCATAAAAAAATATTTTGGAATATCTGGTATTTTTAATGTTATTTTGATATACCATTTTTGAGAAATAATTTATTGGGTTTGTTGATATAAGGCATGTAGAGAGGATTCAGGAGTATCTTTTTCTTTAAACATTTCATTTAGTTGTTGTTCAAATTCTTCCCGATCATTTTCTTCTTGTCCTATATATTCAGATAATTCTTTTAACTCTAAAATCTGTATTCTAGTTTTTAATTCAGCAATTTCTCTTTTCATATCTTTTATTTCTTGATTGATTTCGATTACAGTTGTGAGCTTTGGAACTCCTTTTAAATATTTTTCTTGATGTTTAATAATATTAAAAATAATGAAGAGGATTCTCCAAGTGTTAATGTTCCTTTTTCTAGCGGTTTTTCATTTGAAAGGTTTAGGAATTTATTAAGAAGATTTACTTTTTGCTGAGGATCTTTGATTTGCCCTATTAATTCTAGAAAGACTTGTTCAATGCTTTTTAACATATTCAAAGAATGATAATTTGAATATGAAGATGTTTGATAATCATTTGGAGAATAGGAACAATGACATTTATTTTCATAATCTGAAGTTTCATTTTTATAGATATAATTTAATTGTTTTATTTCATCTTCCGAACTCATGGATTCTGATTCACTACTTGAAGTAGTTGCTAATTATTTTAATTTTTTCGTTATTACTTCAGGACTTAAATAAGAACTTGCTTAAAGTTCCCTGACTTGTTTTTTACAACATTTTGAAGCATAATGACCCATTTTTCCACATTTATAACATTTAATTTCTTTTTGATTTCTTTTGTCTTTTGAAATTTTTTTCTTATAATACTTTTTTTTGCCTTTTGTAGGGTTTTTTAGAGTAATATCGGTTATTATTATTAGACTGATATTTATGACTTTTATAAGGTTTAGTTTTTGAATATTTTGATTTTTTCATCATTACCTTTTGAAATGGGACCTTTTTCCCATATCGAGCACAAAATTGTGATAAATCTTGAGATTTTAAAAATTCGATTTCTTCCATTTTCTTTTGATAACATAATTCTATTCCTACTTGACGTACTTTTGAAAATAATGTTCCCCAAGTATAATTATTATATTCTAATTTTTCACTATTTTCTTGTTTTATAATGGTTTTTACTTTATTTTCGATTATTGATGGTAACCATTGTAAGAATTTTTCTTTATATATAAGTTTCATACCATCTTCTAATAATTAAATATATGTAAGAAAAACATCTTTGTACCATCTAAAGTTTAAAAGTTTTTTACATATTAATTTTAACAATGTTTCTCTTACAATTGCTTGATAATCTTCTACCTTCCCTAAGAATTGATATATAATGGTACTAATAAGAGTATTTACTGGATCAGGATAATCTATTATATCATTTTGTTCTTTTGCAAATAACCGTATATCCCACCACGCTTTTAGCTGTCCTGTAAAACCTCAGGCTAGAGATATTGCTGCATCTTTTTTAGTGAAACTTTTTAATTGTTGTAACATTGTTGCATACATTATCATAAAATTGTTCATATTCCAAATTTGATATTCAGTAGTGCCATCAATACTCCATTCATACATTGAATTAGGATTGAAATAATTTATAGCAATTGGTCTATTTTCTTTAAATTGTTGATCCATTGGAGATGGTTTATGATAATAATTTTTTGTATTTCTCATATAAACTCTTTGTAACACATTTGTTGGATTTTCTATTACGGTTTGAATATATTTTTTGGATTTATAATTTAATTCTATCTCATCTAATTTTTTCTTAAGAGCTGATATATTTGGAGGTATTGATAATGGAGGAGATTCATTTGAAGAACTCTGTGGTGGGTCTTTAAGATGAACTGTTACATCTTTATAACTTGATCTTTTAAATGGTTCTTGAATAATTGAACAATCTATTTCTTTATTTGATTTTTTGTGCCTTATTTCGGGAATAATTTCATGAGTTTCATTTTCTTCAATTTTTTATTTAAAATATTGATAGATATTTTTACCCGAGTATCATACCATCTTCTAATAATTGAACATCTGTAAGAAAAACATCTTTGTACCATCTAAAGTTTGAAAGTTGTTTACATCTTAATTTTAACAATCTTTCTCTTACAATTACTTGATATACAAATGTTTAAAATCAATATAATAAAATAATTTAATGCTAAAGGTCAGTTTTGAAGTTGTATTTTTAATATCTAAACTATTTATAAATATCATTATTATGGATAATTGATTATATAAAACATTAGTATATTCTAATATATATAAATGTGTCTAAGCATTTTTTATAATTTTGATATGAATATATATTTATCAAATATGGCTCATGCACATATTTGATTTGGATAAAACTTGGTTTTCTAGTTAAATAAATGATGTTATTTTATGAAAGAATGATGTTAATGAATAAAATAATAATAATAATGAATAGTGTGAATTTCTTCCTTAGCATCAATATATTAAAAATGAAAAGGGTTATATGTAACTACTTTCATATATACACTTATAACGATGAATATGTTGATCTTTATCTTTTATAATTACTAAGTAATAAAAATTTAGTTCTATCGTATGACAACATTATAAATTTCATGAACATAGACGGAGGAGCAGATGAAAATGTCAATAGTGTCACTCAACATTAGGGCCACTTTAATTATTAAATTAGCATCCAATCTAGCATGTAATGGTGTTCTAATCTTTTCTTATAACATATCATATCTACTACAGGTTTCTAGATCTATTGGTGATGTATACCTAAAGAAGTCAGAATATAACAAGGAGCCTTTGATTGCTAAATTTCTGTTGTGTGAACCTTTCCATAGACCAATACTGAGTTCTGAGCCATCCATCTTTGTGCATCCATTACAACCACATGATCAGTTTGTTATATTTGCATCTAATGGGCTTTAGGAGCATCTTACAAATCAGGAAGCTATCGACATTGTTCAGAATCATCCACGTAGTGTAAGCTCTCTTTCATGATGCTCATCTATGGCTCTCTAAAGCTTTCTCTAAGGCTTGTAGGTTCAGATGGTTTGCTAATTCTTTATGTCCAATTTTAATTCGTACAATAATTTTAATATGAATGAGCTTTAAACAAGTCAACTTTTTTAATGAGCAGCATCCTATTCTTCTTACCTTCTTTGACATGAAACCTACTTGTAAAAGCTGCAATTAAACACTTTATGCGTGAACTCTGATTTTGAACCTTCTAAGGAACACTCTACAAGTGATGCTTGTTGTAGTGTTCCTGTATCCAAACTGCCGACACTTATTTCCTTCTTGAAGGAATAAGTATAAGTAGCAAAAATCTTTGCTGTTGTAAATCTTAGTAGTAAGAATCTTTGTTGTTGTTGTTGATTCACCTCCAATGGAGGAGCTTTGATGTGTTCAAGGATGCTTTGATTAATATTTCTTTCATCTATTGGCTGTTTTTATCACTTTAGACTCAATAATTGTTGGTTGCCAACTCAATTACAAATACATATGGAAAGCACTTCAGTAAATATTATTTTCATTTACTTCATTTCTAATTATTATCCCCCATCAATTTACTATTCCTGCACTTTTCTAACTTTTTTTTGGCCCCTTCAATAAATATTGTTTTTATTTCATTTATAATAATTATCCTCGATTGATTCACTATTCCTGCACTTCTCTACCTTTTTCCCCCCTTCAATAGATATTGTTTTGATTTCATTTCAAAGATAACTTCTTTAAGAAATTTTGATAACATTTTTGTTAAGATTTCTCATAATCACGAAGTCACGCATGTTTGCTGAATAGTCCGTGTTGCTAAGATTGCGTTAAGGACATACAACATTTAAGTCGTTGACTGTGACAATGAGTTCTCTTAAAAGAACGTTCTCATCATCTTCTTCATCTAGCCAAGATACTGAAATCCACTCAGTGGGATTAGATGAAATACAAAACGTGTTTGAAGGAGCTTATGAAAATATAGAAAATATATACAAAATTGAAAAATTCCTAAAGTACCAATTAAAGAAATCTATAAAATAGGAGCTTTTGATTTTAGAACTGAATCTAGAATCAAAACTCTTGAAACATTATTAGAATTCGGAGAAGGATCTCATCAAATTCAATTATTACAGAAAAAGGCTATAAAAGAATTATGCGAGAAGGAATTTAAATTTCTTCATTTTGGACTAATATAGATAGGTATTCAACCCTTGGTAAGATCAGGGTTACAAGCTTCTGTCTTAGCCTGTTTAAAAGATAATAGATACAAAAATTTCTTCGATTCTATTTTAGGAATTATTCAAACATCTTTGCATGCTGGACAAGTTTATTTTGATAGTTTTCCAAACTTTTCTATAAGTTTAACTGATCCACATACTTTAGATGTTCTATCTCTTCTTATACAAACACATATGAGAATAGGATCTAAACCCTTATGTATTCAATATCGAATTTATTATAAAGTTATGAAGACATTAGTTCCAAGATCATTAGTCTCCCAAGAAAAAGGGGCTACTCCTTATTTCATAACAAATCCTCTTCATAAGAAAATAGAACAAAAAAGAATCTTATGATCAGATGTACATCTTCCATCTGAATGAAAAATAGAAAAGGATATCACTCAAGACATTCATGAACAAAACTCTGAAAAAATTGAAGCTATAATTGAAACTTCTGAAAATATAACCTTAAATTTCAAGCCTATAAACAAAAGACATTCTTTTAGCTTATCAAGACCTATAACTCCAAAAATAACAATTTTATCTCCAACTAGAAAATAATGTCTTCTGCATCTAGTAGATTCCCTCTACATTATGAGCAAAATATTGCTAGACCAGAACCTGAACCCTCAAAATCAAATTTCCAATTAAATGAAATAACAGAAAAATCAATATTTAAATTTGAAAAGGATCTATTATTAAAAGAATATAAAGCTAAGTATAATGAAGAAAAGAGACAATGAATCTCACAAACCTGTAAAGGAGAAGAATTAAAGCAAATAATTAAAAAATGGGTTGATTATTTCCTACCTATAAAACAAAATCTACCTTTTTTTGAATGGTACGATAATCAAGTAAAATTATCAATAAATATGTTAAATATCCAAAATGATTCTTCAGAAATTGAACAACAAGAAGTTATCTATGAACCTGAACTAAGAAAAAATAGATCAAATAAAGAAATAGATGGTTTAATTATATAGCAACCATTCAAAAGATCAAGTTATAAAGATACACCAGTCTATCTTAAAGATCTTTCGCAAATAATAGAATAAAATAACTTCTCAAATTATAAACTACAAAAAATTGAAAAGCAACTATAGGATAAGACTATAGAAATAGAACTAAAGATAAAAAAGAAAAACAAATAATTAAAGACTTATCATTCTTTAAAGCCCTTTTAAAACTATCTTCAAATATCACAGAACCCTCAACACTTGAATCAACTCCTTTATCAATTCTTCCTAATTCTTCAGACCTAAAAAAGAAATTAGAAGAAATAGAATTAAATTATAAATCACAAAATTTTGTTCAAACTTTATTAGAAAACCTAACTAATACCCTACAACTAATTTATATGAGAAACACAAAAAATTATTACCATAAACCTACTCCAATGGATATGCAATATGAAGAAAATACACCATCTACAATAAATGATTTTAATCCCAATTCTATGTATGAATGGTCTATAGAGAGCTTCTGAATATCAATTATGGAATATATGTAACAGCAAGATTATGTATGCAATAATGTTACAATGATTAAAAAGATTTACTTAAAAAATGCCTCAATAACTTTAGTTTGGGGATTCACCGGTCAGCTAAAAGCGTGGTGGGATATCTAAATGACTAAGGCAGAACATAATAAAATTCTTGATGATCCAGAGGTAGTTCATACTCTTATAAATACTATTTTATACCAATTCTTTGGAAAATTTTTAGATTATCGAGCCATTATAAGAGAAATAATATTAAAATTAAGATGTAAACAAATGTCAAAATTCAGATGGTATAAAGATGTTTTTCTTACAGATGTTTAATTATTAGATGACGGCATGAAAGCAGTTTATAAAGAAATTTTTTTGCAAGGTCTACCCTCAGTTATAGAAAATAAAGTAAAAACAATTATAAAACAAGAAAATAGTAGTAAATTAGCATATGAAAATTATACTTGGGGAGTCTTATTTTCTAAAGTAAAACAAGTAGGTATAGAACTTTTCCATCAAAAGAAAATGGAAGAAATAAAATTTTTAAAATCTCAAGATCTATCTTAGTTTTGTTTGTAATATGGGATAGACAGAAAACTATGATGAAAAAAATCAAAATTCACAAAATCAAAACCTTATAAGACCAGTAAACCTCAATATAATGATCATAATCCTTATCATTCAAAAAAATATTTTAAAAGACCAAAAGAAAATAAAAAAATTATAAAAAATAAAAATATGAAAGAAATTAGATGTTATAAATGTGGGAAAATGGGTCATTATGCCTCAAAATGTTATAAAAAATAGGTTAAAGAATTATTAGCTAAGCCTGACTTTAGTATTGAAAATATAACAAATAAATTAAAAGAACTGGCAACTACATCAAGTAGTGAATCAAAATCTACAACTTCAGATGATGAACTTCAATTAAATAATATTTATAAAAATGAAAGCTTTGATTCTGATCAGGAGCACTGTCATTGTTCTTATTCTCCTAATAATTACTTATCATCTTCGTAATCTGATTATCACTCTTTAAATATGTTAAATAATTCAAATCAAGCTCTTCTAGAGTTGATAAATCAAATAGAAGACCCGCAACGAAAAACTGACCTTCTTAATAAATACTTATCTATGACTAATCAACAAAATACAGAAAGATTATTATTAAATGATTCATCTTCCTTATTTAACATTATCAAACATCAAGAAAAATATTTAAAAAAAGTTCCAAAACCAATATCCATGGTAGATGTAAATCAAGAAATAAAAATTATGAAAAAGGAAATTGTTGAATTAAGAACTAGAATTCAGATTTTAGAATTAAAAGAATTATCAGTAAACATAGAACAAGAAGACAAGGATCAAGAAGATTTTGAACAACATTTAAATGAAATGCTAAAGGAAGATGTTCCTGAATCTTCTGTTCATGCTTTATATCAACCAACCTAGAAAATTATATCTCAAAAATGGTATATAAAGATAATATTAAAAATTATAGACCTTCCTAAAGATTTCATTATAGAATTAATAGCTTTAGTAGGCTTAGGATCTGAACTGTATAAAAGAAGGAATTATATCTCCCAAGTATTTTAAAACAACAAATTCGTCTATAGCCACAGCCGATGGCACAGATATGATAGTTAAACACAAGCTTTCAAAAGGCCATATATGTAATAAAAGGATATGCTTACAAACACCTTTTATATTATTTAAAAATATGCAACCAAAAAATCATTTTAGGAACTTCATTCATTCAACTACTAAAACCCTTTACAGTCACAGACGAAGGAATTCAATCTAAAAATATTATGTTTCCATTCATAAAACCTCTTGAAATGTCATTATTAGTTGAATTAAAAGAAACATTAGACTACAAGAAAAATTTTCTCTGTTATTTAAAAGATCAAAACTCTATCAAATATATTGAGAAAGAAATCAAAGGATCTCTAAAACAATCCATTGAAAACTTTAAAGATAAATTATCTAAGGAAGTATGCTCGGAGTTACCTAATGCCTTTTGGAGTCGTAAACAGCATATAGTAAAACTTCCTTACATAGAAGAATTTAAAGAAGAAAAAATTTCAATAAAAGATAAACCCATTCAAATGAATGCAAACTTACTATCTTATTCCAAAAAGAAATTCAATCTTTACTGGAGAAAAAATTAATAAGGCCAAGTAAATCTTTTTGGAGTTGCTCTGCTTTTTATGTAAACAATGCAGCTGAGATTGAAAAAGGAACACCAAGATTAGTTATAAATTAAAAACCAGTTAATAAAATTTTAAAATGAATAAGATATCCATTACCTAATAAAACTAATTTATTAAATAGAATTATAAAAGAAAAATTATTCTCTAAATTTGATTTAAAATCAGGATACTAGCAAATTCAGATAGCTGAGGAAGACAAATATAAAACTGCCTTCACAGTTCCATTTGGACATTATGAGTGGAATTTCATGCCATTTGGATTAAAAAATGCTCCCTCAGAATTTCAAAATATTATGAATGATATTTTTAATCCTTATAACGATTTTATCATAGTTTATATAGATGATATATTAATCTTTCAGATTCTATACAAACACATTGAAAAAATTTAAAAACATTCAAGCATATCATTCACTATAATGGTTTAGTTCTCTCTGAAAGAAAAATGAAATTATTCCAGGCAGATATATCATTTTTAGGATTTAACGTTAAAGATAAGACCATTCAACCAATTAACAGAGCAATTATATTTGAAGAAAAATTTCCAGATGAAATAAAAGATAAAACTCAACTACAAAGATTTCTGGGATGTTTAAATTATATTTCTAAATTTTATAAAAATCTAGCTTATGATAGGGGAATTCTTTTACAAAGGCTTAGAAAAAACCCCTATCCATGGACAGAAAAACATACTAAAGCAGTTAGAAATATAAAGACAAGGTTAAATATCTTTCATGCTTACACTTGGCAGACCCCGAATTATTCAAAATTGTAGAAACAGATGCTTCTGATATAGGCTATGGAGGAATTTTAAAACAAAGAAATGATAACGACAAAGAACAATTAATCAGATATACCTCTGGTTTATGGAATGAAACGAGATTAAAATACCCAACCATTAAAAAGGAAATGTTATCTATAGTCTTATGTATAACAAAATTCCAAGGTGATGTTATAAATAAACCATTTTTATTACAAGTCGACTGCAAATCAACCAAACACATTATAGAAAAAGATGGGAAGAATGAAGTCTCTAAGCATATATTTGCTAGATAGCAGGCTACTTTAGCCCAATTTGATTTCAAAATTGAATATATAATTGGCAAAAATAATGCTCTTCTTGATTATTTATCTAGAGAATTTTTGCTAGGAAAGCATTGATATGGCGTCCAACTCGAAAGCCTCTCCCTCTTCTCCTGCCTCTTCTTCTTCTAAAACTCCTCCTCTTCCAAAAAATTATAACTTTAAAGTATATTCAGACCAAATGTTTATCTACCTTGAAAAAACAGACTTTGAACTTTGTAAATCCAAAGGTCTTTTTTTTTTGATAAAATAAATCCAAAGGTCTTGATGGAAAGGTGATAAAGAAAATAAAGTTATACAAGAAACTAGCTGTCAGATTTATCAAAAATACCTTCCAAAATTTGAATGGTTTATTCCAACTGCTCCTGGTAAAAATGTAGAATTCTATGAAAGAATTTTATTGCAAACAAACTCTATAACTTTGGAGCCTATTACTAAACCACCAAAAGGTGACATGATTATTTATTCAAAAATGTTTATCAAAAGGATTTTATCTTTAGAAAACTGGCTTGTCAGTGATCCAAATTCCTATGTTCCATTTTCTAAAAGCTCAAAACGATATTATATTTATCTGGAATTTAACTTCTGAGACTATTAGGATGCCTGGAGAAAAGTCTTTCTTCGGCAAAATATTTATTTTTCTCACTCTTGGTGGATCAGGTTTAATTTTATAAATCCCTCTCAAGACCTCCCAGTTTGGTTTTCTAAAAGATTTTGGGAATGTTGGGGTTTTAAAAAATTTATATTACCAGAAGATCTTATTTCTCACTTATCTTTCAACATTTTTGATCCTCAAAAATTAAATGACTTTATAATTTAAGAATCTATTCCATGGATTGTCCGGTGGGACTTTTCGTTTTTTATAGAGTTGGAGTCCAATTCTTATACAGCGTATTCTTCCTATTTGAAATGGTGGCCCAAATTTGATTATGATTTTATCTGCCAATCTTATAAATGGTGTCAACACTGAGCTAAGCAAAAGGCATCCATGGTTGCTAAATTTTTCTATTTTTCTCCTATCGAAAGACTCCTTGACAGATCGGATGAAACTAAAGAAGCCTTTAAATTTGTCTTGAGGATGATAAAGAAAGATTTTAAGAATTTATCAGAAAAGGAGCAGTTGCTCAAAGCATTTGAGTTTTTATTCTCTAGCCAGATTGATGATGACCAGATGCATATCTCGTCAGCATCCTTATCTCCTTGAGCTATTCAAAAGATGCTTAATTATTTTGCTAACAATTACTTTTGGAAAAGCATCCATATAGCAACAAAAGAGTTACTATTCTAAGGAATCTTATCTCTTTCTTTTATAAAGTATAGCAAAGGTAAAGGAGCTGGGATTGTACAACTCCACCATATCCAGGACACGTTTCCCTTCTTTTGGCGCTCTGGATTTATCAACCTCTTAAGTCTGCTCGGACTTAACATCCTTTGAAGTCCCTTTTTGCTTTTAAAGTCTATATATAATCAAGTCTTTCAGTTGTAAGAGCATTGAAGAAAATATCGAGCTCTAAGTCTTGTATTCTGTAAGTGTGCTGAAATGTGCTTGAGGTTCATTTGAGTTGCTCTCTACAAAAGCTCTCTAACTACCTCTTTGTAAGAAAGTTTGTTTTGATACTTCAATGCTTATTGTTTCATAATGTTATTGTTAGCGCAATTACGTAAACAATTAAGAATCTTAAGACAACAAGAACATCAATTAATTATTCAATTACAATTTGAATGTTCTTCTATATCTCATCAATTCTGTAAGGAACAATTAGCCTGGATTATTCCATATATAAGAACTCTCGAACAACTTATCTCAACATTGTTGTTTTAGATTACCTGGGTATATTATGCAATTTGTTTTTCCTAATCTTTTATATCAGGATAAATCCAATCTAATTGTTTATTATAATATTAAATGTGATTTTTAGATGTTTCAAACTCAAGTGCAGATCTAAGAAATTGTTCGTAATCTCTAAGTAATCTTAGTTTCTTAACTAGTATAGAAATCACAATCATTAAGATAGGGAGCAAAATTAGCAAAATTAATTTGTATTTAAACAAAGACAAACTTTCTTACAGAGAGAGAGATCGTCGGAGAGCTTCTTGCAACTCAGATGATCCTCAAGCACACTTGAACATTTATTTTAAACTGGGCTCTGAGAACTCTATTTCTCGATGCCCTTAAAACTGACTCAAGACTCTATTTAAAGAGAGAAAAAGCAAGCAATGGATTCGAAAGTATTTCAAATCCGCGGATTACAAAGGGAGATAAATCCAAAGCGCCGAAAGCAAAATGATGTGTTCTTCAGTAGGTGGAGTCATACAACATCTGCTTTAAAAAGGCGCCGACAGCTTTTTATAAATCTTCTTTGGAGGAGATAAGATTCTTTGACTTTAACTTTTCTTTTTATAAAGACTTCAGCTTTAAGTCTTGTCAAAATTATGGAGATAAAGAGGCAGACGAGATGTCCATATCATCATCTTCCAGCTGGCTATCAAATAGGAACTCGAATGGCTTACGCTTTTGTTCTTTCTCGGATAATCTTGAAAAATCTTTTTTGACCATCAAGAGGGCGGACTTGTAGGCTTCGTTAGTTTCCATAGAGGTCTTCAAATCTTGCAAAGAGGTGAATTGCCTGGGAGAAGAACATAAGACTTCTGATACACGGGATGCTTTTTGAGCGGCATATTTCTTTTGCCAGGCTTGTTTATTGAGTATAACATTATAATCAAAATTTGGCCACCATTTTAGATAGGAGGTATAAGTTATAAATGACGTGGTTTCTGAATCAATATAAAAGAAGAAATCTCAACGGACAATCCAAGGGATTGATTCTTGAATTATAAAATCATTCAATTTATGAACATCAGATATATTAAAAGAGAGGTGAGGTATAAGATCATTTGGAATGATGGATTTTTCAAAACCCCAGTGTTCCCAGAATTTCTCATAGAACCAAACTGGGATGTCTTGGGATGGTTTTATAAGATTAAATCGAATCCACTAGGAATGGGAAAAAAATAAGTTTTGCCTCATAAATACTTTTTTCCAGGCTTCCTGATAGTCCCAAAAATTATACTTTGGGTAGGTATAAATTCTTCTTCGAACATCTAGAAAAGGGATATAAGAATTTGGATCACTGGTAAGCCTTAGAATATATAATCATGTCACTATCCTTTTTTTGAACATGCTCCAACTAATAAAATTCTTTCATAAAATTCAACATTTTTACCAGGAGCATAAGGAATGAACCATTGAAATTTTGGAAGATACTTCTGAAATATTTTTCGAGAGGTTTCATGAATAGTTTTGTTCTCTTTGTTATCGGAAGAAAAATGATATTCTTCTGGGACATTTTTCTTACATAACTCAAAATCAGGTTTTTCAAGATATAGAAAAATTTGGTCATTGTACATCTCAAAATTATAATTCTTGGGAGATGGAGATATATCTGGGGAAGATCTTGATGCAGCTATTACTTCTTTCCCTGTAAAAATTCTCTAAGCAAAAAGTCAGGAAGAGAATTATTTTTTTCATTAATATACTCAATTTCAAAATCAAATTGGGCAAGTGTGGCTTGCCATCTAGCAAATATATGTTTGGAGACTTCATTATTAACATCCATTTCTATTATATGTTTGGCAGCTTTACAATCTACCCTTAATAGAAATGGTTTATTTATAATATCTAGTTGAAATTTTGTAACACATAAAACTACAGCTAGCATTTCCTCTTTTATAGTTGGATTTTTTTTCTAGTTTCGTTCCATAAACCAGAAGTATATCAGACTAATTGTTCTTTTTTTTGTTTTTTGTTTTTTGTTTTAAGATTCCTCCATATCCTTCGTCTGAAGCATCAATTTCTACAACTTTGAATAATTCAGGGTCTGCTAAATGAAGGCATGGGAGATATTTTACTTTTCTTTTTATATTCTGAACGACCTGTGTGTGTTCTTGAGTCCAAGGAGGAGGATTTTTTCTTAGTTTTTGTAACAAGACTTCTCTATCAAAAGCTAATTTTTCATAAAATTCTAAAACATAATTTAAACATCTAAGAAATCTTTGTAGCTGAGGTTTATCTTTTATTTCATCTAGGAATTTTTTTGCAAATATTATAGCTCTGTTAATAGGTTGAATTATTTTGTTTTTGATACTAAACCCTAAAAATGTTATTTCTGTTTGGAATAATCTCATTTTTCTTTCTAACAAAACCAAACCATTTTGATGAATAATATGTTTGAATGTTTTTAAATGATGTCAATGTTGTCGTATAGAGTCAGAAAATATTAAGACATCATCTATATAAACAATAATAAATTCACTAAAAGTATAAAATATATCATTCATTATATTCTAAAATTCTGAAGGTGCGTTTTTTAAACCAAAGGGCATGACATTCCATTCATAATGTCCAAATGGGACATTAAAAGCAGTTTTATACTTATCTTCTTCTGTAATTTGGATTTGCCAATATCATGATTTTAAATCAAAATGTGAAAATAATTTGGCCTTTATAATTCTGTTTAATAAATCTCTTTTATTAGGTAATGGATATTGTATCCATTTTAGGACTTTATTAAGAGGTTTGTAATTTATAACTAATCTTGGAGTTCCTCTTTCAATTTCTGCGGCATTATTTACATAAAAGGCTGCACAACTCCAAGGAGATTTACTGGGTTTGATTAGATTTTTATCTAATAAGGTTTTGTATCTCTTTTTTGCAAAATTCTAATAAATTTGTATTTATTTGTATAGGTCTTGCTTTAGTTGGAATTTTATCTTCATTAAAATCTTCCATATAGGGCAATTTTACTATATGTTGTTTCCTATTCCAAAAAGCATTAGGAAGCTCTGAACATACTTCTTTTGCTAACTTATTTTTAAATTCCTCAATAGGTTTCTTTTGAGGGCCTTGAATTTTCTTTTCTATATATTTTATAGAATTCTTATCTTGAAGATAGCAAAGAAAATTCCTTTTATAATTTAGAGTATCTTTTAATTCTGCTAATAAGGATGCTTCAAGAGGTTTAATAAAAGCAAATAGAGGTTTTTTAGTTTGTATTCCTTCATCTGCTACTGAAAAAGGTTTTAAAAGTTGAAGGAATGGTGTCCCTAGAATAATTTTTTGTTGCATATTTTTTATTAATATAAACAATGTTTGAAGACATAATTTTTTATTACAAATATAAGCTGAGGATAATTTGTATTTGACAATCATATCAATTCCATCAGTTGTAGCGATAGATGAATTTGTTGTTTCAAAATATTTTAGGAGTGATAATTTGAGTCGAAGGATGTTTGATATTCCTTTGAGCTATGTGAACATTGACACTGATGTTCTGGTTTTGATTCAAATTCTTTAAATATATGATTTATCCTAAATTCTTCTTCACTCTCAGAAGACTCTGAGTTTGATTCACTTTCTGATGTGGCAACCAAATTTTTTAATTTTTTAGATAATTCTTCAACACTTAATTCTTTATTTGCCACTAATTCTTTTACTTGCCTTTTATAACATTTTGAAGCATAGTGCCCTATTTTTCTACATTTATAGCATCTTATTTCTTTAATATCTTTTTTATTTGAAGGCTTTGACTTGTATTTTTTATATTTCTTTTTAGAATAATATTTATTCTGTAATTTGTCTTTTGATTTGTGTTTATATGGTTTTGATTTTATATATTTGGACTTTTGGAGCATGGTTTTTTGAAAAGGTGTTTGGTCTATTTCGTAGTGTGAACAAAAAATTGATAGATCTTGAGATTTAAAAAATTTTGTTTCTTCCATTCTTTTTTATTGACATAATTCAAGTCCTACTTGTTTTATTTTCGTGAATAAAGTCCCCAAAGTATAATTATCGGATTCTAATTTTCCTTCATTTTCTTGTTTTATTAAAGCTTTTACTTTTAATTCAAAAATTGAAGGTAATCCTTGAAGAAATTTTTCTTTATAAACTGGCTTATTTCCATTTTCAAGCACTTGAACATCAGTTAAAAATACATCTTTATACCATCTATATTTCGCTATTTTTTTACATCTTAGTTTTAATAATCTTTCTCTTATAATTGATTGATAATCTTTGATTGTTCCTAGGAATTGATATAGTATAGTACTGATAAGGGTATTTACTGGATCTGCATCATTAATTATATTCATTTGTTCATCACGAGATAGTTGGATATCCCACCAAGCTTTTAGTTGTCTTGTGAATCCCACCATTTTCTTGTTTTATAATGGTTTTTACTTCATTTTCGATTATTGATGGTAACCCTTTTAAGAATTTTCAATTAATTAGATTGTAATAATTAATTGTATAAAGCATGAATATTAAATGCTGTAAGATTTAATATGTTGGTATGATTTATTTTATAATCCTTAGTTTTTAGGATGTAAAATTGCACCTAAAAGTATGCGTTGAAATTGTTGTATTTTAGTATTTTTTTCCTTTCGTTTCAGTCTCTAAAATACTTCTTGAAGTCGCTCACGAAGTCGATTTGAAACGTGACGTTATCCAAGTCGCATACTGAAATCAATTTAGGGTGTGACCTCGCTCTACTTGAATTTTTCTTTTTAGAATTGCCTTCAAAAACCCATCCAAAGTTGCTCTTAAAGTCAACTTAGCATGCGACTTCACCCACATCTCATGGTGAAGTTGATTTGGCGCACAATTTTAATTGTTGCACTTATATATATAATTTCGAATATTTTTATCTTCACAAACTTAACCAAAATCTTATCACTAACTTTGTTTCATTTCAGTAAAGTTATTGACCATCAAAATTATAATTAATTTTCTGTTTGCAATAATTGTGTTCACACACCTATTAAGAGGAAATTGCATACTGGCTATATTCTATAAGCTTCAGCTGGTACTTGGGCTAAGCATAGAATTATAAGAAACCAAGTGTAAGAAGATGAGCCCAAGAGATGCTGTGATGACGAGCCAACTCATTAGCCCTTTATTTCATTTTGTTGTAAAATTAGTCATTTTTACTCTAATTTCTATAATTGGTACACCATCTCTATATTTTTATGCTTCTAAACTCCTTAGAAGGATTGAATTTTGCATTTTAGACTTAATTTTAAAGTTATTAAAATAAATGATTATAAAGATAATCATTTAATTAAGTTTTAATTGAGCCATTATCCATTTTAAAATGATTTTCTATTTGCTAAGATAGGGCCAAATCAATTTGAACATTACAGATTGGACTACCAAAGGGTTTTAAATAGACATTTAAATTTTTTGAAGGAATGTATTGGAAATGGAAGGCTTGGACAAATAATCGTTCCTATAATTTAATCTCCTATTTATTTCAATTAATGTGTAACTAAATTAGAATTTATTTTCTACTAGGTATGTGAATCTGAAAATATTAAATTTTTATTAGTATTAATAAGAAATAGTAGAAATAAACAATATTTTTAAAATTAAGAAAACAAACTAAAGAAATTAAAAGAACTACCTTTAGAAAAATATATATGACAAGATAAATAAATTTATGTAAATAAAGGAAAAAAGAAGAGTAGAAACAACTGGAAAAAAATTTAGAACTTTTAAGAAATGAAATTATGAAGCTTGGGAAATTTTTTAAAAAAATTAGAGCATGGAATTATTTTCAAGTATATTATTGATTAGATGAAAGTACATAAATTCCGAGGGCAGTTTTGTTTTTTAGTTTATATTGTTAAAATGAGTAGTTTTAAATCTTGCTAATTAGGAAAATGTGGAAACGGTTTCCAATTCAAGATGGGAACAAGAAACTCGACACTGGCACTTGGGAATAACTTTAAGAGATGTACTAATAAGTGCATTGTTGTCTAATTGTCTAGGAAGGTGGCGTGCATATATATATATATGTGTAGAATTGTAAGGTGAAAATCGTATAATAGATTGCAGCTAAGAAATAGGAGGAATGAATTTCAGAAAGATTTAGAAGTTAAGGATGAGATCCTTTCCTTCTGAATATTGTTATTAGTTGGTTTAACATGGGTCTATATTACTATAAAAAAACATGTAAATAAATAAAATCTATTTAATGATCTGGCTTGAAATAAGAACAATGAGGGTACAAAATTCTTAGAAATATATTCGTTTCACTTGTTTTTGCAATTTGCAAAAATAATAAAATGATGCACGACAATTAGAATAAATATAATTCTTATTTAAATATTATAATATTCAAAAAATAGGTGTAACACTTACCGAAGTAATAAGAGAATTTTTATGGTAAAGAGATGTCGATGGTTTGAACCTCAGGTGGCCAAATTTCTAAAATAGTTTATCTTTTATTAAAATATTTATCTATTGAAAAATAATTTTACAAAAAAATTTGAAACATGCCTCAATGGTAAGTTCATGGATTCTTGAAGCCCATGTATTGGTATTAACCACGGCCCCCACCAGAATTTAAGTCTTTTATTATTCTAAATAAACCATTTTAAATCTTATCTTATTAAAAATAATAATCATAATCATAATATTTAATTTAAAGGGATCAAGGAAGTCTTAACCTTATAAAAATATATTATAATCTCACCAATTTGAATAAGATATTATAACAATGGTAACCATATAAATAAATTGATATTTTGAAAGAGCTTTAAATATTCAATAAAAGGAAAGGAGTGGATTGATATGTTTTAATCATTAAAGTTGATTTAAGTTAGATCCTTAACATTAATAAATGAAATTACACACATTATGTTACACACAATATGATTAAATGTGAAACCCAGGATTTTAAGCTTAATGAATATGGTAGGAATTTATTGAAGGAGGAAATCAGAAGTTTTCGGAAATGGAAATGATTAAATGATATTCCTTTGATTAAAATGAATGAAATTAGGGTAACCAATTAAGCAAGATGATTAAGTTAATCACTTTTGCTTAAGTTTGCATAAGAGAACAAAAACCACTAGAAGACAAAAAAAGAAGCTTCAATTGGAGTAGAGAATGGTGAGGTGACATGCTAATTAATGCCCTATTTTGATTTTAACTATTGCGCAATTATTTGATTAATTCATATCTTATGATACATAAGTTGGATTAGAATTAAATATTAAGGGAAAGCCTAAGTTGACATGCCCTATATGATGAACAGTTTAGATCATGAAAATTATGGAATAAAAGGGCTAAAATGATTAAAGTTACATGATATTTTATGAATTAAATTCATTTTGCTAGTATCTTAGCAAACATTCATCGTTTTGAGATGAGATTTTTTATGTATAGCGAACTTTAAGTGCTTTGTAATATGACTGGATTTTATCATATCAAATCTCATTAGAAAATGCTAAAGCACACATGGTTAATTATCATTGACTTTTAATTTCAAAAAGGTAATTTGCAATTAATGCAAAGCTAAGGTAATTAATGAAAAGTCAAGTAACCCTTGACTTCCTTTAAAGGTCAACATGAGGTGTCAATGAGAGGTAATTTTGAGTTGAATTTTTAAATAAAAAATAAAAAATGCATAAAATACAGTTGGTCTAGGGACGTTTCTTGGGCAATGTGGTGCCCACAACCTGAGGCATCACAATCCTGAGCCTTAGTCCAAGATTGTTATCAATTGGTAAATGTGAAACAAGATTATTGCCCTGATCAGACAGCGAGTTCTTAATTAGATTTCGTCCAAATTTTTTTTATTTCATTCCTTTATCCACCAACATTTCATTTGTTTGTATTTCACTGCATTCATCTTGTAAGGAATGATACACTTGTAATTCGTTGCATATAGCATTTTAAAATACCACTTAGTTCCCTTCTTTATATACTTTTTCATAAACTCATTCCTTGACAGTTGTCATCAACTGTGCATATCATTCATAAAATTTTCATCTTGTTCTTTTACATCCTTGATTTTATCAACCTGGCTATGCCATAGCCATATAAAATTCATTAATTATCAGATATTCAACACCCATACTTATATACATACATTCAATCATTAGTTCATATAGAACTTAGAACTTTCAATAAGTTTACATACATTGTCATACCTTAAAAATTCTAGTCATACCATTACATACACATAGCTAATTATTTAGCACATACATGAATATTATTTCATACCTTTCCTCAAATGCTCAGATTTTCTACCTCTTGAGCTTCCTTATACCTGTCCAAGGTTTGGAAAAATAAATCGTGAGTGATAACTTAGTCAGCAAGCATTTTACATTTTCATATAATTGCATTTCTCGCCGTTCGGTAGGAGACACTTATCAAGCGATCAACTACCAACCGGAAGAAACCTTTTATGAAAACTTTTCATTTAAACCCTTCATAAAATATTTCATATAAACCTTTCATAAAACCCTTTTTCATGAGGACATTTATATGTCCTAAAATGTTTTCATATAAATATTTAATCATGAGGACAAGTGTATGTCCTAAAATATTTTTACATAAACCTTTTATATAAGGACAATTATATGTCCTAAAATATTTTCATATAAATCTTTATTCGTGAGGAAAATCTTATGTCCTAAAATATTTTCATATAAGCCTTTTTATTCATAAGGACAATTTTATGCCATAAACCATTTTCATATAAACCTCTTTATATGAGAATAATTATATGTCCTCAAGCAATTTCGTATAAATCCTTTTTTATATCCTAATTTTTGGGCTTTTTAAAATAATGTATATGCATATAAACCTTTTTTATTTGTGTGGACATTTTTGTGTCCTAATACATATTCATGTAAATCTTGTTTCCTGTGGACATAGTCATATCCTAAAATATTTGAGTAAACATTATTTTCTGTGGACATTGTTGTCCTGAAATATCCTTAAATAGATATTATTTCTTGTGGACATCATCATGTCCAAAAATATTCTCATGTCCCCATTTTGGGGTTTTTAAAACAAAACATATGCATATACGTCTCTAACCCTCTAGTAGGTGACACTTATCAAGTAATCATCCTTTCAAAGGAAAGAAATCCATGTGACTACATCGCTAGCTAGACGGTCGTCCATGATCTTGCTCCCATTTCAAAGAGGGCACCGCTGGCCACCGACCTTCCCTTAGCCACTTGACCATAGGTAGAGGTTGGCCTTGGTATGCAACTACCTCTACCATGGATCTAGTACATGATCCTTGTGCACATTCATTTGTATTCGCATTGTTATGCTAGCATGATTTCATAAAATCATCACAATCCTCAGTCCGTGCCATTTTTCAAGTCAAAACTTCAAAGAACATAATCAAGCTTAGTTTGTAGATTGTGCCCTTCTCAAATTGAGAAATGGGCATAATCATTTTTAAAATAAAATATTTTATTTCTTGTAGGTGACAGTTACCAAGTGATCATCCTTCCTTAGAAAAGAAATCCATGTGACTACATCTTTAGCTAGACGGTCGTCTATGATCCTGCTCCCATTTCAAAGAGGGTGTCGCTGGCCACTGGCCTTCCCTTAGCGACTTGGCCATAAGTAGAGGTTGGCCTTGGTATGCAACCTTCTTGGTCTGCAACTACCTCTACCATGGATCTAGTATATGATCATCGTGCACACTCGTTTGTATTCGCATTGTCATGCTAGCATGATTTCATAAAATCATCACAGTCCTCAGTCCGTGCCATTTTTCAAGTCAAAAATTAAAAGAACATAATCAAGCTCAGTCCGTAGATTGTGCCCTTATCAAATTGAGAAATGGGTATAATCATTTTTAAAATAAAATATTTCCATAAACCGTCATTAAATAATAATGTTATGATGACCACCCTTAAAGAATTTTAGAAACATTTAATTAAATCGATTCTATAAAATATTTATAATACTTAAGAAAACAATATTTTCAAGAGTATTTCTTGTTTGTTGGTAAACAATTTTAGAATCATTTCGATAAACCAATTTCGAACTATTTTGATAATTGAAAAGAATAAGCTTTTCTTGTAAACATTTTTATTCCCATTTTTGAGCTTTTTATGAGGAAAGGATAGACGAACACATTTGCTTCTATTTTGTTGACATTATATGCCTTGTCTACATATCATCATTGCCACTCTTATGTAGAGAAACATTTGTATTATCTTTTGAACATCATTTTAAGCAAAGTGGTCATCAAATCAAATTATCAAGTTGGTCATCCTTAAAACTCTTTTGAAAACATGAATACCACACATTTTCAAAGTATATTAGTCTTCAAAGAGACTAAAAATTGTTGGAA
This sequence comes from Annona squamosa, assembly GCA_035584095.1. Classification (NCBI taxonomy): domain Eukaryota; kingdom Viridiplantae; phylum Streptophyta; class Magnoliopsida; order Magnoliales; family Annonaceae; genus Annona; species Annona squamosa. Next base: position 42,495,864 of record JAXCLR010000105.1, read on the forward strand.
ACAATGCTTCAAAACAAAACAAATTAATCAAAGATTGAGTTTTGATGATTAACAAAGACTAACTTGAGTATATTTTAAGTACTAATGAGTTTGTTATGTGATTTAAAGAACT
>JAXCLR010000105.1:42503295-42514367 GCA_035584095.1 Annona squamosa
CATCACTTTTGAAAATCCTCGAAATGGGGATATGCACAAAGTTTTATGAGTGTTTTATAAAGAAGATTTCTATAAAAAGTTTCTTCCTATCAGTAGTTGATCACTTGATAAGTGTCTCCTACCGAATAGGCAAGGAATGCATTTAAATGAAAAAAATGATGCTTTCTTACTGAGTTTATCACTCACGTTTTGTCTTCCCAACCTTAGACAAGTTTAAGGCAACAATCCTGACTCACATTTACCAATCGATAGATCCTGAGGTAAGGATGTGACGTATCGGTTTGGGGCGCCATACAACTTGTATGAACAACCCCCTCCTCAACGGTTCCCTACAATCAATCAGAACTTTCATCTTAAGCTCCAAATTAGTTGTAGCAATTTCTTTTACGAACTCAAAGGTTTCACCAATGCTACGTCCCAGCATTTGTTTATCCACCAGATAAGGAACGCCTAACACATGCACCCATAAGGGTGTTTTAGTAAGCACCAAATGGGCATAGTCAATCTCCTCTCTCAAATCCATGAATATAATCATATGTCTGTCAAACAATCATGACCTCCCTGCCATTATCTTCTCTTTATCATACTGTTTGGCAAACACGATCTTGTAGAGATTCTTGCCCATATCCACAAAATGAAAACTTCCCGTCGTCCTCCATAACCTCCGCATCATACACTTAAAGAGCTCCCTGTTATATGGCTTTGACGTCCACACCAAGCACAGGCAAGCTGCATTGTCCCCGGGGGAGATCTTCTTAATCGCCGGGCCGGAGATGGTCATAGTCTAGAGATCAGCTCCAAGGAGATTGTCCATGCTCGGAATCATCTCTGCCAATGTTTTGCCCGTATCTAGATCTTCTGTAACTTCACTCCTGCAGAACCCAACCTCAGCTCGTCACCTGATTGCTGACTTGTTTCCTTATGCCACCGATTCTATGCAAAATCCCGGAACCTCCACCCAGCGTCGAGCACAAATGAATCGTCCGTCGGGCCACGCGGGGGAGGACTTTAAAAATTTGATTCTTTATATAATGGTATTTATAAATAAATAAGGCTTTTGAAATGGTTTACTAAATGTCATAAAATGGTTTAATTAGATTCTTCTAAATGGTCTATCAAAATGTTTTAAGTCTATTTGAAAGTTGAAATACTTTGAAAAGGTTTATGCCGATGTATTCAAAAGATTTTAAGTATGACCAACTTAATAAATTGATGATATGAAATGATTGATGACTATTTTGTTTAAATGATGTCAAAAGATTGTACAAACTCTTCTCCATAATGCCGATAAAAATGAAAGTAGATGTGTTTGCATATAATTTGTTCATGAAAAATCCAGAAATGAGAATAAAAATGTTTGTAAGAAAATTCAGGTTTTCTCGAATACTGAAATGTTTCAGAATTTCTTTATAATGTGAATTTTAGAATTGTTTACTAACAAATAAGCAAAATTTTAAAAATTATTATTTTCTCAAATACTACAAATGTTTTGTAAAATTGATTTACTAAAATTCTTCCAAAATTCTTTAAGGGTGGTCATCCTAACATTATGATTTGAAAATAGTTTATGAAAATATTTTATTTTTAAAATGATTATGCCCAGTTCTCAGTTTAAGATGGTCTCAGTCTGAGGACTACGATGGATTATGTTATATCAAGTTTTGATTTAAAAATGGCATAGACTGAGGACTGTGTGGAATTTATGAAATCAAGCTAGCATGATAATGCGAGTATAAATGAGTATGCACGGGGATCATGTACTAGGTCTAGGGTAGAGGTAGTTGCAGACCGAAACAGTTGTAGACTAGGCCCCCCTTTACATGTGGTCGAGTTGCTAAGGGAAGGCTAGAGACTAGCGGCGCCTTCCCTGAAATAAGAGCAGGATCATGGACAATCGCATAGCACAGCGGTGCTGTAACATGAAAGGTTTCTTTCTTATGGAAGCCTGATCACTTGTTAAGTGTCGCATACTAGAGGGTTAGAGACGTATATGCATATGTTTTGTTTTAAAAGCCCCAAAATGGGGACATGAAAATATTTTAGGATACGAAAATGTCCATAGGAAACAATATTTACATGAAAATATTTTAGGACATGACAATGTCCACAGGAAATAATGTTTACATGAGATTATTTTTGGACATGACAAATGTCCCCAGAAAACAATGTTTATATGAAAATATTTTAGGACATGAAAATGTCCACACAGATAAAAGATTTATATGGATATGTGTTACTTTTGAAAAACTCGGAATTTGGGATATAAAAAAGTTTATATCAAAATGTTTGCGGACATATAATTGTCCTCATATAAAGAGATTTATATAAAAATATTTGAGGACATACAATTGTCCTCATGAAAAAGGGGTTTACATAGAAATATTTTAGGATATACACTTGTTCTCATGATTGAATGTTTATATGAAAATATTTTAGGATATACAGTTGTCCTCATGATCAAAGATATATATAAAAATATTTTAGGACATACAATTGTCCTCATGATTAAATATTTATATGAAAATATTTTAGGTCATATAATTGTACTCATGCGTAAAAGGTTTATATGGAAACATTTTAGGACATATAATTGTCCTTCTGATAAAAAAAATTATGAAAAATTTATACAAAGGTTTATGTGAAAGGTTTCTTCTTGTTGGTAGTTGATTGCTTGAGAAGTGTCTCCTACCGAATGGTGATAAATACATTTACATAAAGAGGAGTGATCCTATTAGTGCAAGCTAAGTAAATGCCCCACTTAGTCCACCTTAAAAAACCTATTTTCAATAATTTTTTTTTACTTTTTTTCTTCATGTACTTATTTATCTAAGTGTATTTAACATATAAACCAAGTTTTATCATTTTTGAATATGTTTATCTATTTTTTGAGATTTTTAAAAAATCTATGTGTATATATGTATTTAAAATACCCTTATTTTTAAAAATCTAAAAAAATATGTACTCATATCCAAAAATGGTAAAATTTGATTTATATATTAAATACACTTAGATAAACAAGTGTATGAAGAAAAAAGTAAAAAAAAAAAGTTGTTGTAAATAGGATTTTTGAGGTGGGCTTAGTGATGCATTTACTTAGCCCGGGCTAACAAGATCACTTCTATTACATAACAATGCAAAATGCTTTCTTACTAGGTTTATTACTCACGTTTTGTTTTCCCAACCCTCGACAGATACGTAGTTCAAGCAAAAGTGAAAGCGGCCCTTGAGAAAAATCTCAAGGTATAATTGATTGCAGGACAAGTATAAATGAATGTGTGTAATGATCATGAAATTATTGGGTTATGGATATGTATGAGGTGAATAGATAAGTGGAACTGGTTTCTTTAATGTGTTAACAAATTGTTAGCTATCATGTAAGAACTGATATGCTTAGAGAATGACTAAATACTTGTGTTCATCATGAAGATATTAGATCAAGAATGTTCCTAAGGTATGTAAACAAGTTGATATGTTACAAGTATATAATTTCTTGTGAAATGAATTGTGAGAATGATATGTATAGTTAACTTCAGGTATATATTGTTTGAAAAATGATTTAGGAAATGGAAAGGAAAGAAAAGAAAAAAATTTCCGCTAAACAAAATGGATTCAAAAATCCCGCCATGTGATTAGGGCAACAATCCTGTTTCACATTTACCAATTTGAAAATGATCTCAGAGTAAGGCTCAGGTAGTGATGCCTCAAGTTGGGGTTCCACATTAAATTAATAAATAAGATTTGAACACCAAATCTTAATTTGTTAAAAAGAAAAATTCATTTGACAAAAGTTAAACAAGCAATCCATGAATACTAGGTAATGCAATTTGAATTCTAAAAATTAATGTTATTACTCTATTATAGGAGGAAGGAGGAAGGGGAAGGACCCTGAAGAAGAAAACTCTACTGAATAATTATTACAAAAAATATATAGGCAATGCTTTGATTTTTCTACCCATGCTTTATAAATATTTTTTTAGTATTTTATGATGAATAAATGTCTATGAATGCTTGTGAATGAATGATGATTGAGTAACCCATTTGTTTTTTTGAAATAGAATTTTCAAATATATTTTTTGTAATGACATGCGTAAGCCATATCATGTGATGTGAATGTGATTTATACGATAATCTTGTAAAATTGAAGTAGGAAGTAATATTTTTAAAGAAATTGTACCTAGTTACTTAAGCATGAGATCCAATGGATGACGCCAGGAGGTGATCAAGTACCCTATGGAGTCAAGCAGAATGATTATGATTCATGTAATATATTAATGAGCATGTGTGTTCATTAAGTTGACTTTGTATTTTGAAGTGCCTATTTTCTAAGTAATATACTCATGTTTTTCTAAATCAAAATGTAGTAATGCAGGCTCTAAATAATGAAGCGGGTCAAGTACAACTTGAGTAGATACATATCTCCATTATCTAGTTTCTTAAAGACTAAAATTAGTATCTATTTAGCAAATGGTTTGTAATATTTTAGATAATATACCTAGATTTGTGTATACGAACTTAGTTTTCTTTTGGAAAAAATGTGTAAAAATTTACAATTTTCATAAATCGATTCTTCGAGTAAAGTGAATCTCGTGGCATCTCAGGTCTCGAGATGCTTCTATAGGACATGTATTTATTCTTTTATGCCTTGGTCTTAATTGTGGAAAACGATTGGTGGATTTTGGAATAATTTAATAATTATTAATTATAGTAATTAATTACGCCATAAAAAGTATGATTAATCTTGGGGATTTACATTAAATCTGGGTTTATATGTTATACGTGGTATCAGAGTGTCACACGTATGAAAATATGACTAATTAATTATTATATGACTTTTTTAGAAAAGAAGATTTGGAAATGGATTTGCAAATCTAATTCTAAAATTTTTTTAGAGTTTGGAAAATGATCAATTCAAGTGCATTGGTATACTATAATTGGAGGTGACAAAGGGAGCTTACCATGGCTAATTCACTTAGCTATGGTACCCTACTCACGTCCTATACATAAGGATGTCCACCCCCCTCCTAAGGCTTCCTTCAACCCTCTGCTCTTCTTTTAAGTCTTACTTGGTTTCAAAGTCTCACTAAAGTGTCATTACCCTTTTCCTTTAGGAGTTAAGGTATAAACAAAAGACATAATCCTTTATGAAAGATCTCCATACTAGTTGGATGATCTGAAGCAAAGTATTAATATCTTTTTGCGATGACTTATGTAGATCATCCTTCCTTGTTTTCTTTATTTTTCTCTATTCTAAGTTGTCATTCTTCCACAACAGTTATTATGTTGTCAAACTTGATCTATAATTTTTCTTGACATGAGTCTTAACTTAAGATGACTCTAGTCATTATGTTGACTAATTAACTTAAGTCTTAGTTTTGCTTTTAGTTCTCAAATAAAGCCATCATGTTGCTTATATCAAGTCATAATGCTATAGGGTTAGAGTCGACAACCCCCAACTAGTTTCCATGATTTGAGCCATCAGATTATGGTGGATATACATGTTAGATCATATTCTTAACTTTGGCGAGAGACTAATTAGCCAATTCTATGCTAGCATTTTTCCTTCAATATTAGAGAATTCATGATCTACAATTTACCTCTCATTTTAAACTCTTTCTGAATCTAACATATGTGCAATTTTTTAGTTTGAAGGCTTCTCTACATACCAAAGAAAATATATGGGTTTGACATGGAAATAAGTGATTGCTTAAAGGGTGGTGATCAACTATGGCAAGCTTAAGAAAGCATATAAAGGTTGAATCAAGCAAAAATCATAAATAAGAAGGCAGTAACTTGGGGGAGGTATTGTGGCTAAGTCATTTAGCTGTGGTAACTTATCGCCTACATGCATGCCATATATCCGATGGTCAAAATAAGAAGGCAGTGGAAAGCAAGATGCCTGTAACACCCTCTTACTAGAAAGTTGCCACGTGTCCAATATAGTCCAAAATTGGAGGTGACAAATAGTGGCCGGGGGGATGAACACCTTCCTCATTTTCAACATGAATTCCATGACTTCCCTTCAGCCCTTTCCCTTTGCTATATATCAAGTCATTGGTTTTAGAGTTCTATTAAAGTATCATTAGCCTCTTCCCTTTGGAGTTAAGGTATAAATGAGAGGCTTAGTCATCTATTAAAGATCTTCATGCTAGTTAGATGATTTGAAGCGAATGATTAAGACCTTTTCCTTATGCCTTATTTGGATTATCCTTCTACCTTTTCTTCATTTTCCTCTCTTCTAAGCTGTCATGCTGTCTACTTGTAGTTGTTATGTTATCCACATCTAGTCATCATGTTTCTAAACTTAAGTCTCAATTATATATGTTATCCAACTTAAGTCTCAATTATTATCCTAGTCTAATGTTATATGCTCTTTCAAGGTGTGAAATATGTACCCTAATTTCATGACCAACTATTTTTATGGAGTTACATCTGTGAACTTAATTGTGGGAAACTGCAAATCAAAATGAATTTTGATAATTAATAACTCAACTAAAATGAATTGAAGCTATTAATAGGATTTTTGTTGAGTAGTGGAAACCCAATCAAAACTTTGACTTAGAGAGTGAAGTAGATGCTGTTGATCTTAAGTTTATAGCAAAACCCAAGAGATAAGGGGTGAATTAGGTTCTTTAAAAAATTCTTTGGTAATTCAACACTTAAGACCTCATGAATTTAATTTCTTTGATGCAACGTGTTAAGAGATAGAGTAAGAGGATGAAAATAGAATATAAAATGCAAGTAATCAAACCACAAAGAGATAACAATATATAGTGGTTCGGTCAACTTTCCCTACTCCACTCTTCTAAGCACATGCCCCTTTATCTTGGGCTCTACTATTATCTATCTAATACAATTTAGAGTACTCTTTCTCTTTTAGATTTTAGCTTTAGGGGGCATATACAGTAATCACTTATTGGTGAGACCAACTCCAATCGACCAAGTGTAGTCTGTTGGTGAAAAAAACTCAAACCAAATAAGGAAAACCCATTATTAAGACAAACTCAAACCGACACCCTGTTTTGCTTCTTGTTGAATTTTGTCTTTAACATCTATCCAAGACAATAACCCAAAATGATATAGATAAAAGGAAATTTATATTTTACAATGTGTAATCAATCTACTCTGGAAGGTCCTTGTTATGTGAAGAAGATAATCTTGTAAGCTCACTTGAAGTAGCATCACTTGAAGTTTTAATATTTGTTCAAATAATAGCAACATACTTGAAAATTGAAAGGTGTAATCTCATCTTGTGTTTCCAACTTTCTTCACATTCATACTTCAATAATATTAGAGGAGAAGAAGATCTAGCCGTTGGAGTAGTGGTTGGCAAGCATTTAATACTTCAACATTCGAATTTTCGACCGTTATGACTTGAAGTTACAAATAGAGTCAAATTAGGATGAGTGGAGTCAACTTGAGTTGCGACTTCATTTTAGTTAAAACTTGCTATCTACCTTTTTGCCTTCAAAGTTGCTAGTGAAGTGGACTTGGGCTGAGACTTCGTCTAAGTTGCAAAGTGAAATGGACTTTGGTTGAGACTTCACTTTACTATTTCTTTGAAATTGAGAAGAAGTCGACTTCAGCTGAGACTTCACCTGTGGCTGAGCCAGTCAATGGAAATATACAACACCGAGTTGACTTGGCTATGTAACTTCACCCAAGTCCTAGTTTGAGTCGACTTGGTCTACAACTAGACCTGTTTTCACTTTAAAAATTTTATCCTTTCATTTTTATACATATAATTGGAGTCATAATATCTAAGTACACTTGTGCATATTCATTTGATCATTTTTAATGATATTTCAATAGTTTGTTAAACAAATTTATCTTTCTTAGTGCAAGGATATGATCTACAGATGCATTAACAAAATTTGTAGTGTCTTAAAATTCAATTTTCAACTAAAAATCTTGTCAAATTGCCCAAATGACACACCTCACAAATCATGTTTCTCCCTCCTCTAAAGTTTAAAAATTTTTCCACTTTTCTGATGAAGATGATTTTATGGGTGAATTTTTACGCTGAATATTCAGCAAAGTTAAATGATAATTGAAAATTAATAATATATTTGGTAGGCATTTTATACTAATTGATTGGGTATATCATTGAGTTTGTTGTGAAGTTTGAATTAAAATATGCTTTGTTTGCAACAATTGGGTATTAAATATTAATTTCAAGTTTTTTAAGTAATTTTTATAATATTTTGGCTTGAAATTATATTTTTATCTGTACTATAAAATCGAATGGGTTTGATATTAATAATAATTGTTGTAAGAATTTGGGCTTTAAATAATTTTAATAAATTAACCACTTGTTTGTCAATTTGATCAATTTGATCAATTAATAAATTAAAATATTTTTTTATGAAGGGAAGTAGATTTCAACTATGGGGCCGACCATAGGATCATATCTAATCCATTCAAAATCAAGCAAGTTAATGGCCAGATTAATTAAGTAATCTCAACCATCTGTTGTTTTTAATTAAATCCAAGGAATTCAAAAATTTTTGGGACATGGTGATTTCTACCAATATTTATTAAAGATTTTTCTAAAATTGCTAAGCCACTGACTAACCTGCTAAATCATGATGTAAAATTCAATTTCTCTGATGACTATCTGAAGTTGTTTTGTAGGTTAAAATAACCTTGGACCACTAGCCCAAGTATACTACCACCTAATTGGACCCTACTACCATTTAAGATCATGTGTGATGCAAGCGACCATGTAGATGGGGCAGTTCTAGGTTAACGGAGGGACAACAAATTAGTGGTGATCTATTATGCAAGCAAAACCCTGGATGATGCTCAATTCAACCACGCAACCACTAAGAAGGAATTATTACTGGTCCTATTTACTATTAATAAATTTCATTCCTATTTTGTAGGGTCAAAAGTGATAGTTTATACGGACCATGCAGCCATACGCTATCTGCTTGCCAAGAAAGATGCCAACCCGAGGTTGATTCACTAGATTTTGTTATCACAAGAATTCAACTTCAAAACGCAAGACAAGAAAGGCATGGAGAATGTGATAGCTGATCATCTGTCTAGACTACCATCTATTGAGGAGACTAATCTAACCAAAGATGAGCTAATCAATGAAAACTTTCTTGTTGAATTTTTTGTCTCACTGAAAGAAGCACCAATGCCCTGGTATGGAGATATTGTTAATTATTTAGTTTGCAAACTCATTCCACTAGATTTCAATTGCTAGCAAAAGAAAAGGTTCTTAGCAGACGTGAAACACTATATTTGGGAGGATCTGTACTTGTACAAATGAAGCAGCGATGGTTTGATTCACCAATGAATTCCACATGAGAAAGCACAAAGCAGCGATGGGTCCCATGAAAACTGCAGCTAAAATCTTACAATTAGGTTTTTTTTTGGCCCACTTTATTCAAAGATGCTCGATCTTTTATTCTAACCTGTGACACATGCCAAAGAAATATGGGGTTATACATAAGATCACCACCCCATATCATCCATAAACGAATGGCGAGACTAAAATCTCGAATTGCAAAATCAAACACATTCTTGAGAAGACGGTATCCTAGTCACAACGAGATCATTCGAGGCAAATCGATGATCCTCTTTGGGCCTATCGCACTACATTCAAAACACCAATCGGAACAACACCTTTTCAACTTATTTATGGAAAATCCAACCACCTGCCTATTGAACTGAGCATAAAGCATATTGGACAATTAAATTTCTAAATTTTTATCTGAAATCTGCATGTGAAAAGCTTTTGCACCAACTCAATGAACTCGAGGAGATCCGACTTGATGTCTATGAGAATGCAAGGATGTACAAGAAAAAGACAAAATTCTAGCATGATAAACACATTTGACAGAAGGCAATCAAAGCAAATGATTTGATTTTGCTATTTAATTCTTGTTTTAAATTATTTCCAAGTAAATTGAAGTCAAGATGGTTGGAGCCTTTCAATGTACTATAAGTGTTCCCTCAGAGAGCTGTTGAAATTTGAAGCAAGAAGACTGGAGCATTCAAAGTCAATGGGCAATGCGTCAAACCCCACTTCATAGGGGATCAAATTTCAAATGGAGTCACTACTCCTCTGCAAAGACACCACCAAACTAAGAATCCGAAGTTAAGTTAATGACTTTAAATCAACCGCTTTTCAGGAGGCAACATGAGTTGTTCCTCTTTCTTTTAGGGAAGTCTTAGTTTTTTTTCTTTTAGTTTCTTTTGTTTTAGAATTTTGATACATTTTAATTTGGAGCTTCAATGGTTATTTCACAAAGCCTACCTGGGGAGGAGGCAACATATGGTGAAGATTTGGTTCAATTAGCTAAAACAGGGAAGTTAACATCTCACATATTTTACAACTACTTCCTTAATTTTGATATATCATTTATATGACATGATGTACATTGAGAACAATATTAGTTTCAAGTGTGGGGATGAATGTGTTGCAGTATTTTCTTTAAAAATTCCTTTTATTGCCCCGATGATTACATAGATTGAACCTTGCACTTAATTTTTGTCACATTTTGAAAATTTTTTGAACATTGTAAGTAAATCTTGCATAAATTTGATATTAGATTGATTGAGATCCCACTTTGAACTCTTGTAAGTTTTATAAACAAACCATACTTGGAATCTCAAAATCTTTGAATGGGAGAAAGAACTAAACTCTAATGAGATGTTAAATTTATTTTTGAACATGTACTCATTGAAAATACTTGAACTTTTGTCCTGAATTACTTGACGAAATAGATATACCAAGGAACCAATTTGTTTTCTTTCAAGGTCAGAGTAATTCTCTCTAATTCATCAAAGGTTGCTTTTAATGCACATAATTAGTCATTTTATGTGGAACTCCAAATTTTATGATCATTTATGAAACCCTAAGGTCATGAACCTTGGGTTATTGATTTTTTTAATATATAATTTTCGTAATATATGGAATTGAATGATCAAATAATTAATTATGAAATATAATTTTAAATAAATAGTAAATGTGAATAGTAGAATGTGAATAGTGACCTTGTGGTTAAGATAAAGTGATAAGTTAATCACTTTGGATTAACTTAATCACGAAAAGACCAAAT
>JAXCLR010000105.1:42514467-42530495 GCA_035584095.1 Annona squamosa
TTTGACGTGTGATCAGGGCAACAATCCTGAGTCACGTTTACCAACCCTTTTCGACCCCGGAGTAAGGACTATGTGGAGCCTCGGATCGGGGGCGCCACATTTTAATAGGTAGTTTTTCCCATATACATGAAAATCTTATCCTGGTTGAAGAATTTCCAAAGACAAAACTCGACTTGATTTGTTCATGGATATGATTAAGGCATTCATATTTCTAATGAGTCTATCTTTGAGAGCATAACTGTTCTTTACCCCTATTGAGCCTGATTGTTAAATCTTCTTTTCTAAGCCTCAATTTTCACTTAATTAAACCAACTTTGAATATGAATTCTTATTTGAAAAATATAACGGGAATAAGGTTTGACCTCTTGGCTTGTACAAATAATGAAAATGACTTCCTAGATACCCTAAAATATGGTGAGGGAAATTATTGTCGAACTTGGTTTAAAAAATCAAAATAAAAAAACTACAGACCAAGGGTAACAGTAGGATAAAAAGTATAATAAAAGTACTAAGTGAGGGGGTGACACTATTTCCTATTGCAAATAAGACTAAAATCAATGTGAAAATGATTCAATTTTTGAAAATTTTGAAAATTTTGTGGTTTTATTTCTTGTGCTAAACTTGACTATTGTCTCGCAAAATCCTTATGATCTTGTGAATTAGTTGATTGAGTTGGTAAAGGAAATTCAAATGTAAGAATTTGAGGAAATGTATACGAGGTAATTTGACTGATATCTTTTTGTGTTACTACCATTACTTGAATTTCTGCATGTGTGTATTGAACAACTAGATAAAAAAAGGAAGATATCTAAAATTAGAAGTTTATAGTAGGAGTTTTTGAACTCTTAAAGATTGAAAGCAAAATAGGTAATAGGGTGTGCAGTATTAGCCAAGTGAGAAGAGATTGTTGATTAAGATTTTCAATGAGTGTCATGTTTCAAAATTTTTAGTTTAATACTCTCACTAGTTTTTTATGGTTGGCTAAACATTTATTTTCACTTTCTACTCAAAGTTTTAAAATTTTGCAATCTATTTTTGAATTCCTTTGTGTTTGCTTGAGGATAAGCAAAAGTTCAAGTGTGGGAGTATTTGATAATTGAAAATTAATAATATATTTGGTGGACATTTTATACTAATTTGTTCGGTAAATCATTGAGTTTGATGTGAAGTTTGATTTAAAATATATTTTTTGCAACAATTGGGTATTAAATATTAATTTTAAGTTATTTAAATAATTTTCATAATCATTTGACTTGGAATTATATTTTTATTTGTGATATAAAATCAAATGGGTTTGATATTCAAAATCAAGCAAGTTAATGGCTAGATTAATTAAGTAATCTTATCCATCCTTTGTTTTTAATTACGCCAAGCCGTCCAAGACTCTATTCACCGCAGTAGATACTGTCCAACCGCCTAAGGTCAGCCATCCACAAAAATTTAGATTTTTGAGCCGTATATCAAATCCCAGCCCAGCTGTCCTTTTAAGGATGAGAAAATCTAGTAAATAAAAAATTCTGCACCACATAAGCCTTGCGCAATCAGACAACAAGTTGTACATCTAGCAGATCTTGCAGCCAATTAACATAATATATACTCAACCACAAATACAATTGTGCAATTACGCAAACTAGTGTTATTTGGGGCCCACCTAGATACCTTTTGCATAATTAACTGGTGCTATAAAAGGGGAGGACGGATAGAAGAGCCTACACAGATTTTACACAACAAATTAGAAAAGAGAAAATTTAGAGAAAGAGAGAGCAATGGGGTGGAGAAGGCGAAGAGCATGAGGCAAGAGGCGAAGCAGCACGTTGAGTGGAGCAGTTAACATACCATCGGGGCTTCCAACTGATAAGCTTTTCTTTCTTCTTTCCTTTTTATTTTAATTGCCTTGTTTAAGATGGATTTGAGTTTTAATTTTATTTTGGATTTAAACATATTTGGCTAAGCCCTTAATCTAGGATTTAGGGTGTAGCATGGTACGATGTAGCGCGGTATGTGATATTGATTTATTTATAATGGATATTATTGTTAATTTAATATCTTATGATTTAATGCTTGCCTAGCATTTGAGTTCCCACTTTGGCAATAATTTCATACATGTTAGGTCATGGAATCGAGATGTAAAAGTTTAATATACGACAATCAAGATATGAAATCTAAAATCTAAGACCATGAGAATAGGCATGATAAACTTGAAGAATCCACGAATGACCACAGAACTTAATGAATCCTAATTGACTTAATCCCATGAGAATAGGTTGTGTAGAAAAGATTAGGATTATGCTTTGTAAGTTACGAGAGAAGATGCAAGGACAATTTAAGAAAAGTTTTCATTTAACAAATAATATGCAAATTAAATAATCATACTACTACCGTTGCAAAAGATGCATGTAAAACTCTAGATCCTAGGTACTCTCATCCTTGTTTTCTAATATTTGATCCTAAATTCTAGTTTCTCTTTTCACTTTTCTATTTTTTTTATTCACTTTGTTGTGAAACCCAAGACTTTAAGCTTAATGAATATAGTTGGAATTTGTTTAAGGATGAAATTAAAAGTTTTCGAAAATAGAAGTGATTGAGTTAGCATGCCTTACATGATGAATGGAGTGGATTAACGAGCACAAAAGACCAAATAAGGTGTAGGAAAGATGAGTTAGCATGTTCATTAAATGTAAATATTCATGTTATTTTACTTATAATCAAGGTATAAATTAGGTTATTGTTTGAAAATTAATAACTTGATTTATATAAGGTGGATTGATGTGAAATTTGAAAGGTAGGCACATATTGACATGCTCTACCTCATGAACAATATGAATTATGTTAATCATGATTAAAGTATGATGATAATGATTTAATTTCATCAAATTTATGAGACAATTTCAAATGCTCATATCTTGATTTAGGATGATCATTTTGAGGTAAATTTTTTTACGAACGGCTAAAATAAGGTATTCTATTATATGGATTGATTTGATTAAGCTAAACCTCATAGGAAAGTGCTTAACTACTTATGGTAAAAAAACCATTGACTTTTTACTTTTAAAAAGTGCATTTCAATTAATGCATAGTCAATTCATTTAATGGTATATTTGAGGTGTCTTATGAAGGGAATTTTTGGGGCAATTTTCCAAATTTTTTAAAAATTAAAAAATGCATGGAAAAGGGGTTGCATATAAGGATATTCAAGGGGATAGAAATGGACAACTTTTGTGACCATAAAAAGAAACAAAAAAGGGGCAGATGTGTGGACGTGATGCATGGACAGCTTTTGAGCTGAATTTTTGAAAAATAAAAAATGAAAAATGAGATGTATAAATATGTCTGGTCAATGGGGTTTCTTGGGCAGCAAGAAAGAAAAGAAAAGAGAGGTAGTAGTTGTACGTTCCAGGAGAGAGAGAGAGAGAGAGAGAGAGAGAGAGAGAGAGAGACAAAGAGAGAGAACTTAGAGGAAAAAAAGGGAAAAAGGAGAGCCAACCATGGAGGACGTTCGAGCCAAGGAGAAGAGGGAAGAGAAGAGTATCTGGGTATGTTAAGGTGGAGCAAATTCGTCTTCAAAAGTCAAGTAAGCAGCTACCTCTCTAATGATGTACATAAGCAATTGAAATGAAGTGTGTATATATATATATACATACGTAGGTATGGATGTCCAAAGCTGGGTATAATGGAAGAAAAATTTGATTTGAGGTAATTTCAATATTAACCAGAGGATGTATGTTGAGTAAGGTTTTTGTATGTATACTGAAATTAGATGCAAGTTAGGAAGCAAAACCTAGTAGAAATGAAAAAGAAAAACAAAATATGAAAGAAATATTAAATGAACAATTTTTAGCATGAAAATTTGTGTGAGAACTCATAATGTGATGATTAAGGAACGACCTAAGTTTTAGCTTAAAAGGTAAAGCAGGTTACAAATTAAAAATCAGAGAAGATCAACTTAAATAGGTCAAACGGTAGTTAGGATCAGCAACACCAATTGATTTCTAATCATTTTTATGCAAGGAATTATGATTTGAAACATTTATATGGTATAGAAGAGTCCTCAATATCACTCAACGAAAATAAAAATTAATTTTTGGAGGGTATAAATATGCCTAGTAATTAACATGCTTTGACCTGTCCCAAAATTGATACTGCTGTCCAGCGGAGTAAAAATACCTAAATAAATATATATACTTAATATTTTGTGCTAGAATTATTTATTTTGGTTAATTCATTTAGTTATTAATGTATGATAGAAATTTCAAATTTAAATACATTGATTTGATTATAAATTAAAAATTAGAAAAATCAGTTTCTCTATTTTAAGCAAATATGGACAGATTGAGGAATAATTAAAATAAAAGTTAAATTTCAAATTTTTGAAATGAAATTTAACTTACAATCAGATATAAACAAATACCAAAAGAAATTATGGAAGTTTAACCTACTAGAGGTAGATTTTGAAAGAGTGAGAAAATAATCACTTAGATACTTAGGTAGACATATGTGAATATTAAAAAGTTAAATGCGAATTTGAGAAACTTTACTTGAACTTAGATTATAGTTTCAAGAAATTATCTTAAAGAATTGGGAAAAAAAGATAAATGCCTTAAATTGGATATTGAATGAAATAAAATTAATATATGTGACTTAAAGAGATAAGAGTATTTATTTCCAAGGAAAAATGGAAAAAAGTTGAAAATATTAAGAGTCACAATAAAACGAGATCATAAAAAAGGTTGTGAATGATTAATAAAAGGCAAAATGTGCAAATATACGATGTTATCCAGGTGTATATAAGATGTTGTTTTCACTCATCTAGGAAAGGACAAGGAAGAGATCTAAGGCGCAAGTTGATTGCTACAGGTAAGCAAGTAACCTTTTGAAAATATTGATTTCATTTCAAATGTTGAAATGATTGAAAGTGTTTTATAATGATGTTCTATTAAGCATTTCCAAAATGTTCCTTTATTGGCATATATTGAGATGATATGAACTTGCTTTATCAAGATGATTTCAAAATTACTTACAAAAAAAGAAAGCAAGCTTTCAAGAATGTTGATCTTATTTCAAATGTGGAAATAACTTGATCATGTTCATATTGATGGTTTTAGAATTGCTTACAGAGTAAGCAAGCTCAATTCTTGAAAGTATAATTTTATTTTTTACTATTGATATATTTCAAGATGGTTTCATGTTAAGAAAGTTTTTAGAAATATTATTTCAAAGGAATTATATGATGAGAGAGTTTCGACTTTTCTATAAAAGAATATTTGAAAACAAGCTTTGGAAAGTATATTTCTAAGGATTTTTGAGGAAAAAAGTGTGATTCTTCATATAATAGTATTTTAAAATAAATAAGGCTTTTTGAAATGGGTTATTTCAATGTCATAAAATGGTTTTGTTAGATGCTTTGAAATGGTTGATTGAAATGTTTTAAGTCTCTTTGGAAGTTGAAATACTTTGAAAACGTTTGTATTGATGTTTTCAAAAGAGTTTTAAGAATGACCAACTCAAGAAAAATATTTGATAATATGTTGGTTTAAATGATGTTCAAAAGATTGTGAAAACTCTTCTCTATATAAGAATGATAAAGATGTTATGTGGACAAAACATATAATGCCAATAAAAATGGAAGTAGATGCATTTGCATATTCTTTGTTCATAAAAAGCCCAAAAATGGGAATAAAAATATTTACAAGAAAAGCCTGTTCTTTTCAATTATCGAAATGTTTCGAAATTGATTTATTGATATAATTCTAAAATTATTTACCAGCAAGCAAATTTTTAAAAATATTATTTTCTTAAATACTGCAACTGTTTTGTAAAATTGACTTACTAAAATGTTTTTGAAATTCTTTAAGGGTGGTCATTCTAACATTATGGTTTGAAAACGGTTTATGAAAATATTTTATTTTAAAATGATTATGCTTAGTTCTCAATTTGAGAAGGGCTCAGTCTGAGGACTGCGATGGATTTTCTTATATCAAGTTTTGATCTAAAAATGGCACGGTCTGGGGACTATGTTGATTTTATGAAATCATGCTGGCATGACAATACGAATATAAATGACTGTGCATGAGGATTATGTACGAGATCTATTGTAGAGGCGGTTGCGGACAAAGACAGTTGCAAACCAGGGCCCACCTTTACTTGTGGCCGAATCGCTAAGGGAAGGCCGAAGGCCGGCGGTGCCCTCCTTGAAATGGAAGCAAGGTCATGGACAACCGTCTAGCTAGCGGTGTTGTCACATGGATAGTTTCTTTTCTTTGGAAGGATAATCACTTAGTAAGTGTCACCTACCAGAGGGTTGGAGAGGTATATGCATATGTTTTGTTTTAAAAGCCCAAAATGGGGACAAAAAAATATTTTAGGACATGATGATGTCTATAGAAAATAATGTTTAGTCAAAGATATTTCAGGGCATAAAAATGTCCACATAGATAAAAGATTTAGATGCATATGCGTTGCTTTTGAAAAGCTCAAAATTTGTGATATAAAAAAAGGATTATATGAAAATGTTTCAGAACATACAATTCTCCTCATAATTAAATATTTATATGAAAATATTTTAGGACATATAATTGTCCTCATATAAGAGAGTTTAAATGATAGAATTGTCTTCATGATTAAATGTTTATATGACAATATTTTAGGACATACAAATGTTCTCGTGAAAGAAAGGGATTATGAAGGGTTTATATGAAAGGTTTTCATGAAGGGTTAATATGAAAGATTTCTTCCTGTTGGTAGTTGATTGCTTGATAAGTGTCTCCTATCAGACGACGAGAAATGCATTTATATAAAATTGCAAAATGCTTGCTTATTGAGTTTATCACTCACATTTTATTTTCTCAACCTTAGACAAGTCTAAGGAAACACAAAAGGAGAAAGGACCTGATAAATTGAAGGAAAGAATGAATGGTATTCCTTAATGTGTTAACAAATTGTTAGCTATCATGTAAGAATTGATATGTTTAGAGAATGATTGAATGATTGAATATTTGTGTTGATTTTGAATATATTAGGTTATGAATGTTCATGATGTATGTAAACAAGTTAATATGTTACAAGTGTATAATTGTTTGTGAAATGAATGGTGAGATTGATATGTATAGTTAACTTCAAGTATATGTTCTTTGAAAAATGATGGAGGAAATGGAAAGAAAAAGAAAAAAGAAAAAAAAATTCGCTAAATAAAATGGATTCAAAATCCTGTTGTGTGATTAGGCAATAATCCTGTTTCGCATTTACTAATTATTAACGATCTTGGAGTAAGCCTCAGGTTGTGACGCCTCGGGTTTAGGGCACTACATTTTCTCTTTTGATGTTTGATATGAAAGCACTTAAAATAAAGTTTTAAATCCTAAATTTCTTGTGAATCGATATTTACGTACTACAATCTATGACCCGTGCACTAGTAATGAGATTACAAACAGTAAAAATAGTGGATTTTCTATTTTTCAACAAAGAAATATTTGGATTTGTGCATTGGTTGAAAGAATATGGACTTCTTGAAATTTTGAAGAAATATTTTTTTTATCTAAGGATCTTATCAAACACTTTTATTTCAACTTAGCATTAGAAAGCACTACTTACACCTCTTCCTTGAGAGGAATTGGAATTAGTTTCATAGAAAAAGATTTTGCTAGGTTTATGCTATTACCATTTCATGTTACTGGTCAGTATGAAGAAATTGATTTTTAGGAGGTTATCTTTTATTCTACAAAGAATGAGTTATTAAGTCAACAACAATGCAATTTCATAAAACCAATTTCACAAACAAGAATTTTTAAACTGAATTTTAAGTTGTTGAACTTGTTATTGCTCATAATCTACTATTTAACAGGAGAAAATATGATATTATTAGACTTCATAATTTGATATTAATATGGGTGATTGTGAATAACAAGCCCTACTACTAAAATGCTATCTTGTATGTTGTCACAGAAAAGGAGAGCAAATGGATGCTTGCCGTATGCTATGTATTTAACAAGGTTAGTTCAATATTTCAACATCAATTTGAGGAGAGCCAATTAGCTATGATTAGCCATGATGTGATAAGCAAATCTATACTCAAACGCATACGATATACCCGTGTTGGTGATGGTGAATGAGTTATGATTTCAAAATTTTTAGGTAGCATATCATCAATCTCCTTGAAAAAAATAAAGGGTTTCTATTAAAGATGATGGTCAGGATGATGGACTTGGTTAAAGACAAGATGGATGGGATCGTTACTTGGGTGGTGATGGACATCATGGACAATAAGGAGGTCCTCAAAGAAATATTAATTCTAAAGATGAGTTATGACGCCCTCGATCCAAGGCACTGGAGCCTTACTCCAAGATCGTTTTTGATTGGTAAATATGAGTTGAGATTGTTATCCTGATCACGCAGCGGGTTCTTAAATTGAATCTCTTCCAAGATTTTTTTTTTTTTTTCGTTTCGTCTCTTTACATTTCACTCAATTCATTTCACAAGCAATGATACACTTGTAATTCATCATATATATCATTTTCAAAATACTAATTGGTTCCTTTTCCTTGTATATTTTCATAATCTCACCTCATCATTGGTATATTATCTTGCTTGTTATATAGATAACTTTACTTTCATTTATTTTTCATAATCATACATTCAACCTTGAAATTCTCATAGAGTGATGGAACATACAATTTGTTCACGTACATCCAAATTCCTTAAAAGTTCCAGTCATACCATTCCAAACAAGGTGGCTAATTATTTTTAGCACACAAAAGAATACCAATTCATACTTTTCTTTAATTTATCAAGTCCTTTACATCTTCAGTTTCCCTATACCTATCTAGGGTTGAGAAAAAAAATGTGAATAATAAACTCTTGCTCATTTTTCATCTTTAGGCAAACATTTGTCTATTAATATTTTCATCAAAATCTTTTTATATAGACTTTTTATAACCCAATGTCTGGGATTTTCAAAGCAAAGCATATGCACAAAAACCTTTTTATGTATGCATTTGCTAAAAAAAACCTTTCATGTAAATCTTTGTATAGAAGCCTTTCATATAAACACTTTTATGACTCAATTTTGGGCTTTTCAAAAGCAAAACATATATAAATGTATTTCTTCCTATTCAATAGTAATAGTTACCAAGTGATTATCTACTTACAGGAAAAGAAACCTATCATGTAGCGGCACGCTTGCCTGGTGGCAGTTTATTAAACCTTCTCCCATTTCAGGGAGAGCGTCGTCGGCCTCCCGCCTTTCCTTAGAGACTAGACCACGTGAGGGGGGGGGCTACAATTGACCTTGTACTTGCTTCTTGTGCACATCCATTCATTCATACTCATATCCTACCATGATTTCATAAAATATTACTGACATCTGTCTGTGTCCTATTCAACTTGAAGAATGGGCACAACCCATTTTAAACAGTTTTTATAAATAATATTTAAATCCTAGTTTTAGAATGACCACCTTTAAATAGTTTTTAGAATATTCAAGCAAAACATTTGTTGTATTTAAGAAAATAATATTTCTCAGAGCATTGCTTGTGATAAATTTTAAAATCATCAGAATTTCGAAACATTTTAATATTCAAGAAGAGAAAGCCTTTCTCACTAACATTTTTATTCCCATTTCTGGGCTGTTTGTAAGAAAAGGATATGCAAACGCATCATTTTTCTTTATCCACTATGGCATCATATACCTTGTTCACATGTCATTCTTGTTATTTTTGGGTAGAGAAGAGCTTGCATAACAATTTGAATACTATTTTAACAAACAAAAATCAAGTCATTTGGTACAATTAACGTATCGGGTTGGCCACCCTTAAACCTTTTTTGAAAACATCTGTATAAAACATTTTCAAGGCATTTTCAAAGCACTTTCATATTTAAAGAAATTCAAAAATTTTCTAATAAACCATTTCAAAATAAATGAACTATTTCCAAAACATCGTTTGTTTCCAAGAATCATTTCACGGAGTAATCAACCTTCTTTAACAAATCAAAAATTCTGTATAAGTAAAATTTTGAAAGACTTGTTTGCAAATATTATTTTGTGAAAAAGTAAAGACATTTTTTTTCATAAAATCCTTTAGAAATAACATCTTAAAGAGCTTTCTTACAATGAAACAATTTTTAGGCATTTTATTAAAGCCATATTTGCAAAAATTATACTTACTTCCTTATAAGAAAATCTTAGAATCATCAATATAAAGCCCTTTGAAACATTGCAAAACTTGATATGAAATCAACATTTTCAAAAGTTTACTTTCTTACTTATGGCGATCAACTTGCTCCTTCAATCTTTTCTTGCCTTTTCCTAGACAAGTGAAAACAGTCACCTTATATACATGTATAGCATCATATATTTGCATGTCTTGCTTTTTATTAACTCATACGCATATCTTATTTAATCCCAACCTTTTTATAATCTTATTTTATATGTGATTCTTAATATTTCAATCTTACTCAATTCTTCCTTGGAGATGAACACTCTCATCTCATTAAGTCACATGTACTCATTTTTCTCAATGGTTACTTATTCATTTTATTCTATACCCTACTTTTAAGGAGTAAAAAATATTCACTATACTTACTTATGTATCTTAGTGATTTATTACTTGCTTTTTTCTTAAAACTTATACTTAGTATACTAAAATTTCTTAATTATACTTGTAGATGATATAATTGAACCTAATGAACAACAAAATGAATAAGTGAATTTAAATGCCAGAGCTCTAAATGTTTTATATTGTGCACTTTTCCTATCTGAATTTAATAAGGTATCTGCTTGTGACATGACAAAAGAGGTTTGGGATACACTCATGGTAACACATGAGGGTACTTCTCAAGTTAAGGAGTCTAAGATAAATATGTTGATGCATGATTATGAACTTTTTATGATGAAATCTAATGAATCTATTACTGAGATATTTTGCAGATTCACTAACATAATTAATGCCTTGAAAGCACTTGGTAAGTCTATTGAGGCAAAGGAACAGGTAAAGAAGATTTTGGATCACTTCCTTCTTCTTGGATTGCAAAGGTTACAGCCATAGAGGAGGCCAAGGATTTAACAACCATGTCTGTAGATCAATTAATAGGCTCCCTTATGACACATGAGATTATTATGAAGAAAAATGATGATAATGATTCAAAAGGTAAGAAGGTAATTGGTCTCACTGATGATAATGCAGGTGACAAAGATGAGGACATTGCTATGTTGACAAATAAGTAAGACGTTTCATCAATCAAAATTGAGGAAACAACAAAAACAACAGAAATGCAGCCATTAGAAGGATACAATGACAACTTGAAAAGAGAAGAGAATAGAAGGATCAGAGGAAAGATTTTGAAAAAACAGAAGGAGACAAAGTAAGGTGCTACAACTGTCAAGGTTTTGGACATCTTAAGAACACATGCCCATCGCCTGTTGAAAAGAAAGATTTCAACAAAAGAAAAAATCAAAGCTATAGGGCATGGTGTGATAGTGATACTTCACTATCACTCACTTCAAGATCTGATGATGATCAAGCGAATCTCGCATCACATTTAGGATTTATGGTAGATTATGAAGATGAATCTGAACATTCTTAAGTAAGTTATACAGTTGATCAATTAGAACAAGAATATGCTAAACTAGTTAGAGAATTTACCACTTTGTCAAATAAATATATAAAATTAAAACTTGATCTCATATGTGAAAAAGGAAAAAATACAAATTTGCAAATGCAAATAAAATCTCTTGTTGAGGAAAATGAAAATTTGAAAAATCAAATAAATAAATAAATAAGTAAATAATAGAAAGTGTAATAAATTTTTCAGAAATCAAAATGGAATTTGCCATTTTTGTTATAATTTTGAACATTTTTCATATATTTGCCCAGTTAGAAAACTGCGAATGTTTGGAGCAAAATTTGTTTAGAAACCAAAAATATATAATAATGATACTAACCAATTTGGACCATGAAATGGGTACCAAAATAGTAAAAAAAATTTATTTTGCAGGAATGCATGAAGTCAACTTGCCAAATAAGATGGTATATGGATAGTGGTTGTTCATATCATATGACCGGAAATAAAAATGCAAAATAAAGGTAAAGTTACTTTTGGAGACAACAATAAAGGTTTCATAAGAGGTACAGGTACGGTAAGTTGCAGAGGCATTGAAATAAATGATGTGTTTTATGTAGAAGGGCTTAAACACAATATCTTAAGTATTAGTCAATTCTGTGATAAAGGCCTTGAAGTTGTGTTTAAGTCTGATATGTGTATAGTTCTTGATAATATGGACAATAATATTTTCTGCGGAAAAAGGAATGGAAATATGTATATTCTAGATTTTAGTGTAGACCATATAAAGTGCTTATCTACAGTAGATGATGAGATTCTGATTCGGTATAGAATATTAGGACATGCAAACCTTCACACATTAAAGAAATTGCAAAAGTTTAATCTTGTTGATGGTTTACCAAACTCAAAAATTAATTTAAAATATATTTGTAATATTTGTCAATTTGGTAAACAAAAGAAGGTTTCTTTGAAATCAAAAGACATTGTGTCAACAACAAAATCTATGTAGTTACTACATGTGGATTTATTTGGACCTACACAAACTAGAAGTTTGGCTGAAAAATATTATGCATATGTTATTGTCGATGATTTTTCAAAATATAAATGAGGATTGTTCCTAGGAAGCAAGGATGAATGTTTTAATTTATTTCAAAATTTTTATCACAAAATTCAAAATCAACGTGGATTGAAAATATTTGCATTTCGAATTGATCATGGAAGAGAATTTGACAATCATCATTTTGTAGAATTTTGTGACAGTTTTGGAATAAATCATAACTTTTCAGTTCCTAGAACACCACAACAAAATGGAGTTGTTGAACGAAAGAATAGAACATTGATTGAAATGACTTGAATAATGTTGATTGATGCTGAGTTGTCACAACTGCATGTTTTACAATAAATCGTGTTTATATTCGTCCAATATTAAAGAAAACTCCATATGAATTGTGGAAAGGTCAAAAGCCAAACATTGCATATTTTTATACTTTTGGTTGTAAATTCTTTGTACTAAATAATAGAAAAGATGACATTGGTATTTTTTATTATAAAAGTGATGAAGACATTTTTCTTGGTTATTCTTCTTCCTGTAAAGTATACCAAGTCTATGATAAGCGAACTTGCAAAGTTGAAGAGTCAATACATGTCACCTTTAATGAATCTAACACTAGGTTGAGAAAGGTTGCTTTTTCAGATGAAGAAGAAAACATTCTTGACGTACAGGAAACATAGAGAGATAAAGAAATGGTAAGTGTAGGTAATGTTCCAAGAAAACCTCTAAATTTGTGAATACATAAAAATCATCCACTTAATCAAGTTATTGACAATGTTTATAACAAAGTCAAAATTCAAAATTCACTTCAAAATGTCTTGAGTCATTATGCTTTTATTTCTCACACTGAACCTAAAAAAGTTGGTGAAAAAATATCCTATGAAAATCAAAAAATTGCTATGCAAGAGGAACTAGATCAATTTAAAAGAAACAATGTGTGAACACTTGTACCTAAACCTAATGATCATCCAGTTATTGATACAAAATAAATTTTTAAAAGCAAACTTGAAGAGTCTAGGATCATTGTTAGAAAAAAAGCACGTCTAGTTATACAAGGTTACTCTCAAGAAGAGGGTATTGATTTTGATGAAACTTTTGCACCTATAGCTAGACATGAAGCCATTAGAATGTTACTTGCATTTGCATCATTCAGAAAGCTTAAACTTTTTCAAATTGATGTAAAAAGTTCATTCTTGAATGGTTTGATAAATAAAGAAGTTCATGTCAAATAATCACCAGGTTTTGAAGACCATGAACACCCTGATTATGTGTTCAAACTATCAAAAACTCTACATAAATTAAAACAAGCTCCAAGAGCTTGGTATAATAGACTTAGCGGGTTTTTGCTAGAGAAAAAATTCAAAAGAGGTAAGGTTGATACTACTTTAGTTATCAAAGATATTCACAAAGACATTTTAATTGTATAGATTTATATTGATGATATTATTTTTGGGTCTACTAATGAGTTATATTGCAAGGATTTTAAAAAATTGATGTAGAGTGAGTTCAAAATGAGCATGATGGGTGAGCTTACTTTCTTTTTGGGACTTTAAGTAAAACAAACAAAAGAAGGTATTTTTATATCTCAAACAAAATATGTCAAGGAATTGTTAAAAAAAATTCAAAATGGAAAATATAAAGCATATGTGAACCCTCATGAGTGCAAGCATAAAAATGGATAAGGATAAATCAGGTAAGCCAGTAGATCAAAAGTTACACAGAAGCATGTTCGGTTCACTTTTGTATTTAACTGCCAGTCGATCTGATATTTTGTTTAGTGTTTGTATGTGTGCACGTTTTCAATCAAATCCAAAAGAATCACACATGAGTTCTGTTAGACATATATTTAAATACCTTGTTGATTCACCCACTTTAGGAATTTGGTATCCTAGAAAATCCATTTTTACCTTAATCGGATATTTAGATGCTAATTTTGCCAGTTATAAAGTGGATAAGAAAAGTACAAGTGGTACTTGTCAATTTCTGAGTGGTATGATTATATCATGGTACTCTAGGAAACAAAGCTTAGTTGCTTTATCAACTGCAGAGGCTGAATATATTGTATGTGCTAGTTGTTATGCCCAAATTTTGTGAATGAAACAACAATTGTGTGTTATGGTTTTTCATATATAAAAGTTCTAATTAGATGTGACAACACAAGTGGAATAAATTTGTTTGAAAATCCTATACAACATTCTCGCACTAAACATATTGAGGTAAGACATCATTTTTTAAGGGATCATGTATCACGAAAAGAAATTTCCATTGAATTTATTTCCACGGAAGATCAAGTGGCAGATATTTTTACAAAACCACTTCCCTCTAAAAAATTTCTTCACATAAGAACGGAATGAGTATCATCGATCCTTTTTCATGACACATGCATTTATGCAAATATTATATCATGTGGTTGATAATTTTAAAATTATGTATTTATCTGCCAATTTTAGTTTTATTTTTTAAATAAGTTGTTTTTTGTCCAAAAATTGTTAAAAAAAGAAAAAATTGAAAAAACCGTTAAAAAAAGCAATAAAACCATTAAAAAAAACAAAATCTATAAAACTGTTTAATAAGAGTGAAAAAATCCAAAAAAATAGAAAGTATAAAACTATTTAATAAGAATTAAAAAATCCAAAATAAAAAACATAAAACTATTTAATAAGAGTTAAAAAAATAAAAAAATAAAAAAATAGAAATAAAAAAACATAAAACATAAAACTGTTTAATAAGAGTTTAAAAAATTTGTTAAAAAAGCAATAGAATCGTTAAAACAAAAATAAAAACAGAAAATATAAAAATGTTAATAAGAGTTTAAAAAAACAAAACCAAAATTGTTAAAACAAAAAAGAAAACACTTGTTAAAAAAAAAGAAACCTATTAAAACAACACACACAAAAAAAACTCGTTAAAAAAAACCAAAGCAAAAGAGAGATCGGTAAAATAAATAAAAAAACCGAAGCAAAACAAAAGGAGCAGAAAAGCAACGTCTATTTTTTAAAAAATGGAAAAAGCAGGCAACATTCTTGAGTAGCATCTCCTCTCTCCCTCTCCCATAAATTCACATCTCTTCTCTTCTCTCCCATTCACATTACTTCTCTTCTCTCTCCCATTCATTCACCAGCCATAAGCAGCCCAAAAATTTCATCCACTTTTTATGGAATTCTTTTAACCTCAACAATCTGGGTATTTCAATGATGATGTTTATGAATAGACTTTAGTTATAACTGTGATATGCGAAAAATATATTTCATATTGGATGAATAGTGTCGATTTTCCATGTATTGATTGTTGGTCCCGAATTGATGGCAAAACCCAAGAGGGGAGGGGTGAATTGGGTTCTTAAAAATTTTTTCGGTAACTTAAAACTTAACCCCTTGTAAGTTCAATCCCCTTTAATGAAGAAACGAAATGGAAAGCAAAGCAATGT
>JAXCLR010000105.1:42541711-42560492 GCA_035584095.1 Annona squamosa
TAAAGAATATTATGGCAGTTTTGTAAAGGGAGTCGATATGTTCTTTGGCATTGGAGTGACTCCAAATCTGGATCAAGAAATAATAAATATTAGACAGATTCTTGAGGTTCCACATGAGGATGAACTAATCCCAGCAAATCTCACACTTGATCAGATCTACAATCAGCTCACTCGGAGCAATAAGTATCATCCTGGCATCAAGTTTCTGCATTATATGGATTTGTCTCCAAGGCTACGGGTTCTACCCCTACTAGTAGCCCATTGCATTTATCCTAAGGGCAGAGGAAGAAATCAATTAAACCCACAAGAAGCAGGAATACTGTGGAAGATTGTGAATAGAGTAAAAGTTAGCCTTCCTCGGTTGTTCATTGAAGCCCTTAGCTCAAGAAAAGACAACCCACAAGAGGTTCTACCTTATGGTACCTGGATCACGAAGATCCTAGAAAACTTTGAAGTAGATATAGATGGAGAACCCTTTGCAGTGTTAAAATCAACAAATGCGATCAATAAGGCATTGATCCAAAGAATGAAAATTAATGCACATCAACTCAGGGCAGAAGTAGAAGAGGGAGCACCAGCTCCAGAAGAAGCTAGAGATGCACGGGCTGAGGGGGAGCAACCCCCATCACCACCAGAAGTCCAACCAGTTCCACCACAGGATATACCTGAGGAGCCTGTGTCACCGATGTCACATGGCTCGTGCTCACCAAGAGGATCTGAGATTCCAGATCCAGCACCACGACCACCAACTCAGGATATATCTCTGCAGACTCTTCGGGATGACATGGAGCAGCTAGAAAATAGGATCACAAGCTATCATGGATATGCATTCCCGGCAGGATCGTATGGATCAGGAATTACGCACTATCCGTTATCATCTAGCATCTGGTCGTCGTATGCACACCACCATTCCCGAAGTAGATCCGTTTGACACCGGATCCATTCGTTGAGATCCTACACCCGTACCCATGTCCTCTTTTTACTCCTCTGCTCACATCCAACCCGTCAAACCTACCCAAAAATCATATCCCATTTCCCAGCCTCTATTTACCAAATCTTTGGTACTTGACACTTCTTTTGTATCATTGACAAAAAGGGAGAGAAAGGATAGGTTAGATAAGATAGGTTATATGTTAAGGATAGGTGGACTCTTAGAAGTTAAACTCAATTTTTATTTTGACATTGTAATGCATTTGTTTAATATATATATATATATATATGAAAAGTTTGAATTATGCTTTGATTATGCTCAGTTTATGTTTCGCACTGATATGATTGTTCAATCACATATGCTAAATACATATTAAAATTCATCAAACTCAAAAGGTAATGACTTATTATAAGGACAAAATCATTTATTGAAAGGTACAAACTCAAATTAGTTTTGTCAATCATCAAAAAGGGGGAAATTGTTAGAAACAATTGATGAAAAATATACAATTCATGTGTTTTGATGATTAACAACACAATTTGAGTAAACATTAGCTATTAATGAGTTTTTGTGCAAATGTTCAAAACTATAAAAGGATATATACAAAACAGAACAAGTCAAGTCGCAACTCAAGTCGACTCAGACATCAACTTAGGCAAAGTCGATCTCTCAAGTCGACTCCATCTTCGACTTCAAAGGACACCTTTCTTCCAGCGTTGATTTTGGAGAGCAGAACAACCGAAGTCGCAGATGAAGTCGACTCCACTTGCGACTTAGGCCAAGTCGCAGATGAAGCCGACTCCAGTATTAACTTGGAGCAGCAACTTCCTTCTAGCGTTGAAATTGGGTAGCAAAATATATGAATTCGCAACCCAAGTCGACTTCACATGCGACTTGGGTGAAATCACAAGCAAAAGTCGATCGCAGCATCAACTTCAGCTTGCAAAGACAAAAATTTTAAGTTCAAGAACAAGCTGAATTCAAATTATACTAAAATCAAATAAAGTCTGAAGATAACCTAGATATATGTTTTTTCAAGCAAGATGGAATTGCTCATAGAAGATCTAAGTTCGACAAGGTTCTCCAAGCTTAAAGGATCTCATATCATTAAGCTCTAAGAAATTGAAAAACAAAGTTAAGCAAGCAGAAGACACTTCAACAAAGTTGGGATAAGGAAAGAAGCCAAGTTGCGCCCGAAGTTGACTCTAAGATCGACTTGAGGTCAAGTCTCAGACCAAGTCGACCCAGAAGACAGACTTGGAAACTGAAGCTTCCGAAGTCAAATCCGAAGTCGACTCCACATGCGACTTGAGCCAAGTCTAAGGCCAAGTCGACTCGAGGAAGAACTTGAACAAGCTAAGCACAAGTAAAGTCGCACTCGAAGTCGACTCCATCATGCGACTTGGGCGAAGTCGCACACGAAGTTGACTCCACCTGCGACTTTGAGAAATAATGTTCAAATTTTTGAATGTTGGAACATTTATTACGTGCCAACCAACTCTATAACCTTCAAAATTCTCCCTCCTCTATATATAGACACTCAAGCAAATGTGGATACACACAAGATAGAGTTGTAAAAGAGGAAAGAAGTGTTCTAAGAGTTTCAATCCACTTTTCTCTACAATTAAGTGACCTATACACTTTCAAAGGAAGAACATGCTTCAAAGTTGTTGTTTGCTTCAACGTAATACCATCCGTTGCTTCTATAGATTCTTCCTCGAGCTAAAACTGCCTACACAAATTCATAAAGTGTAGATTTCTTCTATTTCATCTTGTTATTTGATTTTGGTGCTTGGTTTGAGTTCGGTGTTTCAAACCAAGATATAGCAAGTAGGGTTGTAATTGCAGTATAACTCATCACCTACTTGTGTCGCTTGTTGTACACACCCCCTAGAACTAGAATCTAGAAGAGAGCGAAAGCTCTAATTGTATATGGCCCCCTTGAGCTAGAATCTAAAAGAGAGTAAAGACTCTAGTTGTATTCGCGGAATACATAAGTGGAACCCAAGTCACAAGGGAGTGTGAGCTTGGAATAGTGGAGTAGGGAAAGGTTGGCCAAACCACTATAAATCTTGTCTACTGTTTTTTTATTGCTTTCTATTTGTTTCATTAAAAAGGGTACAAACTAAACTGGGGTAAAGTTAATAACTCAAGTCTTAAATTTGTTTAATACCTAATTCACCCCTCCCCTCTTGGGTAATTGTCATCAACTCGGGATCAACAAATTACAATCTCTTAAAGTGCTAGAATGGAAATGGAACAATATACTATGGACTTATTGGAGGTTTACCTCGAAAATAGAGAGAAAATAACTTTATACGGGTGAGAGTTAATTGTCTATCTAAGATAGCTCATTTTGTACTTGCGAAGAAGAATTTCTCTGTGGAAAAGTTAGCTAAAATTTATTATAAAAAAATCATTCGTCTTCACAAGGTACCTAGGTCAATAGTATCTACATGGGATACAATTTTTACCTCTAAATTTTGGAAATGTTTGCATCAAACCCTAGGAACTCAGTTAAAATTTAGTACCGCATTTCATCCTCAAACTGATGGACAAACAGAGCAAGTTAATCAAATTATTGAGAATATGCTTTGAATGTACAATTTGGAATTTGAAGAATCATGAGATGAATATTTATCAATAGCTAAATTTGCCTAGAGTAATAGTTATCAGGCACATATACAGATGACCCCATTTGAAGCCCTATATGGACGGAGATGTCGAACTCTATTAAATTTGGATGAAGTAAGGGAAAGAAAATTAGCCCCAGATTTATCAAAAAGAATGGCAGAAAAAGTGCAAGTGATTCAATAATTAATACTCACAGCCCAGATTCTGTAAAAGAGTCATATAGATTGCAAATGAAGGGATCCAAATATCCAGATTAGTGATCATGTATTTGTAAAAAGTAACACCAAGCAAAGGATTCACAAGATTTGGAAAAAAGGATTAAATTAAATCCAAGATATATTTGGTCATTTGAGATATTAGAAAAGATTAGCAATTTAGCCTACAAGGCAGCATTACCTCCAACCTTAGCAGCGGTTCATAATGTATTTCATATCTCGATGCTTAGAAAATATATATCGGACCGAACTCATATCCTCATAGCATAGGCTTTGTTAATTCAAGATCATTTAAATTATGGAGAAAGACCTATCAAAATTCTAAATTATAAGACAAAGAAGCTTTGGAATCGGGAGATTGAGTATGTCAAAGTTCAATGAAACCGATACTCTGAAAATGAAGCAACCTTGGAACTTCGTGAAAAAGTAAAAAGAAAATATTCTCAATTATTTGTAATGAAATAGGTTTCAAGATGAAACCTTTTGTAAAAAGGGGAAAATCGTGAAACCCAAGTTATTTGAAACTTAGTGAATGTAATGTATACTAAAAGCTTATACATAATGTGTATATTATTACAGTTTGACCCTCAGCATTAGAATTAACAATAAATAGTCTGCATCACTGTTTTATCTGCTCTTTGAATTTTTTTGGTGCTTTACCTACCCAAGCCTACTTTGGATGAGTCTTTTTTCTACTTCAGTTCCATTTAAGCGAGTGTATGCATCTAATAAAAAGCTGGCTATATCTATTATTTATCTATACCATATTGATTTTGAATAATTTGGATTACTTATATTAGTTGTGGATGATTGGAGTGATTTAATTTACTCCATGAATCGTCCCAACCTATTGACTCCTGAGGTTCTCTCCATTTTATTTTCGGTATCTGCTCAAATATTTTGTGGGCTCATATATCTATTTTTATTTTTTAATCGGATTTTGTTCATCTGAATTTGTGCATGGAATATGTATTGGCTACATCAATTAATTTGATTATTTTTACCATTTTATCAATTTTTTTCTTATCTAATTAGTCCTTGTTCCTGCATATGTAAATTCCTGCAATTTGATTTTCCATTTTCTTTCGACATGCATGCATTTGCGGTTCTCATTATTTCATCCTTCATTATTTATTTTAACATCACTCATTATGATTTTTTGATTTTTCCTCTTCATGATTCATATTTGTTTGTTGTTGCTTGTTCCTCTATTTACCTTTGAATTCACCTATTATATGAATGCATATAATTTGCGGTGCTTTTGATCTTGTGAATAATCTATCTGCTCCATCATTACAAGAGTCGTCGTAAGTCTCATTTCATAGTATTTATACATTTTGTAGTTTTTATTAGAATCTATGAAAATAAAAGAGATTGTGATATGCTCAATGCTTAGGGAGACGATATTAGTATTTTTTATTCTTCGCTCCAGGTTGCAATTTGCAGATGAGATGATAATCAAATAATTGCCTAAGGGGCTATTTCTTTGTCCAGAATCCTCGTAAACATCACTAATTTAAATAGAATGAGCAAAAATAAGGTTACAATTGAAGTCTTAAGCAATATGGTATAAGCAGCACTAAAGTGTTGCACCAAAAGATATCGTCAAATGATATAGCATGGATACAATTTTTTTAATATGAATTCAAATCAAACAACCCACAAATAAATCACAGTGGATTTGGTTAGATGGCTATAAATTTAGGTTGCAAAATCAACTCAATTTCCAACCCAGGTTAGTTGCAAGGCAACCCCAATGGTTCAACCCACAACCAGTTATATCCATGAAATTTATATAAAACAACAAACAAATATAAAAACATTAACTAATCAATACTACCCTAACCAAAGCTATATTGATTAACCTAACCAACAATTTTTTCTCAAACCAACCTCATTGACCGTGAGTTTTCTATCGCTCATTACATTCCTAAACTATACCATGAGTTTTAGCATACGCAAGAGGAGGATATGGCTCAACTAATAATTTGCCTTTCCTTTCTGCATTTGATTTATCGAATTAATGTGTATAATCGCTATGATGCACATTAATAAATCATGACACACCCATTTCATATCAACCTACATATCATAAAACTTTCATTAAAAAACTTAATTAAGATTATTCGCTACTTATTAAAATTATTCACCACTATTAATTATTAGTCAAATTAATTCAATTTCAAAATTTCACAACAATTCACATCTATGGATCACTTTGATAAACAATTGTGTCACAAATAGTTTATTAATTAAACTTAATTGATAACCAATTTTTTGCTGGATTTATAAATGGATTTATATTAGTATCCAATTGTCTTGATGACATCAGTGCACATTATGGCTAAGGTCTAAGATAGGCAAAATCTTAACAAGCTAAATTCTAGTATTTTAGCTTCCAATCTTTCGTTCAATAGAGTGCTTTTCCATTTCAGACTGGTATGTGCATTTTAGAGTTTTCTATAAAATTTTGAAAATTTGCACTTTAACTCTACAATTTTGCTTTTATTGTGTATTTTAGATTATACGGTTACCTAACTATGGATTCATTTTTCGGTATCACTTTCTCACTCATAAATGAGGATGTGCAAAATTGGTGCGAACAATTATGAGTGTCATGGGGCATTTGTAGTCCTAAGTAGAGCATTAGTGCTAGCTGAAGAGAAGGACCAAGAGAGGGCGGAGTTCACCAATCGTGACTCAGCATTCCAACGTGAATTGTTTACGCACTCCACAGTCCGTGGGCGAATAGACGATGCATATCACAGCTACAAATGAGTACATTCACATTCAATTGGTTGTGTGATCTAGTGAAAAGTAAAGGAATCTTATAAGCCACTAAATACATAATGGTCAATGAAAAGATGATTATGTTCTTGCACACTTATCCCACAATTTTGAAATTGTTCTATTAGCATGTATTTTTGTAGATCTGAAAAGATAGTGCATCACCATGCCTATAGATGACTTCAATTATTACTTATCTTATATCAAGATGGCGTCCCACCCCCCCCCCCCCCAGCATTGAGCCTCATCAAAATATTACCTCTGACCCTACTCAAGCACCATATTTTCAAGTATGCTTATTAAATTTTATCCCTTACAACTTAGGATTTCCACATCTTCCTAACCATATTTATTATTTGCTAGGCATGTATTGGTGTTATTAATAGAACTCATGTTCTTGCTTTGCCTCCATCTGAATATGCACTAGCATTTATAAATAAAAAAGGGGACCCAACACAGAATGTAACGGCTACATGTAACTTTTATTTGAAGTCCACTTATATCTTAGCTGATTGGGAAGGTAGTGCTCCTGATGCACGTATCCTTCAGGATGCACTAGGTTGATCTAGTAATCATTTGACAATTCCACAAGGTAAAATAGTTATTAGTGTGTACATTTATATTCTAGACTAAATGAGATAAACAACCCTGCTTAATAGATACCGCCATTCGTCATAGGCCATGATTAGTTGGTGGATGCTGGTTACGCATATGTGCCTGGATTAGTGGCACCATGCAAAGAAGTATCCTACCTCATGAGCAATTTTAGGCCTAATAAGAATCTAAAAAGTAATCAAGAGTTATTCAACTTTAGACATATGAGATTCTGCTCAACCACCGAAAGACTTTCTGCTGCATAAAAGAAGATGTTCCCATGTCTACAAACGCGATGTCATATGCCTATAAGTTTCAAGTTCAAATGGTAATTGCATGTACGATTTTTCATAACTACATAACCAATGTGGACAGTCCAGAATTACCTCGCCAAATAATTTGAGGAGTCATCCCTCAGTGAAGATAGGTGAGCAATGGCAACCAGGAAGAAGTAGAGATGAAGTGTCTATACAAGCTCAATATTTGTAAAAGAACAAGCTAGAAGAAATATCATCTTGAATGTGGGTGTATAGATCATCATTGTAGTTCTTAATTGTAAACTGCGATGTATAGGAACATATGTGTATGACTTACCCTTCTAAGATGTGTTATAACTCTTTTCACTTTATGAGCATGTTGTTAACAATTTGTCATCAATATTTGTGTGTGTCTTTGTAACGCCCCATTCCTAGAAATACTCAATAACTAGTCAATGGGTGTTACAAAACCTAGGAAAAAGTCGGCAGCATCTCCCCATAATATACAAGGGGTAATATGGAATACATGACCTGATATTCATAAACATTTCAATCTATAACATTCAATCCTATATTTATATACTTGCATCTTTATATAATAAGAACATTCATATAGAAGGAAAATCATTGAATATTACCCTTACACATCAAGCAAATATAATGATCATACATATGTGCATCCACAGGAATTATAATTCAATCCGAAATACCAAATTCAATATAATTGTCAAAGTGAATCCGCCTCAATAATTGTCTACATATATGATTATCAAAAGAGCATAAATTTAAAAGAACTGAAATTAAAATATTGTGCTATGGTCTCTCAGATTTGATCTTCAACTTGTCTGATCTTCAAGTTCCCCCCACCTGGCCTGCGAACTAAAGGCACAATAACAAACGATATGAGTCTAAATAGACCCAGTAAGTAGATAGTAGTTAGCACAAAGTGGAAATAAGTATAACGATGGATGCACATGTATTGATGAAGCTAACGCATATGGGTCCAATACCCACTCCCAAGATTGTATGCATATAACCACGTATAAATAGAATAACACAACCAATCATTTACTCATGTTCATCAAGGGCCATGAACAACCCTCTTTTTATGTCAATCAAGGGTCATGAACAATTCTTTTACAACCAACCATTTTAAATCACACATCATACATAACAGACGAGGAAACATGTCACAAACCACACATACAACGTCAACAAAATTTAAATTCAACATATAAATCTGTCACACAAGCATTTTATCAAATATATATAGGTGCGAAATGAAATAACCTTCAATTCATCATATAAATCAATTCATGTCACATTTCAACAATATGAAAACTCTAAGAAGTTTTTTACATCATAGAAATTGCACATTCAAAGCAAATTCCCCATGAACCCTAACTATTACAAACCCTACGCCTCATACCATGAAGTTGCCAAGCGCTACACATTCCCACCAGTCTCACATCATGTTTAACATAAAATTTCATCACTGAATCAAGAAGGGGCGACATCTACTTACTTTGACCGTGATTTCTCCCAAAATAGTGACCCTAGATTTGGATTGCAGAGATTCGAAGCTTCGGAGCTTCCCAGACTAGGATCTATAACCTTCCAGGCAATCGGTATAATTTTCCTTAAGAGATCCACGGGTAGTTCGAACTGAGTGGAAGAGAAAGAAGAGGAGGAGCGAAGAACAAGAAGAGGAGAAGAATGAAGGACAGTCGGGCGCGAAATGGAAAAATGAAGCCCTAAAGCGCGGGTCGCTCAAGTTAACTGAAACCATTGAGTCGAGCGGGGCATGAGTCGGGTCTAGTCGCAATTAGTAATTTAATTTCCCACTCCTACAACTTAATAATTAAAAATTTCTCCGAGTGCGCTGCCTGTTGGTCCCAAGTTTATGGCAAAACCTAAGAGGGGAGGGGTGAATTGGGTTCTGAAAAATTCTTTGATAAATCAAAACTTAACCCCTTTAGAGTTTTAATCCCCTTGAATGCAACAGCTAGAAAACAATAAGATAATGAAAACGATAATAAAAAACAGTAGATAAGATTTATAGTGGTTTGGGCAACCTTTCCCTACTCCACTCTTCTAAACTTACACACCCTTGTGACTTGGGTTCCACTATGTATTCCGCAAATACAACTAGAGTTTCCGCTCTCTTTTAGATTCTAGCTCTAGGGGGCATATACATCCAGAGCCTCTGCTCTCTTCTAGATTCTAGCTCTATGGGGCATATACAATCAACACAAGTAGGTAATAAGTTACACTCCAATCACAACTCTACCTGCAATGTCTTGGTTTGAACCACCAAACTCAAACCAAGCACCAAAAACAAACAACAATATGAAAATAGAAGAAATCTACACTCTACAGATTTGTGTAGCAAGTTTTAGCTCGAGAAAGAATCTATAGAAGTAACCAATCGTATTACGTTGAAGCAAACTGCAACTTTGAAGTTTGTTCTTCCTTTGAAAGTGTATAGATCACTCAATTGTAGAGAAAAGTAGATGAAAGCTCTTAGTAACACTTCTTTTTTCTTTTTCAGCCCTATCTTATGTGTATCCATGCTTGCTTGAGTGTCTATATATAGATGATAGAAAATTTTGAACGTTATAGAGTTTGTTGGCGCGTAATAAATGTCCCAACGTTCAAAAATTCGAACGTTATGTCTCCAAGTCGTAGGTGGAGTCGACTTCTTCTACGACTTCGCCCAAGTCACATGCTGGAGTCGACTTTGTGTGCGACTTCGGCTGTACTTTATCTTCCAAGTCTATCTTCTGGGTCGACTTGGTTTGAGACTTGGCCTCAAGTCGATCTTGGAGTCAACTTGGGGTGCGACTTGACCTCAAGTCGATCTTAGAGTCGACTTGGTGTGTGACTTGGCTATTTTCTTGTGCCAAGTCAGTTTGATCTTTGTTAATATATCTCTTGTTTGCTTAACTTCTTCTTCTTGTTGTGTCTTTCAATACTAGAAGATTTATTTGTGCAAAATTGGCTTTAAGTCTTGTGAACTTGAAGAACTTGAATCTTGTATGAACAAATCCAACTTTGATTCGGAATGAATTCATGTGCCTTGCTTGCTTTAAACTTGAATTAGTCTTCTTAAATTCAAATTTGAGAAACTTGAGTTTTCTTCATCTTGAAGTGGACTTGCACCTTAACTTGAGCTTGAGAATCTGTCTTATAATGTTGAAGTTGATGCTAGAGTCGACTTTGGCGACTTTACCCAAGTCGCATGTGGAGTCGACTTCAGCTGCGACTTCAGAAGTTTTGTTACACAATTTTAGCTCTGGAAGTAAGATGCTTCTTCAAGTCGATACTGAAGTCGACTTCATCTGCGACTTGGCCTCAAGTCGCAAGTGGAGTCGACTTCATCTGCGACTTCGGTTGTTTTGTCTTCCAAAATCAATGCTGGAGAGAAAATGCTGCTTCAAGTCGATACTGGAGTCGACTTCATCTGCGACTTCGGTTTATTCAACTCCCCAATTTCAACGCTATCCAAAAAGTACCTGTTGAAGTCGCTTAGGGAGTCGACTTCGGGATCGACTTTGCCTAAGTCGATGTTGGAGTCGACTTGGGTTGATTTTTCATTCCTTAAAGGCATTCATTAAATTTATTAGTAATCATATCATAGTCAAATTTTTATTTGTTAATCATCAAAACTTATGCTTTGGTCAATTTGATTTAGCTATTATTTCCAACACTGCCCCTTTCACCCCCACAAGGGGCGCTGCCCCCTTGACCCCCACGACCTGACTAGCCAGGTCAAACCCCGTACCTACTCTACGAAGGGAAAAAATCTAGTGCTCAACAATGACACACTAATCATATACATTTAAATTTATACTCAATGTGTTAAGATCATAATACATGCATATATACATTATATGTCCACTAGATGCCATATTCATATATGTTATGCATCCATTAATATCATAGACTCCTAATGGCATGTTCATAAGTTACCTCATAAATAGAGAAGGATTATAATGAAAATAAAATAAAATAAAATACCTAGCCCTTACACTCTTAACTATACTTTGTCCTCTCATAGATACTATTTTGTATATTATTATGTTATGTTTATTTATAGATGGGTACTTGCTTATTCCTAATTTGTTTAATACGTGGTATCCATGGATCATATTCGCCATGTGTTCATAAGGGAGACATCATCCCCAGTTGGAGTTGCCCCCAATTCGAGTTCAAATCAACCATCTTCGCCCAGGAGGAGAAACTAATGGATGAGAACATAGGTGAGGAAGTTGGTCGTGTTGGTACCAAGTTTATGATAATACCCAAGAGAGGAGGGGAAAATTAGGTATTTTTAAATTTCTTTCAATATATTAAACTTAACCCCTTAGTAAACTAAATCCCTTGAATGAAAACGTGAAGAGTAATCAAGCAGAAAAAGTAAAAATTGTAGACACAAAATTATAGTAATTTGGGACAACCTTCCCTACTCTACTCTTCTAAGAGCATACCCTTGTATTTTGGGTTACACTATATCAATAGATATACAACTAGAGTCCTTGCTCTCTTCTAGATTGTAGCTCTAGGGGGCCTTTGCAAATACAAAACAAGTAGGCATGAGTCACACTCCAACCGTGTACTACTTGTCTTTACTTGGTCTTAGTCTCCAACACTAAGCTAAGTAGGAGTACAAGAGAATAGATTAAAAGAAGGTTCTACACATTATAGATTATGCAGAGAAAGTTTTAGGATAGAGAAGAACTTATAGAACTTGAGATTGATAAGAAACTTTAGCACTTTTAGTGAATGTTGCAGTTCTTCTTTTGGGAGCACTAAATGATCTCTTAATTGCTTGTAGATTAGAAAGTGAGGGCCCAATGAATGCTTTCGCTAACCCTCTTCACTTATTGTTGTGCTTTAAATAATAGAGGTGTTAATTTGAACATTACGAAGTAGGTGGCGAGCATTTAATACGCTAAAGTTCGAATTTTCAAACCGTTGTGACTCAAGTTGCAGTTGGAGATGACTTTGGTTGCAACCTCACCTCAAGTCACAGGATGGAGTTGGCTTCCTTGTTAAGATTTTCCTCCTTGCTTCTAGCTTCAAGTTTCATTTTGGGGTGACTTGGTTTGGGACTTGACCCAAGTCACAAGTGAAGTTGACTGAGATTATGACTTTGTTGTATAATATGCTCTTATGGAATTTCGATACCTTATGAATCAAAAGCCTTGCTCTCAAATGTACTCTTTTTCAACCTGAGCTATGTGCATGGATATTTTGCTCAACCATATGTGACCTTTGTCTTTGATCTAACATGGCATGAGTTGCTTGAGCTTTTCTGGTTGATCTTTGAGCTTGAAACTGCTTGTTTTAAATTCCCTTGTGTTTAAGTTGAATGCTGGGTTTGACTTGAGTTGCAACTTCATCCAAATTGCAAGTTGAGTCAACTTCATTTGAGACTTCACCCAAGTCGCACATCGAAGTCAACTTGGGATGCGACTTGACTTCTTCAGATTTAACATCAGAGGGCTAAAGCCTTTCAAGTCGAAGACAAAGTCGACTTAGGTTGCAACTTGACTCAAGTCGCATGTAAATTCGACTTCAGCTGTGACTTCATCCACTTACGCATCCACAATTTCAGCATAATCCAAAAAATTACTGTTAAATTTGATCCTAGAGTCAACTTGGATAGCTACTTGACTTAAGTTGATGCTTGAGTCAACTTAACTCTGCTACTTGATCTGCTATGACTTGCACTTAATTCTCTATAATCAGTACACAATCTTAAACTTTCATCTTTTTTTTTGACAAATAATACTGGGGCTCCCCATGATGACGCACTAGGTTGAATAAAACCTTTGACCAATAGCTCTTGAATTTGTGTCTTTAATTCATTCATTTTAGTTGATGTCATCCAATACAGAGTTTTTGATATTGGGGTTGTACCTAGTATAACGTCAATTGTCATATCTATTTCTCTCTCTGGAGGTAAACTGGTCAATTCCTTTGGGAACACATCTGGACATTCTTTAACCACTGGAATCTGATCAATTTCCATCTCATTTTCTCTCTTAATGTTCACAGCCACCAGATATGCTTGGCACTCTTGACAAATCATTTTTACTGCTTTCATGGAAGATATCAATATTGTTGAATCCTTAAGCTGTCTTAGTTTCCCTATAGTTATATCTTTTTCTAGGTTCGTTTCAAACCGCATTTTCTTATTCTTATAGTCAATAATAGCTCCCCACTTACTCAACCAATCCATGCCTAGTATTATATCGAACTCCGTCATAGGAAGTAGGATTAGGTCAGCATTTAAAATAATTGATCTTAACCTAATTGGGCATTCTTTACATACTTGGCTAGAGCTAGCTAATCTATATACGAGGGATTCAACATGAATAACCCTATTAGTTTCCTCCACTAGCAGTGCATGCGTAGTTACGTATTGACAGGCTATAAATGAATGACTAGCACCTTAATCAAATAAGGCTATCTCCGATTCTTCCAAAATGTAAACCATACTTGTTACCACTTTTTCCTCTTGCTCCTGTGATTCGGTTCAAGTCAACGCATGCACTTGCACTAGATTTGTAGAGGTTTTTGATCTTGTGTTCACCATTATACCTTTCTGTTTATAAAAAGCACATAACTTTTATCTATGATTAGGGTTAGATCATATCATTATACACCTCATCATCATATAATTTAAGTTAATCACATTAAAATCACATAGCATCAACATATCGCATTTCGTCAATTATCAATATAGCGTTCATATCTATCCATTCATTT
Organism: Annona squamosa; assembly: GCA_035584095.1. Classification (NCBI taxonomy): domain Eukaryota; kingdom Viridiplantae; phylum Streptophyta; class Magnoliopsida; order Magnoliales; family Annonaceae; genus Annona; species Annona squamosa. The sequence continues at coordinate 42,555,907 of JAXCLR010000105.1, forward strand.
CAAAAGTTTAGATTACCTGGAGTACAATAGCATTTTCATAACTATTTACTTTATTCACATTATCAACATTGCATCACAATTTCATCACATAAAACATAACACACATATTTACAGTAATGTACAAACATATACACAATCTAAAAAGGCATCACAAGTTACATCCATCTTTTTCATTCCAATCACACAAAGTCCTTAATATCTACCGGGTCCCCTCCTCAAGTAATGCCTTCGACTAATCGGAACACGAGTGGGTTCCTCAGTCACAGTGCTAGTATCAGACTCTATAAGAACATTCTCCTGCTCACCATTGTTGCCATTACCATCATTCTCATCCTCAAATGGTTCAAGAAACTCCATTGGATCCCAATCATCATTCTCATTATAATTAACATTATCATCCATTCGGACTGGTTCACCATTCCTTCCCATAATGTGAATGATAACTTCACCATACTTTGGGGAAATAGGCGTTTCTATTATCCCTTGGGCACGTCGCTGCTCTAACACAATTGCTACTTCTTTTTCCTTCTCCCAGATTCTCTCCCAACTTGTCCCATGACAAAACTGGACACATCCATGAGCAAATCTACACCAGTGTCCTAAGTCTAGAGAAGTAGGTGCTGGGGTTTGATCTCAGAAATCCTAAAGATCTTGAGCATGTATGTAATCCATAAGAACTAAAGGATATATAGGTAGATTAAAACATAGTGTGAAGGGACCTTCTGCTCTAAAGACTTGGCTTGTGGACTCTTCTAATTTTTGCATTGGCACAAGTGGATAGTAGCTTCCTTGAGCTTGTGGTAGAGGGTGTCTAGGCTGGAAACCTAGAGGTACAAGCCTCATTCTGTTGGGACTCCCACCACTTAGTCATAATTTCTTCACGTCTTCGCCTACGCTCCATTTCTTCCATTTCTTGCCTAAGTTCCTCTGCACTCATCACCCTTTTCCCTTCATCTGTCATCTACAATTTAGACATAGCATGTCAGTTAAAATCAAATAATCATACTGCAAATCATATATGCATACATTTAGCATCATATACACTATTTTTATTCTTTTAAAGATATCCTTCTGCCTATTTACCAATCCATGCTCTGATACCAACTCCTGTGGCACCCTAAACCGGGCGTCACAACCTTACTCCAGGATCTATCGATTGGTAAATGTGATTAAGATTATTATCCTGTCACATGACGGAGTTCTTAACTCCTTAGGAGTTGAGGACCTTATATTTAGTTTAATTTCAATGTTGGGCATTATAATATATCTTTACTCATTTCACATCCTGTGATTCGTATATATAAAATTGTGACATCTCAACATTCATCATGAAAGCTCTATATTTGCATTCATTATTTCAAACTTGTAACACCATAGGTACTACATTACATAATGGCATATGTTCACCAAACCATCATTCCACCATTATCAAACATTCATTCATTCGTTTATGTAACTATATGTAATATCACAAAATCCATCATTTGTGGAGTCTTCCCTATGCTCCGTTGCTCATCAATCCTTTCACCTGTCTGTGAATTTAGAAAATAAAACATGAATCAAAACTCAATAAGCAAGCTGCAGTTTTCAGGCAATTCATTTTGAAGGCAAATTTTGCATAAAAGCATTTCCTTCCATCTTAGTAAAGGACTCTTATCAAGTAATCAATTACTAATCGGATGGAAACCTTTTTCATTGAAACATCATGAGCAATGCAATGCACTGCATCATTTCAAAACATGGTATCATTGGACGGAAGCTAGCTAGATAACTGTCTGGCTCATTCCTCTCTCCCACTCAAGGAGGCGCTGCCAGCCGTTGACCCTCTTCTTAGCAACTTGGCCACACCCAAGGGAGACTACCGGTCCACTTACTACCTTCAAGGTGAACCTCATGCTTGTGCACATGAACTATTTATAAACAGGCTTCTTGCCATGACATGCCAACATGATTTTCCATTCATAAATTCATGTATCATCATTTGCCAAGAATACTTGAGAAAGCATTATAGAAATCAGTTAGAGAAATATCATTTCATTGCAAAACAAGATAAAGGAACAGTCATCCTTAAACACGTTAATGAGAATTTAAATCATACTTTTACAAATCCAAAAACAAGAAGCATTTAGAAAATTGCTTGCTTACTTTGTTTGTCTTGATCTTTACTCAATCTTTTCTTTGCCTTTACCTATACATAAGAATGACATTGCATTCATAACATTTCACTTACTTGCACACATATAGTTTTCCAATCCATAATTTATTTTATTTATAGATCACATGCATAGAAATCATTCATCCATAGGGATTGCATTTGTCATTTATCATTCATGTCATAATCATCTTTGAACACTCCTTACGTGTTTGCCTCCTTATTCTCGTAAAATTCCAAAATTTGGATCTTTCTTCCCCATTCCTTTTGGCAGTCCAAAGTGCATACATCTTAGGGTATTTTACCCTCTAAATTATTCATAAACTTATTAGCATAATTCATATTTTATACATATCATAAAAATATGAAAATTGGGTCATATACATAACACTAAATTCCATCCTTTCTAAAATTCACCTCTGATAGGTTAAACCCTCATAATCCTTTATGATACTTGTACATATCCCATTATAAGTTAAATTCCATCACAAATATCTGAAATTTAACATTTATGTTGATTTATTCCTAAATCTTCTCATAATTGCGGAAATTAAATGCATTGATCTATCTAATTTTTGAATCATAATCAAATCAAAGAATTTAAACTTGAAATTCCTGTCATACATTTATAACTACATGAATTAACCAAAATAAATATTTCCAGCACAACATATGAAGTATTTATATTTATTTCGATATTTTTACCCTGCTAGACGGCAGCAGCTATTTTCAAACAATTCAAATCGCTTAAATTATTAGGTATATTTATACCTTTCAAAATCTAATTTTTATTTTTTCTATGTGTTATTAAAATTTTCAACTCAAAATACCTTGTATAAAAATTATTAAAAATCATTTGGTAAGCTGATCCTGACATCCATGCAACCCTATTTAGGTTGATTTTCTCGAATTTTTAATTTACAACCTACTTACTCTTTTGAGCTAAAATTTGAGTCGTTACTTAATCACCTTATTATGAGTTCTCAAACAAATGTTCATGCTAAAATTTATCCATTTACTATTCCGTTCCTATTTTAGATTTCTGCCTCATTTTTTCTAGGTTTTGCTCCCATATTTGCATCTCCTTTCAATACATATGTAAAACTCTTAATCAATACTCAATTCCAAAATGTTATTAATCTTTTTTTAGAGGTTTATTATGAATTATATTTATGACCCATAAATAAAGGTAGAGAATTTGAATTTTAATGAATCAAATTCCAAGATATACTTACTTGATTTGAGCTAAACTTGAATCTCAATTTTTCTAACCTGGATTCCTCTCCTTGCTCATCCTTCTCTTCCTCTTTTTCTTTTTTCTTTCTTCCTTTTTTCCTCCCTTTTCTTCCTCTTTCCCTTGCTAGGACTTGGGGTTCTTGTCTTGGGAATTTTTCCTTGGATTTCTCCTTCAAGAAATGGACGCCTCCTCCTATAGTTGCTCGTTGGTGATTTTTTCTGTTTTTTTGATTTTTCACTCCAAGTTAACGTCCCTATGCTCCTGCCCCCTTGCTGATTTTTTTGCTGGATTGTGGGGCCCACTTGCCATCTCACTTGGGGTAATTGATGATGCAATTGACATGGCTTAATTTGTTCTAAGTAAAATCCATAATTATCTTATATAAAATCTCAAAAATCACTTTATCTCTTAATTCTTCCCCATTGGTTGTCCATGTGGCTGGGTTTTTGTCATTTAGTGTTAAAAAGCTCAACTCCATAATTACCTTAGATGATTAAGCTTATGTGGTGTAATTTTAAGAATTTTTTAAAAATCCAAAATCTCATTTTATCTCCTCCCATGGACGTCCAAGCATGTCACCTCAATGGCTTCTTAATGCATGGTTTTAATGCATGGGATTATCTTAGATTTTCTCATTTTTGATAATCAAGAAAATCAAGCCACAAATCTCTAAGGTTGACACCTCATATGGTATGATCTTGGTTTCATGATTAGCATCTCAAATCTCACGATTATTTGCACAAGTGTCTAACTTATTTTGTCCTTTTGTGACAATGAATATTTTCTTGATAATTAGCCTAATCCATTCCATCCATAATATTAAGCAAGTCATTTTAACCATTCATCTCAAATTTCACTTCAAAACAACGTTTCCACCTCAAGTTATAGCCATTTAAAGTTCATCATTGGATTAAGATGAAATTAAATAATTATCTCTATAATCTCATCACATTTTCTCAATCCAATTCATCCATAAAATTGAGCATGAAATTATGTGCCTATCTCTCCATTTTTACCTCAATCCGCCTTACCGGCGTCAAGTTATGAATTTACTAATATATCTCAACTTAATTCCATAATTGCTGTGGAACCCTGACCGTACACGCGTTACTTTGACCGTATACGCGTCATTTCAACATTTGTAATTTTGTAATTATTTTATGAATAAATGAAAATTCATGAATTATATTGATGAAT
>JAXCLR010000105.1:42560592-42570662 GCA_035584095.1 Annona squamosa
CTTGGGGATTATCTAAGCATGGTTTTACCTTACTTAACATCCAAAAGAAATTTGGGTAGAAATTACTTACCCGAAGTAGAGATACGCCTCATTTCTCGCACTTTCTCTCTCGAACCTTCTATTCTTCAAGGCTAAATAGTGTGGGGATGGAAAATGAAGTTGCTCAAGTGATTTTTGAGCTTGGAATGGCTATGAATTCGTCCAAGGCATGCTCCCCTACTTATAGTGGTTCAAATTTCATGAATTTTCATTTTACCCCTTGACAGAAACTATATTTGACAATGGACATTCTCATATCCACGAAAAGACTTTTTCCATATAAATCATTTTGACTCTGGACGTTCATACTTCCTAAAATATTTTTCCACGTAAACCTTGTTGGAATCAGATATTTATATATCCTAAAACATTTTTCACATAAACACTTTGATAATGGACATTTTTATATCTGAAATATATTTTACGTAAGTCTTTTGGGCAATAGACATTGATATGTCTACAAACACCTTTATTCCTTAAACTCTTTTAGAAGCAGACATTTTTATATCTACACATGTTCCAACATAAATCCCTTTAGAAAATGAATATTCTCATGTATAACCATTTTTCCCACATAAACCTTTTAGAAATGGACATTCTTATGTCCAAAACATTTTCCAACATAAATCATTTTAGGAAATGGACATTCTCATGTCCAACCATTTTTCCCACATAAATCTTTTTTCATAATCCTAATCTGGGGGCTTCTTTATAGCAAACAAGTCATAAATCCTTTTCATGAAAATTTTTGCATAAAAACTATTTTTTATTCCTAATATTTACACATTTTGTGTAAAACACCCTACTTTTAGGGTCACTTATGCATAATGGCTCATAGAAATCCAATTTATGATAACTTTTTGTATAAATGCTTTTATATCCCAATCCTTGGGCTTTTGAAAAGCAAAACATATGCAAACACATTTTTCTCCATCCAGTAGTGACACTTACTAAGTGATCATGCTACCTTTTGGAAGAGAATCCTTAACAGCATGCTAGCCCGGCGGCTGTTTATTTATCCTGCTCCCATCTTAGGGAGGGCGCCGCTGGCACTTTTGTCATCCCTTGGCGACTTGGTCTTATGTAAAGTGGGCCTCGGTTATCCCAACCGTGCTCTACAACTTGCCTATTTCTTATACTAGTGCACCATACATTGTTCTGATGGATCGCAATTCGTTTGATTTGAAGAACCACAAACCGTAGCCCATGTCCTTTGAACAAGGATCACAGACCTCTGTCTGCACTCATAATACAGAAAAATCTTAGATCGAAGTCTATATCTTTAAAAATTATTTTAAAAACATACATCACAGACTGCAGTCCATGTCAACTCGTAAGCGAGCGCACCCACTTTGACAAGTTATCATTTAAAATCTAATTTTTAGGATAACTTTTCTTAAATTCTTTTAGAAATATTTTGAGTAAAATATTTTGATAAACATTTGAAATGTTTGAAAAATAATACATCTTAAAACCCTTTATATGAAAATAACATACGAGGTTGGTTATCCTTAAATCCCTTTCAACACATCCGTATAAACATTTTTCAAGATATTTTCAACAGAGATTTCCTTATCTAAAGGAAATCAAAACTTTTTGAATATCATTTCAAAACATATGAACTTTGTTCTAATCATCATTTATTATTTAATTATCATGACCTAGCAAAATAAATCTTTTTCATAAATCAAATCCCTTTTTTTATAATATGATTATTTATCATTAAACATCATAAGGGAAATTCAAAACTTATTTACATTTGTTGTTTCATGAAAAAGGGCAAAATTTCAATTTTCTTATAAAATACTTTTGAAACAACATCATAAAGAACTTGTTTACTTAAAAGAAAATTCTTAAGAGAAACCACCGACATAAAACGTGAAATCTTTTGAAAATATTATCGTGGAGAACTTGCTTACTCATAAGCAAATTTTCAATCCATTAACATAAAGCATTGCCGATCTATGGCAATACTTGTAATAAATTTTTTATCTTAAAAACGTTGCTTGCTTTCCATGGAGCAAATCTTGAGGCTTTTCCTTAAAGCCATTTTTTTCCAGAACTTATGACTTTTCATTAAAGTTGTTATTTTCAAAACTTGTGGCTTTTCATTAAAGCCGTCATTTACAAAACTTGTGGCTTTTCATTAAAGCCATCATTTTCAAAACTTGTACTTTCCATTCATTTAAACATAATCATAAACAATTTTAATCAAATATCATCACATAGAAAGGAAACATCATTTTAGAAAGTTTGCTTGCTTACCTGAGATCGCCATAATCCCTTTCCTTCCATTCTTTTCCTTGCCTTTGCTTAGATAAATAAAAATAACATTTTGTTTATTTGCATCGTCATAAAATACTTATATTCCTTAGGTTTTTGAACCTACATAAGTTCATCTAATTTAACCTACTTGTCTTTCAAATCAGGTGTTCATACTTATCTGTTCATATATGTCTATTTTCCAACACATACTTATGTGTTTCTTAAACTTTTTCAAAACAGAAACTTATCTCTAATTCTAGCATGATTAAAACCCTTAATTACCACTATACTTAGGGTATTTTTATAAAATTTAAATTCACTAATCATAGGTTTCCAAAACAACAACTTTGGAACCCATTTTTCACCCGTTTAACGTGTCTTTTGACACATAACCCTAAGCAAATTTATAAATCCAAATTTTAAGAAAATAATTATACTTTTATTATTAAAAATTTAGGGTATTAACATATATATCAATTTGGATCATTTATACATAGGTTTCATATTTATTTTCGATTTGTTCTCCAATTATCCACGTATGCTGAAATCAGGCGTACTAAAATCTCAAAATATTAAATTAATATCAAAGCAAGTATTTTTTATCTTAAATTTCTACCAATATTCAATAACTATATGAATTAACTAAAAAAATATTTTCAGCACAAAAAATTTATAATTTATATTTATTTTGGTATTTTTACCTTGCTGGACAGCAAATCCCTTTTCAAATAGCCTTAATCACGTAAATTATTAGTTATATTTATACCCATAAAAATATAATTTTTATTTTTTAATATGTCTTATATATCCTGTAAAAATTTTCAGCCAAAAATTCCTTTTATAAAAATTATTAAAAAATCTTTGGTGTAGCTGATCCTGACACCCGTACAACCCTGTTCAGGTTGATTTTCTCAGATTTTTAATTTGCAACTTGCTTATCGTTTTAAGCTGACACTTGGATAGTTCCTTAATCAACTCATCATGATTATTTTTAAAATTTTTTATGCTAAAATTCATCCATTTACTATTCGGTTCATATTTTAGTTTACAACATTATATAACTTCTACATTTGAGGCATAAAATCAAGATTAATATATACTTACTTGATTAATTGATAATCCCTCCATTGCACACTTGAAATTTACTTCTTTTTCTCTCCTCCTTGCTGTGTTTGATGTGCCCTAGCTACTGCCCTTGGAGAAAATTTCCATTTTTCTCTTATTTTCCTCTCTTCTCTCTCTTTCTCTCTCCTTCTCTCTCTCTCCTTCTCCCCTGCTGCTGGAACGTCCAACCCACTTGCTCCCCTTTTTTTCTTTTTATAAGTCACTTTTCTTGGTGCTTAAGTAACCCCTTAGGGCATTTTTGTAAATTCCATTTTCACCTTTTCTAAATTGCCCTCTTTGCAACTTCCATGAAGCTTCCCAAGTAATCTCTTACTTGCTCCCCCAAGAAAGTGAATTCTCATGATAATTACCTTAATACATTCCATTCATCTCATAGATTTCATAATTCTATTTCATCGTTTCAAATTTCAACTTAATTCGATGTTTCTACATCAAATTATGACCACTTGAATTTATCTTTTGGATTTGGAATAAAAATAATTAATTATTGCCCTAATCTCATCATGATTCCCTTAATCCAATCCATTCATAAGATTGGGCCCACTATCCATAATTACATTTTAATCTCCATAAATTAAATCATGATTATTAACATAATTATCCAAGACACATTGTCACCATTAAATCCTCAATAAGTCCCTCGGGCCATACCGACTCACTTTGGGCTCCGGCGATTAAATTTTTAATCATCATTCTTAATTAAACCCTAATTGTAAAATAGCATCAATTCATAGAATCATCCATAAATCATTAAAAATTCATTTAAATCACATATAAATCATGTATTTATGTTCAATTCATCCCATTGAGTTCTAGTTGGGTCCGGGTATCACATAATAAGCTTATAGTCATCAGGCATGTAGTCTATTTTAAAATTGCTCTCAGGCGAGAGAGGTCTTTTCAATACAAAATTAGCATATCGCTAATGAGCTCACTCAAAGATAAAAATACGAGAATCGTAAACACAAGGGGTCGTGTCCTTCTTGCACTTAGACTTTGATGTTGATGCCATAATGGACAATTCAAAGCATGTAAGACACAATGCAAGCGTGGTACTTAACTGGTGCAATTAAAACTCAAGCTTAGTTAACTCATAGCACAAATATGAGCAATTTGAAGCCCATTCCTTACGTAGTCAAATATGAGCACCACAAAAATCAAAATTTCATATCTCCCTTTGGACCATTACTTCCACTAAGACAATGGTATATACATAATTCCAGCAAAGTCAATATTCAAGCAACATGCTAACACCCGAAACAATAAACCATAGGTAGCCATGCCAAAACTAGCAAATCTCCATCCATTCATTCATGCAAATCTTCAAACAACCAAAAGAAGAGTGAAATAGTTGTTACCCAATGATAGCCAACACCCTCTCTTAAGAAATGAATTGTCGTTGTGTATTAAATGAAGATGAGAAATAGGATGTTAAATACGAACGTCTAGCAAGTTAGTGGAGCCGGTAGCCGTAGCCTCGGAAGTGGTGGTCGTGGCCATCAACAGGGTGGTGGGGTGGGAAGAAAATGGCGGGGGGGGGGGGAGGGGAGGAGGAAAAAGAAAAGAAAGGAGAGGAACAAAAGAAGAAGGAAGAAGCAATGAAAGGGAAAATAAAAATGAGAGATAGGAAGGAAGGAATGGAAAGGAAGAAAGAAGAGAAAGGAAAAGAGAAATGGAGAGGGGAAGTAAAAGGGAGAAAATGGAAGGGGGGAGAACCAGAGTAGGTTGTCGTGGCATCAGAGTGGGGCAGCCGCGACCATTGGTGGGGGGAAAGAAGAAGAAAAGAGAAAAAAGGGAAAAGAAAAAGAAGGGAAGGAGAAAGGAAATAGGGGGAAAGAGAAAAGAAACGAACTAAGGTGGAAGAGGGAGTGAAGGTTGGCTAGGGTTATGGATTTTTTTTCTTGCAACCAACTAGTCGGTAGTTGTGGCGCCTATGACACTGACTCAGCAGCCACACCGATTTTTTTTAATGGGGTCGCAACTCCCAATTTGGTGGTCACCACCACCATGCTTCTGGTGCATTCCTGATCATCAAGTTTCCATACTTGAACTATGGCCCACATCCATTGCCTTGAAACTCCCTAACATGAACATAATAGAGCTGATTTCCCACACTTGAGCTTATACCTCCTTTGATTCATTATTTGATCAATCCACATTCCAACTTGAATTTTTATATTTGATTCATCCAAGTTTACAAATTGACTTCATTCCACCGCACTTGTCATGTTGAATTTAATTTTGGCAAATTGAAACGTAAATGACCTATAGCTTCCATTATGCATTGCAAGTCTCCCTGTCATTAAAATCATTTTCAAGTTGTCCTTTTAAATTGCACTCCAAATTCATTTTTCCATCAAAAACTTGCATTTCTAAAATGATTCATAATAAGAGCTGAAATTTTGTATTTGAGCACTTTGAAATTCTATACTTTGAATTATATTTCCTATAGAAGTATATTGAGCTGATCATACAACTTGCAATTCAAATGTCTTGGCCTTGATTTGCCTCAAATAAGATAAACAAGTATGCAAATCATAAAATCCTTCAAATTACTCCTGGATAAAAATCTTCATTCTACCTTGAGCATGCTAAAACTAAATTCCTATTTCATAAGTATTGACCGATAGAAGATCACAAACACCTAAAATTCTTTTCAAATCTTCACTTGAAATTGTAGCACCCTTCCTACAAAGATGTGTTACAACCTACTTTGCTTCTCCTTTTACTTCAATTATAAGAATCCATAACTTGAGCTAGGATTGATGAAGTCTTTGGGTAATTCCAAGGTAATGGAATTTGCATTTAGACTAAAATTTTGAAGGTCGCAAACCATAATAATTTAGAATTGCGAAATCAATTCCCCCTTGCCCTATATACTCTCAAAAGAAATTACCTTCTTAGGTTTCCCTACTTCAAAAACACATATAATAGAGCATAAAATCATGTTTGGGAACAAAAATAAAAAAGTATAATGGGTTGTCTTCCATTCAGCTCTAAGTAATTTTTCCTCGGCTAGACATCCCATTCTTAGATGGATTCCTTAACATCACAACCTCCTTGCCACAATTAAAATCTTCTCTCATGTAATGTTTTAGTCATTGCCTGTTTACTACAAAACTTCTATTTGATTTTTCATTTACCACTTTCACCGCGCCATGATCGATTGTTCTCAAAATAATAAGCTGACCTGACCAACGTGATTTAAACTTGCCATGAAATAACTTTAAACTAGAGTTGAAGAGTAGAACCTTTTGACCTGACTCAAATCACCCTAGTTGGATCCTTTTATCATGTCATTTTTTTCACTTTTCTTTATAGATCTAAGTATTTTCATAAGCCTGCAATTTGAATTTATCAAGTTCATTAAGCTACAGTAATCTCCACTCACCAGCTTGTTGCATGTCCAAATTCAGCTTCTTTATCACCTAGTATGCACAATTTTCCAATTCAAGAGGCAAATGACAAGTCTTGTCATAAACCAATTGATATGGAGACAGCAAGTTGCGTCTTATAGGTGGTGCGATATGCCCATAAAGCATCATCCAACATGGGAGATTAATCATTGCTAGATGACCTAATTGTTTTTTTTTTTGGAATTTATTTCAACTCTTTGTTGGCAAGTTCAATCTGCCCATTAGCTTGAAGATGATATGCCATGGTGACTCGGTGGCGTACTCCATATTTGATTAACAATGCCATGAACTACCGACTGCAAAAGTGTGAGCCTCCATCACTAATGATTACATGCGGTGAGCTAAAATGAGTAAATATATTTTTCATAAAAGATTTGAGAACTACTTCAGCATCATTCACTAGAGTAGGTACCTCTTCAACTCATTTAGAAATGTAATCCACTGTAACTAATATATATTGATTACCAAAAAAGGGATAAAAGGTGTCATGAAGTCAATGCCTCAAACATTGAAGAGCTTAACTTCCATGACACTAGTGAGCGGCATTTCATGCCTTTTTGTAATGTTACCAGTATGTTGGCATTAATTGCACCTTTTGACAAATGAATGAATGTCCTTAAATAAAGGAGGTCAATAGAAACCCAATTGAAGTACCTTTGTAGTGGTCTTATTTCCTTGGAAGTGACCCCCATATGATGAAGAATGACAACTTTGCAATACTTGCTCTATCTCTCTTTCTAAAATGCACCACCTTTATAATTGATCCAGCATTGCTTGAATAGATATGGCTGACGAGCTGCGTTTATGTTTATTAAATTGCTCGCTATTTGCGTAGGTATACGTGTCGTGTCAAGTAATAAAGAGTGAGTAGAGTATCGTTCACACAAGGATTTGTAGATCAAAATTATTATTTAGCGTTACTGCTTTCGGGAGTTGTGAAATTCTGAGTTTGTGGTCCTATTAAACTAATAATTGCAAGGAGCAATTAGAGTAGTGATATGAGACTACTGGATACTAAAACGGGTTTACTAATTAGGGATGGTAGATGGATAGATTGGAATCCTTAAATCTAAACTATATTGCTCTAGTTCTTGTTAAGCGGATTGCATATGAATTTACTAGCCCAAGTTCATGCATCTTCATATATGTCTTCCAACAGTATATAAAGCTAATTACATTCTATTTAAGTGTTATGTTCCCATGTCATTAAATAAAGTAAAATTGATAAGTTCATAACTTGCATAATGACTACACGGGGTTTAACGGTATATTCCTACCCGTTAAACAACTCTCCTTATACAAAGGTCGAAACCTGTGCTTTGCACATAGATCTAGCAAAGATCTCCCTTTTCCAAGGATAAATCAAGCAATTAAATCATCTTACGAGGTAGCTAATCTTGTAAAAGCATTATACTCACACATGCAAAGGTAAATCATACACAACCATGTATACAAGCTTAAATATTCATTCCTGAATATTCTAAGAACCAAGAAACAATACAGTTTAGAATTCAATTTATCCTAACTATCCATCTAATTGAGGTTTAGTTCAAAGACATGATCATAACAACCACTACATCCATATAAAAAGTATCCATAGTGCAGAGAAAGAAAATTGGAAAGAATAAGAAAAATTGTTTTCCGTCGATTTCCACCAACGGGACTTGATTCCTTTCTTCATCCAAGCTTTCATCTCGATTTCCACTTTCTCTTTCACTGTAGTTCATACTTTGGCTCTCCTCTCTCTCTGCCAAGCGCGAACCCCTAGGAAATATATATATAGTCCCCTTTCACACAGCTTACGCACTGGAATATTCGCATATAAATGTGTATTGGCGCCTAGGCGCCAACTCTCTGTGTCCTGAGCAATTTGGACAATGTCTGGAGACCCTAGGAATTTCTACACTGGCGCCTAGGTGCCAACTCCCTGGATGTTGTTTCTAACTTGTGGTTTCAGCAATATTTTCACTTAAGTTGCATGTTGATGAAGTGGCGCTTGGGCGCCAACTCTCTGGACTACTCCCTTCATGTCAGTTGTGTGTGTTGCAAACAGTCAAGACATGTAGGGTGGCACCTAGGCGCCAACTCTTTGGTTCTGGACGCCTCAGATTACATTAAATTCGTCTACTCTACTATCATATGTCCTGTCCTTCCTACAAAAGATGGAAAAACTAAGTAAATGTATTAAAAATGCCTAAATAATATAAAAATTTCCTAAAAACTAATTAATGCTCCTTAAATGGAAAATGGATGAAAATTAAGCTAAATGAGTGCAAACTATACCTAATCTCTCAAACTAACACACAAATTAAGTCCGAAATGGGCCATGATAACTCGTAAAAATACGAGTTATCATACCTCCAAACTTAAATATTGTTAGTCCTTGAGTAACACATGCAAACAGAATGAATAAATGAATAGATGAATGTATGAATAAATGAATATATGCAAAAAAACAAAAATCCACTCCTTTTGCTTCCGGTTGTGCATTGATCAATCCATTTAGCCATTTCACAAGGTCATGATTAATTCAACCTGAAAAATCCATCATTATATAAACAAGGCATATATTTTCCTTTTCAAACCAAGTTACATGTGGGTGCCAGAATTCCATAGTGCAAAGTTATATTTCAACACGTTAATCTTTCATTTGATCCAAAAACTGGTTAGGAAATCCAAGAATTCAAGCAAACCAATGATTGAATTGATTACACTTGTTACAGCAAATGGTATCAAGTCATTGAATTAAATCTCTAACAACTACACATTCTTTTTTCCTCCAAACTTATTCCAAAAATTCTCCTCACTATATTTTAGGATATCTGGAGATCTATTTTCATCATTTTTTGGGGCTCCCCTCACTATATTTCAGGGTATTTAGGGAGAATTTTCATCTTTTAAAGCGTTGTTACTGTGATTTTCCTTTGATTTTTTTTTTTACACGAACCTTGCCATTTGTAGATGCCAAGTCCTGATTTTTTAGCTTAGGTCAACCACCTCCTTTTTATCTTTTTCTAATGCTTTATTAGGGGTATTGAACATGTTTGAGTAATTCCTATGAAATAATACCATTTCCAAACTCGCTGAAGTACTTGGTCAGCAATTATTTAGTTCAGTTTTCATCATCTCAGTCTGAAAGATATGCTTGTTATTGAATTAGAACAATGTATTCTGAAATTCCTTTTAATTCTTTCACATATTAATTTCAGCCTGCTTTATACTTGG
>JAXCLR010000105.1:42629349-42654729 GCA_035584095.1 Annona squamosa
AACAATCCTGAATCACGTTTACCAATCAACACGATCCCGGAGTAAGGCTTCTAGGCACCTCGGTTCGGGGCGCCACAGGTCTGGTGTAGATCAATTACATTTTTTCTTTTCAAACAAGGGGTAGTGGACCCTTAAAGACAACTTTTCTACACAAATCATGTGGGTTTACTTAGTGATCGATCATTTAAACCCACAATTGACTACTAACTCAGACTAAAACTTGATTAGTGCCAAGGTATTGAAGATATGTGATTAGCGCTATGATATCTACATTGTTTCATGGCATAGTCTATCCTTCCTAAAGGCAATAACTAGGGGGTTGTTAGCACACAGGAACTCTTCTTTTCGATTGAGCTAATAGACAGTTTTAAGATTAACTCTAGATTTTAGTTATTAAAGCTTCTTTTATTAGTCGCCCACAAACCAATTAGCAAGATTTGATTGGAGCACAGTTTCCATGATTGTAGTATGGTGCAACATTACATTTGAGGAGCCAGTACACACTAGCATCTAAGGCCATGATTTTACTAATCTTCCTAGATTGGTTGCCTTATGGATCATCATTAGAGAAAAAGACGATAGCTACTATGTGAAACTCCCGAATCGCACAATAATACTGAAAAATAAAGGAAATATACCCCCACCTGTTGTGCACCCTCCCTAGCCGACTGATCATCCTAATGCTCTTATTCTAGATGTTTTATTACAACCTCCCCCCTCTAACAAACCCTTTAGTTCACAATTAATTGATAACAAACTAGACTTTTTGATCCAATAGATATAGGATCCTTGAGCTTGCGTGGTGAATTATTTTGCCGTATAGTACTGCACTCTTCAATAACTGCCACCACATCCTGCTTCTTGATTTTGTGCTTATTTAGCCAAATTTCTTTCAAGAACTTGGCATATGTGAACATTTGTGATAGCGTGTCAATGAATGAGACATTGATGGACAGGTTCTTTAATGTTGAGATGAACTTCTCAAACTACTTTCATAATTTAGCCTGTATTGGTTCAGGCTGCAGCTCCTTGACTTGCTTCTAGGAATACTCCAATTTATTGTCTGCTTCATTTTCTTCAGTCTGAGTTGACTCAAGTTGCTCACCACTCCAGAGAGTGATTGCCATAACTTGCTCTTTTGTATTGGCTTCTAGTTGACTGGGAAGCTTACCTTGGTTTCTTTGAAAGAAGTTTAAGGCTTGTTGAGTAATTTGGTTTTTGAGAATTTTTATGTGAATTTGCATTAACTCCATTTATTTCTCATAGGTTTGGAGTTGATGCTAAATTGCCCTTTGGTTCTTTTCTAGGATAGGAGTGGAGAGAATCAGTGGTTGGTGTTGAGTTTGGTGCAAGTAAAGCATGATGGGGCTCGTAGGAGGGAGGGTGCAGTGGTTATCATGGGAAACTAGTTGGGTTTTGAGCATTTGAATGGTTTGACCAGCGGTTGAGTTAATAGTGCTTTGAGTAGATCGGTCGAGTCTATTGAAGAAGTTTTAATTATATTACCTTGTGAAATACTGTGGTGTAGGCACTTGCACAACAAGTTTTTCATTCTTTCCCATGTTTCATAGAGAGTTTTTCCATCTTTCTAGATGAATTGGTTGATCTCGTCCTTGATCTTCTTAGTTCTTATTGGGAGTAAATATTTCCCCATGAATGTAGTGGAAAGCTCTTCCCATGTGGTGAATGAGTCAGGTGGCATAGAGACAAACCACTCGCTTGTCATCATGTCATGAAGAGAAAATGAGAAGAGCTAAGGACGAATTACCTCTCATGGGATCTCTCGTACCTTGATTGTATTGCATAGTTACAAGAATTTGGCGACATGAACATCAGAATTCTAGAAGGTAGTCCTATAAATTGGTCCTGCTAAACCATCTCGAAATGTCTTATTTGAGTTTAAAGTTTCTTTCCCTAATTTTAGGCTCAACGATGCAAGATCCAAAGCCTTGTAGGTTTAGATAGTTGTGGTTGCTTAGAGTCATCCTATTTGGTGGGTTGTTGTTCTTTGCCTGTTCTTCATGCTTGTGTTCTGGCTGCTCTAGATTATCTCCCATCCTTTATTGCTCTCAAATTTGTCCTTGTGAAACTTGTTCACCTAAAAGTTCATTTAATCTCAAGATCAACTTCATTGAGTTTATAAATCATAAGATTTAAAAATTTTCTTGTATAGGGGTGCATACAATAATGGAAGATGAAAATAAAAGTCAAGCACCACAAGCAAATGCAAACGTAAAGTAAGAAAGAAAAGGATAGAAAAGAGAAAGAAAAAGAGGACAAAAAGAAAAAATAATAGGTAAATTGGGAGATCAATACTAGGCAAGCATTCATGGGATTCCTCAAGATTATCATATCTATTTTTGTGGTCTTAGTTTCTAAGTTTAATATTTTGATTGTAGTATATTTGACTTTCACCTTTCTATTCTATCACCTAATATGTGAGAATCATTTCTAAAGTGGGAGATCAATACTAGGTAAGCATTAAATTAACAACTAATATCCTTCATAAATAAATAAAATCGCAAATATCTGCTACATTGTACTCATGTCACAACCTAAACCCTAGATTAAGGATTTAGGCTAGTACGTTTCTAATAAAATCAAAACATAAAACAATCTTATATTCAAAGTCCATCTCCAACACGACAATTAAACTTAAAGAAAATAAAAAAAGAAAAGCTTATTCATTAGATGCCCTGATGGTTTCTCGACCACCTCAAGCAACTCGCCGCCTCTCTTCTTGCTTCATGCTTTCATCTTATCTAGCTCCTGGACCTTCCTTAAGTTCCAATGACATTCTAGGATACTTTGGGAATCCCTAAGAGGTGTTTATATACTAATCCATCGAGTACTGGTGCACAAAGTTTGATTAGTACAAGAATTTGCATAACCTAGGTCCCACTCAATTTAAACTGTGTGGCATCTAGATCCACACAGTTTGAATGCGTGCCACTTTGGAGTGCTAGGCTTGCTCCAAAATTTTAAGGTTTTGTCACCTTTTTCACCTCGACTTGTATTGGATCTTCTCAGATATGTCCCAACACATTCTCAACAACCTTGATCATCATTTTAGCTCCTTCAAAATCATCAAATTAAATGTGGTCTTGGTCCTTGATCTTTAAACTTCTTAAAACAAATACACATTACGCTGAAATGAGCAGATCAACTTTAGCTGGCCATAATTTTTTGTCTGGGAGGAGCTACGGGAGCCAAAGCATATCAATAGAAAGCACTATTTGAGCCCATCGACGTGGCAACTAGGCAAGCTCAGTCAAGCTCATTTTTTATGTCAAAATTTGGTGTTTCTGTATGATTTGAGACCTAAAAATTGAATGCACTTTTCTGCTTTGCACAAATTGATCAAATGATGAATGTTTTCACATAACTAAGCCAAATATTTAACTCAAATAATCTTAATCACTAACATTCCAATCTGATTATTGTTATAAATATATATTATGAAAATGGCTTAACAACTTGCTTTCTATTTTGCTATTTATTTAATCTCATCATCTTATTATTCATTACAAAGTGTTTCAAATTAATGTATAAGTCCTAAATCATCTATGGGATAAATTTTATTAAATAGAACAATTCATGACTCACACTTGTTGAGAGAACAAACATGTATTTTAGCTCAATTTCCAGAGATTTTAACAGTACTAAAGACTTTGCATTTGAACACTTTCTTTTGTCTCTGTTCTTCTTTATCTTTGCTGATGGTGCTCTATTTCATCATTGATTTATTACTATTTATGCACCCACATACTTAAAATTTTACTAAACAAGTAGTTGTAAAACTCTTTACTACAAATCCAATGATTGAACAAGCTTTTAGGAAGAGAGTTTGTGAATACGAATAATAGCAATCTTCTCAAGGATAAATTTTGCAAGGAATAATGGCACACTAAAATGACCCTGATCCATTGCACTAAAATCAAGAAAAGTAAGAAAAACAACAACGACTTTCCTAGAATGATGAGCCTTAAGGACCAAAACCATCCAAGCCCTAGAGGCTTCAAGATTTTCATTATTGAACTTCAAATAGAGGTGAGGAACTTCAAACTCATACTAAGACTCATCCAGATGGTTCAACATGACCAGTTTGCAGGACTTCCAACTAAAAATGACACATCATTAAGTTCCTGCCACTATGTAACATAATTAAACTATAATGAATCTCGTGAAAAGTCATTCATGTTCAATTCTTCCCATTCCTATGTAATAAAGAGAGTTAGTGATTATTCACTATGCCACCCAACTCACCATGTGGGACAAGCTATCTCCTCCCTTCTTGTAGAAATACTTTCCTCCTATAAAAAACAAGAAGATCAAGAATGAAATTGATCAGTTTGTCAGAGCAAATGAAAGACTTGTAGCGAAAATGCTTGCATCACAACATTCCATAAGGTGACATCATTGAGAACTTCAACGGGCTCAATTAACCAATGAGAAGTTGTTAATTCAGATCCTGGCGGCCAATTCATGTGATTTACTAATGAGGAGACACTAAAACTCCTTGATGAGTTGGCCATTTATGATTAGACAACGACATTTGTGGCTCTTCTTGATGTAGGGGTGTGTACAAGATTGAAACCCTAAACTCACTCAATGCTAAAATGGATCAAAAACTATTTTGAGGAAGGAAACAAGAATCAACCAACCGAAGTGTAGCTTTGTCTCAAATTGCCTCTTGTGAGATTGGTTGGGCATCTCACTACACATTTAAGTGTAACTTCTTTGTCTAGGAGATCTCAAGTGGGCAAAATCATTCAATCAATGAGAAATACGACATTCACGCTCATGGTAACTCATATTCAAATACATACAATCCTGAATGGTACAACTACCTCAATTTCTTTTAATCAAACTAGTCTAACACTCAATTTTTTGCTCAAATGAACAAACCACTAGGCTTTCAAAGAAGACCACTAAACCCACCTACTACCAACTCAGCCAGTCTTGCCTATATCTTACCAAATACAAGCCAGTGATCATATCTTAGGAAGTATTTTGTTTATGCTCAAGAAAAATAATGAGAGGATGGATCAAATGCAAACAAAAATCAAATTGCTAGAGAACTAAATTGCTCAACAAATCTTAACCCCCTCTCAAAGAAACAAATATGAACTACCGAGTCAGTCGAAAGTCAATCTAAGGGAATACGTCATGGCAATCACTCTCCGGAGTGATAAGCAACTTGAGTTAGCCTAAACTAAAGAGAAAGAAGCCAATAACATATCAGAGCAAGAACAAAAGTAAGGTGAGGAGTTGCAATCGGAACTAGTGGAGGAGAAGCCTTATGTTTCACCTCCACCATACCAACCTCCTTTGCCCTTCCTGCAAGGATATATATATAGTCTAAACTCAGAAACAATTCAAGAAGTTTATCTCAAAATTGAGGAACCTTGTTAACAATCTCTCCACAAATGCATGGTTCATTGATTGTAGTATATAAAATATCGATCCCACAAAGAGTTCAGGACTCAAGATGTTAGATTTAAACACTTAATAACCAATATCAAAAGAGTGAGATAAGAAGAAGGGAAAAAAAGAAGGAAAAAAAAAAAGAAAGAAGGAAGTTGATCTTTGGATGTAGAAGGAGAAATAAAAGACGAGAGATGTGAGCACCTAAGACCTAGGATTTCACATGCGACATCTATAATGGATATGTAAAGTTCTTATTTAATTTGAATATTATGTGTTAAAGAAGAAAAATTTTGAATTAACCTTGCACGTTCTCTCAAAACCTACAAAGTGTAATCCTAATATATACTTAACCACCTATTCTTATGGGATTAAGTTAATTATGATTCATTACATTTTGTACATATTCGTGGGAATCCTCAAGAAGATCATGTCTATTCTCATGGTCTTATATTTATTGGTTCAATATGTGGCACCCCCAACCTGTGACTTCACATCCTAAGCCTTACTCTAAGATTTTATCGATTGTTAAATGTGAATCAGAATTATTGCCCTGATCATGCGGTGTGTTCTTAATTGGACCTCGTCCAATTTTTTTTTTTCATTCCTTTTCTTTCATCATTTCATTCATACCATAAGCAATGACACTTGTAATCAATTGCATATATCATTTACGATATTTTGACTTGCTCTTTTATATTAAAGGTCCTCTTAACCTAATTATGACTTTTTATTACATAAATACATACATTCAATTATTCAACATTCATGCTTGTACACATTCGTTCAACAATCAGTTAATATAGAACTCAGAACTTTAAATAAATTCATATACATCCACTTAAAACATAAAGGCATATCATCTCACACACCCTGGCTAATTGTTTTAGCCCACATTTAATATCGTCTCTTACCTTTCCTTAGATGCTTAGGTCCATGACCTCCTGAGCTTCCTGGTACCTATCTAAGGTTTAAGAAAATAAACGTGAGTGATAACTCAGCAAGCAAGCATTTTGGGGCAAGACTTTCCTTTAAAACATTCCCATAAATATCTTGAACACTTTTTTCATGAGGACATTTGTATGTCCTAATACATTATCATATAATCCTTTGTTCATGAAGACAATTCTATGTCCTAGAATATTTTCATAGACATCCATTCTTAAAACCATTTGCAAGCCACATCTGGGCTTGTTAAGGCAAAACAATGCATTTTACCTTATTTAAGTAATTTTCTTTAGTCTTGTGAGAACATTTATAATATTCCAATATATTTACATAAAATCTTCTTTTGTCAATGGATGTTTTTATGTCCAAACTATTTTTTCATCATAAATCCTTTAGCCAAGGGACATTTGATGTCCCAAAACATTTTTGACAAAAACTTACTTTGGCAATGGACATTTATATGCCATAAAATATTTTTCTTATAAATCTTTTTGACAATGGACATTTTTATGTCCAAAAATACTTTTCCACATAAACCCTTTTAGAAATGAACATTTTTATGTCCAAACTTTTTTCCACATAAACCTTGTTGGCAACAGACATTTGTATGTCCTAAAACATTGATCACATAAGCATATCGACAATTGACCTCTGTATGTCCAAAAATATTTTCACAACAACTCTTTTCGTAATCCCCATCTTGGAGCTTGTTTATAGCAAATAAGACATAAATCCTTTTTCATAATCCCCATCTTGGGGTTTGTTTATAGCAAACAAGACATAAAACTTATTTCGTAATCTCCATTTTGGGGTTCATTATAACAACAAGACACATAAAGTATTTTTCATATAAACTCTTTTTTATAATCCCCGTCTTGGGGCTTGTTTATAACAAACAATGCATAAAACACGTAATCCATTTTCATGAAAGCATTTGCATAGAAAAATTTTCATCTCATCCTTGTTACTTATACCTTTTTGTTTAAAACACCCCATTATGGCTAATAAAATCACATGTGGGATAACTTTTTGTATAAACGCTTTATTGTCCCAATCCATGGGGTTTTCAAAAGCAAAACATATGCAAATCTAGTTGTTTTAAACCATCTTGAAAAACATCATAGACCACAGTTTGTGTCTTTTTAAATTATTTTGAAAAAAGAACATCATAGATCACAGTCCGTGTCAACTTATAAAACGAGCATACCCACTTTAAACAAGTTATCATTTGAAATCTAGTTATAGGATGACCTTCCTTAAATTCTTCTAAAAATATTTTGAGTAAGACACTTTGATAAGCATATAAGATGTTTGAGAAAACAATAAATCTTAAAATCCTTATGATAACGAAACTTCAAGCCTTTTGGATTTTCAAGAATAAACCATGTATTTTCCTAGAATTTTCTTGGTTTCCATTTTGGGGCCTTTTGCCCATAAAGGTTATGCAATTGTACCATCCCCTACCACCCTAATATCAAATCCTTGTCCACATATCCATCTTTCCATTTCTACATAAAGAGGGGCTTGCATAGCCTTTTGCATGTCATTCTAGCAACCCAAAATTAAACCGTTTTATGAAATCAACTTATCGAGTTGGTCATCCTTAAACCCCTTTTTAACAACATACATATAAATATTTTTCGAGACATTGTTAACATATTTCCTTATCTAAAGGAAATCAAAACTTTTAATATCATTTTAAACATATGGACCATGTCCAAATTGTCATTTACAATTAAACATCATGGCATAGAAATCAAATCCCTTTTGAAATCAACATTATAAAAAAAATTTGCTTGTTTAAAATCCATCGGCATAAAATATGAAATCCTTAAGAAACAGCATCATGAAGAATTTGCCTATTTGTAAGCAAATTCCTAAATCTATCAACATAAAGTATTCCCAATCTTTGGCAACACTTGTGATTAAATAACTATCTTAAAAAGTGTATCTTGCTTCCAATGAAGCAAACCTTGAGGCTTTTTATTAAAATCATCCTTTTCCAAAACTTGTGGCTATTCATTAAAGCTATCATTTTCAAAACTTGTTCTTGCCCATTCGTCAAAACATCATCATAAACATTTCAATCATGTCAACACGTAGAAGAAAAATAATATTTTGGAAAGTTCATTTGATTACCTAAGATAGCTTTAATCTCGTTCTTCCATACTTTTCCTTGCCTTTGCCTAGATAAATGAAAATGACATTTCATTTATATGCATCAAATTCAAATGCTTGCATCCCTTAGGGTTTTCCAACCTACATAAATCCATTTGAATTTACGTTAAACTAACTTAACCCACTTGCCTTTCAAGTTGAGTGTCCATTTTTCAATTCTCACATTAGTATAAGTTGTGCTTCCATAGCACCCATTCCTTTTAAAATCCACTTCTAATATGTTAAACCCTCATAATCACTTATGAAATTTATTTATCTCCCATTTTAAGTTAAATTCCATTCCCAAAAATCTAGAATTTAATATTTATTTTGATTTATTTCTCAATCTGTCCATAATGCTGAAATCAGACACACTGATCTCTCTAATTTTTGAATCATAATCAAATCGAAGAATTTAAATCTAAAATTTATATCATACCCTAACAACTACATGATTTAACCAAAATAAATATTTCCAACATAACATATAAAATATTTATATTTATTTTGGTATTCTTACTCTACTAGTCGTAGCATCAATTTTCAAACGATTCTAAATATGTTAATTATTAGGTATATTTATACCCTTTAGAAACCAATTTTTAATTGTGTCAAGTGTTAATCAAAATTAATTCCATATCATGTAAAGTTTTAGCTTAAAATTCCTTGTATAAAAATTATTAAAAATCATTTGGTGCAGCTGATCCTTACACCCATTCAACTTTGTTCAGGCTGATTGTCCCGGATTTTTAATTTACAACCTGCTTATCCATTTGAGCTAAAAATTAGTATGTTCCTTAATTACCCTATCATGAGTTCTCACACATATTCTCATTCTAAAACTCATTCATTTACTAATTCGTTCGTATTTTTCTTTCATATTCTAGATTCAATTCATATAAACATATCCATCTGATTCATTTCACCCTTATAAGTATTAACACATAATCTATATCAGAGTTTGGTTTGCTTAATCATTCATCAAGAATTCTAGGAGATAGTTACCCATGAATTTAATATTTATAACCATCTTTACATTAATATTTCTTGCTACCTAAAACCCACTTATATATATTTGGGATTTTACCCTTGGTTAGTCATCATTTAACCATGATTAAGGGAGCTTATTTGCCCCAAAATCCATTCATATTACTGTCCATCCATTCACGTCCCTATATGGCTTATTTTTGGCATTTTTTGCCATCAAAATCCATCTCATATTAGTGTCATTTAACATACCTAGTCATATAGACTAATGACATGTGATTTTAGAATTTTTTAAAAATCACGAAATCAAGCCATATCTTCCTTGGGAGTTCCCTTTTCATGCCACATGTGTGGCCTCCAATGGCTACTCCCTTAACCATTTAATCCAAGAATTTAAACTCTTTATTTTTCATAGATTTTAGCATTAAATAAATCCCAAAAAATCTAGTTCAAAGTAGATCCTTTTGACACCTCTCATGGGCATTAAACCGAGTCATTAAACTAATTATTTTTTAATAAATGTTATGGTACTTTATAGTGCACAAAGTCAAAGCTACTCGCTTTTTTTTCGATTAAGCATATTTCGATAGTAATTAGCTTAATCCAATCCTTCAATACATTAACCTTATAATTTTATTCACCCATTTCAAGTTTCATCTCAATACGACTTTTCTATGTCAAGTTATGATCATTTGAAATTATCTTTTGGGTTTGGGATGAAAATAAATAATTATCATCTTAATACCATCATATTTTCCTTAATCCAATCCAACCATAGGATTGAGCCACAATCATTTGCTCATCTTTCAAATTTTATCTAAATCTGCTTTATAGGCGTCAAGTTATGAATTTTTTTATATTTTTCAACTTAATTCTATAATTATCATTTTAATTTCCATTAATTAAATGATGAAAATTAAAATAATTTTTCATGTCACATTAGCATCTTCTAATCCTCATTAAACCCTTTTAGTCATATTGACTCACGTTGGACTATTGCGATTAATCTTAATCACCATTCTTAATCATAACCATAATTGCAAATTCATTAATTCATGAAAATCATCCATACATCAACAAAATCATACATAATTCATGTTTAAATGCCAAATGCACATATATGAGCCCTAGATGGGTCTGGGTATCACACGATATCTTAATTGTCATATATTAGACTTTCATCTTTCAGTTCCTCCACTTAATATATGTAATCATGTTGAAGTACAGTACCATACACCCAATAAGAGTTTAGATCACAAGTGTTCACAATCTCTTTTCAAGTGCATGGGTTGTAGATTATATTATATAGAATATTGATCCCATAGGGAATTCGAAACTTAAGGCATTGGGTTTAAACACTTAATAACAAAAATAAAGAGAATAAGATAAGAAAAAAGAAAAAATAATAAGAAAGAAAGTTGATGTCAACAACGTGAAATAGGAATAGAAATCATGGATTGAGAGAGCCTAAAGTCTAAGGTTTCAAATACATCTTCTACAACTGCAAAACATGGGTTACTTTGAACTTTAGTAATGCAATTTGACATTTGTATGAAGTGTAGTGGTGTTAAATCACTTACCCTTTGCTTTAAATGAATCAAATTAGGAAGATTAATGATGCTCGGTGGTTAAGTTAATCATTTTCATTAACTTAGAAAAGTGTGCTTATAAAGACAAAAAGAGGTAAGCACTAAAGGACAAAAGTGTGTGTAGAGAATGCATAGGTGGCAAGTGCAATTAATGCCATTTTTCATTTTACTATGATTTAAATACTTGATATATTAATAACTTATGATACATAAGGTAGATTGGCATGAAATTTTAAGGGAAAACCTAAGTTGATTTGTCCTACCAGATGAATGGATTGGATCATGAAAATGTTAATTAAAAAGTTGTTAAATGACTAGGAAATTTCATGAGCATTGTGGTACCCCAAATCGAGCGTCACATCCTAGCCCTTACCTCAAGATCGGATTGATTGGTAAACATGATCAAGATTGTTGCCCTGTCACACGACGGGATTTATCGGATGTTTATCCTGTTAATTATGGTCATAAAACACTTCATATTCTCATAAATTCATTATCATACATTTCTAAGATATTTCGAACCATTCATTTCATACAAACATGTTGTTTAGTGACATTTCATCTTTTGCCTAAATCAAATGTCGCTACATGTACATATCATAGTCATTCATATAAAACATTTGAATAACTCCCATTTATCCTGACATGAAACACTGCAAATAATTTTACAATCATTTCACATACATTTCACAACATAAGCTCCATAAAATTTTCATGAAATCCTTAAGTCGGCGCTTGCTCCTTCTCCATGTCCTGCCCATCACCTGTCTTTGGGTTTGGAAAATGAAAATGTGAGTCGAAACTCAATAAGCAAGCTATTTGCATTTTTCAGGCAACATTTTTCATTTAAAACCAATTTGGAAAGCATCTTATACCTTGTTCAAAAGGTATATCTTGAAAACATGAAATCCTGTACCCATCACAGGTCTCATATGCATAATGTCATATGAAAAATATGAACATGAACATCATATCTCCCTTAGGATAAAAGCTAGCCAGGCAACAATCTGTCATGTTAACTCCCATTTTAGAGAGGGTGCCGCCGGCCATCGGCCTATTACAAGCGACTTGGTCACACCAAGGGGGGACAATCGATCCGCTTATGCCCTTCAAGTGGACCTCGTATCCTATGCACATGAACTTTTCATAGATCCATCTTTGACATGCTAGCATGATTTTTCAACCTTAAACATCAATCCACATCATTTTCCATAGCATTTATAAAAGAAACATTTCATAATCATTGCTTTTGAAATAAACATAATTTCAACACCATTTTGGTAAGGGATGACCATCCTTAAACCCATTAGAAACAATTTTATAGTTTCATCAGACAAGTTAGAATACAAATTGCATTTATGGAACAATTTAGAAAAGCAAAAATCCTTTAGAAAATTTGCTTGCTTACCTGAAGTCCTTAGCTTTCCATTACCACTTTCTCTTTGCCTTTGCCAACATGAATAATAATATGATTCTTCATATATTTCTTTTTCTTCATATTTCCTTTACTTTTCCAACTCATTTCATATACACATATTATTTATTTGACTTCATAAGTCATCATACACATATATGGCTTATTTTGCGCCCATTAGCATAATTTACACCATTCGGCTATTATACAACATAGCATGTACATATAACCCTAAAATTAGGGTATTCATTTCATACACATCATTCATAGCTTCATTAGCTTGCTTTGCCATTTCTCCCATTTTTTCAAAAACACACATATGGGCGTTTCTTCTACGTACATAGCATTGCCTTAGCTTCATAAATCAAGTCCAAAATTTTGGATTAAATACCACACAATCTCAAATAGATCCATAAACATGGGATTCATCTCATTTTCATGCATTTTTGCATAAAATCATTTTTCATAAGTCATTCATCACCCGTTTACCGTTATCCCTTCACATAAGCTCATTTAGTACTTAAATACAATGCATTTCATAAAATTTTCTAACTCAGAAATTTAATCCATTTTTTAGCGGGTTAATTACCCTTAATTAACACTACATTCAAGGTATTTTTACGGGATTTAAATCCATTCACCCATAGGTTTCCAAAACAGCAAGTTTGGAACCCATTTTACACTTGTTTTATGCGTCTTTCAACACTTAAGCTTATGTAGTCATATAATTCCGAATTTCCATCAATAAAATATATTTTTTCTCATTCATATTTAGGAATTTAACATGTAATTAACATCCATGCATTATCATTTCTCAAAATAGCAAGTTACCCTCACGTCGATTTGACGTTTTTTCATAAAATTCATAAAAATCAGATTTAGGGTTTATTTCTCCCAAATATTTTGGTCATCCATCATACCTTAAACCTAGGGTATTTTACCCTACATAACATGCCTAAAATATGAAAATTCATTTCCATAACATTTTTAACCCAAAAATTAAGAAATTAGGTCAAAATCGATGCTTTGCATTCCATAACTTCAAATTTTCATCACTTAAGCATAAACCCTCATATTTTTGACATGAATACATGATTCATAGCTTAGTCAAATCATCAAATCAAAACAGCAACTTTTCTTGGAGATTTAGGGTTTAACAACTTGGATTTTCCACTTAATACACATGCTTAACTCCATTTTCATCAATCTTAACTTAAAAATTCATACTTAAATCTTAATACCCATTCCATATTCATGAAAAGGCATGTTGAAACATCATTTTATAAATTATTTAAGCATGATTTTCATTTCCATGTTTTGAGTTTAAGAACTCAAGTTAAACAACTTAAAATTATCACATACTTACTTGGTTCTGAGCCAACTCAAACTCTAATCCTTTGAGATGATTTCTTCTTCAAATTATCCTTCTTTTTCCCTTGGTTTATTCCTCCTTTTTGCTGGAATTTTTGGACGTGAGATGCTGGTTCCCTTTTGTCGTTTTCAGCACTTAGAGTTTTTCTCCAAAATTCTTCTCATGTCAACGTGCAAAAGGGATATACATGTTGCTAGAATTTTTTCCAGTAGTGGGACCCACTTTTGCTGCAATTCCACACCCCTTAAATGCACCCTTATCTACCATATGAGGTGGGTAATTCTTAGCTAAGTAAAATTACTTTTTACCATTTTCAAAAATCACAAAATCTGCATCATCCTTGACCATCCAATGCATCTCCATTTCACGCCCAAATCTATCCAGATTTTTATTCATTTTTATTTTATACAAAAATGTGGTTAATTTATGCCTATAATTACCCTTTAATTCATGCATTAACTTTATGAAAATAAATTTAACAAATATTGCAACAACTTAACACCAAAAATCACAATTTTCTCCACCATAAGCTGTCCACATTTTCAGAAGTATATACCTACCTTTTTTTATTTTTTAATTGCTGAAAATCTCCATTATGGAATTCAAATATCATGTACTTATATCAATGCAACATTTAGGAATTTTAAAAAAATGCAAAAAAGAAGAAGAACCAAAACAGCCCTTGGACACCTCTTTGCCACTTTGGCTACCCTCATGTAGCTTCATCATTCCATTCATTAATTGAATGGATAATTCTCATATTTATGCTTTTCAAGTAAATACATAAAATACCCAAGGAATGGCCTGCAATTTGCCACCTCAAATTTCTTTTTCATCAAGCATTTATGTATGGTACTCTAGCATTAGTGCCATGGCACTTTTGTGGAGCATAAGTCAAACTTGCTCACCTTTTTCAATGCAGAAATTTTCCCAATATTCCATTCTCAATCCAAGCCATCCAAAATAAACATCTCACCATTCCATTTAACCGTTTCAAATTTTAACTCAATCCGAGTTTTCTAGCTCCCGAAATAGCCATTTGAAGTTAACGGTTGAAATTGATATATGATTAAAATTTTATAATTCTCATTTCATCAAGGATTTTCATGATCCATTTATCCCATAATACCAACCCATCATGAACAACTTCCATTTCAAATTTCACTTGAGTCTGCCTTATAGGCGTTGAGTTATGATTTTTTCAACATTTTTCACCAAACTTGTCAATTTCCATATTAACCTCCATAATTCATTTTAAATAATGAAAAATGATTTTTAATGGTATATTTGCACATTTAAATCACAAATAATTCATTCTAAACCCATTGTCTCATTTAGGCTCAAAATCATTAATCACATCATTAATGCTAACCCATAACCCTAATTGCCATAATTAGAAAAAATCATAAAATACCTTCATAATTCCATAATTCATAAATAATCATCGTATACATGTTCAATGCATACATATAGGTCCTACATGGATTAGGGTTTCACACTACGATCTGTAATACATTAAACTAAACAGGTTGCGGTCCGTCATAATAATGTATGGTGCACCAGTACAAGGAACAGGTCCGCTGTAGAGCACGATTGGGATGATCGGGGCCCACTCTATATACGGCCAAGTCGCTAAGGGATGGCAAGAGTGCCAGCGGCGCCCTCCCTGGGATGAGAGCAGGATAAAGGAACAGCTGCCTGACTAGCGTGCTATTAAGGATTCTCTTCCAAAAAGTAGTATGATACTTGCTAAGTGTTACTACTGGATGGAGAGAAATGCATTTTCTTATGTTTTGCTTTCAAAAAGCCCAAAGATTGGGGCATGAAAGCATTTTTAAGAAAAGTTGTCCTAAAAGGATTTTTAGTAAATAGTTACCCTAAAAGAAATGGTGTTTTACACAAAAGTGTAAATAACAGGGATAAAAGAAAATATTTTTATGCGAATGCATTTATGGAAATGGTTTATGTATCTTATATGCCTTGTTTGTTATAAATAATCTCCAAGATGGGGATTATAAAAATGATTTATGTCAAACTTATTTTTGGACATAAGAATGTCCATTATTAAAAAGCCTAAATGAATGGTGTTTATGGACATGAGAATGTCCAATGCCAAAGTTTTTTATGAAATGTGCTTTAGGACATATGAATGTCCATTGCCAAAGGAAGCTATGTGAAAAATGTTTTGAGACATTAAATATCTCTTGACTAAAGGATTTTATAATGAAAAATACTTTTGGACATAAAAATGTCCTTTGCCAAAAAAAGGCTTATATGAATGATGTTTTAGGACATGAGAATGTCCACCTTTGCTAAAAGAATTATGAGAAAAAAATTTTGAATGTAAGATATCCACTGGCAAATGATGATTTTATGTAAAGGTCTTGGACCATTGGAAATGTTTACTTAAGACAAAAAGGAATTAATTATGAAGGATAAAACATGTATGTTTTGCTTTAACAATCTCGGACGTGGCTTGTAAATGATTTTAAAAATTAATGTTTTATAAAAATGTTCAAGGACATAGAATTGTCCTCATGAACAAAGGATTTCACGATAATATTTTGGGACATATAAATGTCCTCAGAAAAAAATATTTAAGATGTTTATGAAAAAGATTTTCAAGAAAGTCTTGGCCTAATGATAAAATACTTGTTTACTGAGTTATCACTCACGTTTTGTTTTCCAAACCTTCAACAAGTACTAGGAGACTCAAGTGGTCGAGGACCTAAGAAATGGAGAAAAGGTATGAGAATGTACCATGTGGGCTAAAATGATTAGCCATGGTGAGTGGAATGATATGAATGAAAGTATTCAGGTATGCTAACATATATGAAGTTATTTAAAGCTCTAAGTTCTAGGAGAACTAATAAATGAATGAATAAATGTATGTGTGGATGGATGCATGTCGGGAATAGCAATGTCATGATTAGGTCAAGAGGGTCTATAATGTATAACAGCATGTTGAAATGGTTTAAAGGTTACGCACAAGTGTACCATTGCTAATGTCATAAATGAAATAATGATGAATGAAAAAATAAAAAAATTTGGATGAGTTCCAATTAAAATCCCACCGCGTAATCAAGGCAATAATCCTGATTCACATTTACCAATCAATAAGGTCTTGTTCTAAGAAAGTGACGTTTTACCATCATGACATGATCATATAAGAAAGAGGAAGATGTGACGGTTATGGACCAAAATGATTGTAAACCAGAGCTCACCTTTACCTGTAGCCGAGTCGCTCAAGGAAGGTCGAAGGTCAGTGGCGCCCTCTTTGAATGGGAGGAAGCTCATGAGCAGATGCTTGACTCGTGTGATGTCTCATGAAAGGTTTCTTTTCTAGGGGAAGATGATCACTTGTTAAGTGTCACTAACCTAAGGGTCAGAGACACAGATCCATATGTTTTTCGAACATACATATATACCCTATGTTTTAAAAGCCCTAAAATGGGCACCTACTCTGTTTGGTTTTAAATGGTTTTGTTTTGGTTTTAAATAGATTTATATTTAGTTTCATAAGATACCAAAAAAAATATTTTAGTACATGAATACGTTTGCCACGTTGGTTTAAAAAGGATTGGTATCTTATATGTGGGTTAAAAAAGGTTTATATGGAAAAATATTTTTGGACGTGAGAACGTCTGCACAGAGAAAGGATTTCCATGCACATGTATTGCTTTTAAATAACCCCGAGTTGGGTTATAAAGAAATTTAAATAAATGATGTTTTGGGACATGTAAATGTCCTCATGGGGAAAAATGTTATAAGAAGGATGTTTTAAGACATAGAATTGTCCTCATGCCATATGAAAAATATTTTTGGACATAAGACATGTCCTCATGATAGTTGAAACATATTTTGGGACAAATAATTGTCCTCATGAAAAATAGTTTAGATGCATCGATATCACCTTTGAAAAACCTCGAAACATGGTCATGCACAAAGTTTTATGGGTGTATTCTAAAGAAGATTTCTATAAAGGGTTTCTTCTTGTTGGTAGTTGATTACTTGATAAGTGTCTCCTACCGAATGGGCAAGGGATGCATTTAAATGAAAAAAATGCTTGCTTACTGATTTTATCACTCATGTTTTGTTTTCCCAACCTTAGACAAGTTTAAGGCTTGAGGAAAAGAGCAAAGCTAAAAGGTATTGGTATATTTGAAAAATGAATGGATCAATGTATTTCTTATAATCAATTGGGATTGATTATGTATGGTGTAAATACATAAGTGATTATCCATAAAATTCTACGTGAATTTTTATTTATGAATACATATGTTGCCTACAATATGAACGTAAAGATACTTGTACAATAAATTTTATGATGATATGGATGAGTCCACTATGAATGATGACAAGTGTATGCTTATATGATGAAAGGAAAGAAAAAAAATTTGAATGAGATCAAATTAAGAACCCACCACGTGATCAGGACAACAATCCTAATTACATTTGCCAATCAAAACAGTCTTGGAGCAAGGCTTTTGGAGGCCTCGGGTCGGGGGCGCCACAGAGCTTGGTATCAAAGCAAAAATTGGTAAAATGACATGGAAAGAAAGGATTTGATATCAAAGATCTAGATATCAAAGCAAGGATTGGAAAACAGGCGTGGGAAGGAGAAAATAAAGGACTATGATGAAAGGATAGGTATGATACTACAGAAGATGGTATTAGAACATGGACTGGTAAATAGGCGTGGAAAAGCCTAAGTATAATGATTGAATTATATAATGAGGTATACATGATTTTATGATGATTAGATATGTGATTATCATGATGAAATGCATGATATATGATGATGATAGTGGTAATGTTTATAATAATGGATAATATCACATGATTGTGATTGTGTGAATTGGTTAAGTACAGCGTCACAAGGACGTGGAAAAACCGCACAGCCAAGGTAAATAGGAGTAGCTAACTGACTAGTTACTTTTAAGAACCTGGTACATGTGCATGGAGTCACAGGAGCAAGAGGATGAGGTGGTTATATGTATGGATTAAATTTTAAAAAGTTTTATAATAAATTAGTTTGATTTGAATGATAATCATTTAATCATAAATTGTCAATATGTAACCACACATGCACTACTTGTAGAGGAAACCAATAGACAGAATTCTTTGTATGCAGGTTAGCTATGGTTAATTAAATATGATAATGTTCAATGGAACAAATATTCTGAAACCAAGAATATTTGGGAACAAAGAGAAGAAGTAGAAAGGGAATACCCAATTAATTAAAAAATCGACGATTTCGGGACGAAATCTGTTATAAGGGGGGAGGATTGTGAAATCCCAACCTATGTAGGACTCAATCAGATGCATTGAACATATATATATGATTTATATTTTCATCAAAAATATATATATGATTTATATGCGATGAAAATGAATTTTGAATAATTTTTTGTTAATTATTCCACATTTTGAATTAGGGTTTCCATTGGAAACAGTGATTAAAAATTTAATCGCTGGAACTCAAAGTGAGTCGGTATGACCCGAGGGGCTTAACTAGGCTTGAAAGGTGAAAATGTGTCATGAATGATCATGTTAATTACCATGATTCAATTTATGGAGATTAAAGTGGAATTATGGAATTGTGTTGAAAATGATAGAAAATTCGTAATTTGACACCTACAATGCGGATTTTGATGAAATTTGAAACTCACGACGGTGGGCCCAATCTTATAAATGGATTGGATTAAGGGAATCGTGATGGGATTAGGGTGATAATTAATTTTTTTTATCCCCAAATCCAAAAGATAAATTCGATTGGTCATAAGTGGAGTTAGGAAACTCAGTTTGAGATGAAACTTGAAGCGATTGAATAAAATTACGAAATCTATGATATGAATGGAATTGATTAAGCTAATTATCATTGGATTTTCTTAATCATAAAAAGACGCAAATCATTAAATGAAGTCAAGGTAGGAAGCTTCATGGACGTTGCAATGAGGGCAATTTAGGAAGGTGAAAATGGAATTTACTAAAATTTCCTAGGGGTTGCTTGAGCACCAAGAAAAGTAGAAAATAAAAAGAGAAAAACGGGAGAGCATGGGGTTGGATGTTTCAGCAAAGGAGAAGAGAGAGAGAGAGAGAGAGAGAGAGAGAGAGAGGAAACTAAGGGGAGAAAAATTCTCCAAAAATCCAGCAAGCCTCACACGTCGAACCCAGCAAGGAAAGAGAGAAAAGAGAAGAAAAAGAAGAAGGAAAAAAGAAAAGAAAAGCTTGGGAGGCTCTGGGCAACAATTCAACCAAATTGAGTAAGAACCTGTTGAGTTTAAGCCTTCCAATTTTCAAGTTTTCTTCTTGATTTGGAATCATGGTTTTGAGTTATCAAAGACCTCTTAAAGAACATGTTTCAAGGATTAAATATGCTTAGCTAAATGAGTTGATTTATAAAGTTTAATTTGGGGACTAATCAGCCCATATATTCTAATCTACAGTCATGTGTAGTAAATCTGAACTTGAAAAGGAAAATATGGAAGAAATATTTACTGAAAGAGTTTTAGCATGAAATTGTGTGGGAAGACTCATGATGTGTTAATTAATGAATAAACCAATTTTCATCTTAACAAGATAAGGAAGTTTCACATTAAAAATTTGGGAAAATTAACTTGGATAGGGTTGAACGGGTGTCACGATTATCTGCACTAAATGATTTTTAATAATTTTTATACAAAACATTTTGAGCTGAAATTTGTACAAGATATATAAGACATATTTAGGATCACATGAAAAAAATAAAAATTAGGTATTTATGGGTACAAATATATCTCATAATTTACATGATTCAAGCTATCTAAAAAGAGTTGCTGCTGTCCAGCAGAATAAAAAAACCAACAAAAATATAAATACTAACTATTTCATGATGAAAATATTTATTTTGATTAATTAATGTAGTTATTAAGGTATGGTGCAAATTTTAGATCAAAAATACTTGATTTGATATTAATTCAAGATTTTGAGAATTCAATGTGCCTGAATTCCGCATTATGGACAACTTAAGGAATAAATCAGGATAAATGTTAAATTCTAGGTTTTTGTGATGGAATTTAAGTCATAATGGGATATAAACAATGGATTATGAAGTTTTAACCTATTAGAGGTAAACAAGATTACCCTAAATATGATTTTTTTAAGATATACAAAGGGATGATCAAAGAGGGGTGCAAAGAGTACCCAAGATGTATATGAAAGTTGTTATATGGAAACCATTTAATTATGGGATTCAAATATGTGTTAATATCCTAAATTTTAGTTAAGAAAATTATGGTTTAAAGCTATAAATTTTGTATTAATAATCAGTTTAGACCATGTTGCTAAAGAGAGCATTAAAATGACGAAAAACGGGTTCTAATGTTGTTGTTTTTGAACCCTATAATGAATGAATTGTATATCCGAAATTAAAACATTAATTATAGGTTAATTAAGGGGTTTAATCATGCTGATTAAGGACATAATTTTCTGTGTTGAAATAATTTAAGAAACACATGATTTAAGTGTTGTGAAATGGATGTATATGAAGAGATAAATATGAATAAATGATATATGGTTTATGTAAGTTGTTAAAATGCAAAAATGCATGAAAATATGATGAAAAACGTAGATGATGTTTCTGTTTAGATAAATAATGATAATCCCAAATTTTGAGATTAATATTTGGGGATTAAGACATCAACTAAGTGCTTAAGAATAAGCATAATGTGTGAAATGTGAAAAATATGTGAAAAATAATAAGTGGAAGAAATAAACTTCCATATGGTGTCTAATGAATGGTTAATGAATAAGTGATGATATATGGAAATGATACCCTAAATATGGGTATTAAACATATGGTGAAGTGAATGGTATAATGCATAAGTTATGATGTGCATGTACACTCGGCTTGGAATTCAAATGGATCATGTATGTTAATGAAAATGGGTATGAAAACTGAGTTGAATGCAAGCAAAATAAAGTATATGAATGCTATGTCATTCTTATATGCATAGGAAAAGGTAAAGAGATAAGCGAAACGGAAAGCTAAGCAACTAAGCTAAGCAAGCAGCTTTTTAAATTAGTTTTGTTTTAAATACTATTTAAGGTATTTAAGGATGGTCATTCCTTTATTTCAATATGTATTGAAATGTTATTTCAATTATGACAAGTGATTTGCTTACTATTTCGCAAGTATTTATGAAAAGTGATGAAGCATGAATTTAAATGATGTTTCATTGAAACGATGTTTCAAAGGGATGGTGCAAAGAATTCTTTACAT
Source organism: Annona squamosa (assembly GCA_035584095.1). Classification (NCBI taxonomy): domain Eukaryota; kingdom Viridiplantae; phylum Streptophyta; class Magnoliopsida; order Magnoliales; family Annonaceae; genus Annona; species Annona squamosa. The sequence goes on from JAXCLR010000105.1 coordinate 42,651,507, forward strand.
GAGAATGACAAGTCCATGTGTAAGGGGTATATAATGCCGATGTGACTTAATGTCATGTATGAAATGGAAGTCGAGTAGGCTAGTCGAGGTAGTAAGTGGACAAGGAGTCCCCCTTGACATTGCCAAGTCGGTAGGTTCGGTGCCAAGGATGGAAATGATCATGCTATGAAAGAATGTTCCCTGTGCTAACATACTGTCACATGAAAGATAATGTCATGAATGAAAATGATGAATTTGCACATCCAATGTTTATGAAATGCCCAAAAACTGGGATTTAAGAATGGTTTACGTGAATGGTTTTGATGAATGATTTTCATGAAATGTTTACCAAAGGATTATGAAAAAATTTCTACTCCGCAGGTAATTGATCACTTGCTAAGTGTCTCTACTGAATGGAAGGAAATGTTTTTAAACAATGCTGCTTTCAAAATGAATTTCTTGAAAATCCTAAGCTTGCTTATTAAGTTGAATTACAACTCTGGCGCCCCAGCCTGAGCGTGACGACCTTACCTCAAGATCTATTGACTGGTAAATATAAATTAGGATTGTTGGCCTGATCATGCAGTGGGTTCTTATTAGATATTTATCCACTTAATCCAAACTCCTTATGATTTTATATCATTTATACATTCCATTTCTATCAAATGTCATTTTAGGCCATTATATCATTTGAGAGTTACACATGTCATCTCATAATCTTCATACTTAATCATATCATGATATTTCATGGCTTAGCATTTACCTATAAAAAATTTTCCACCTTCTATGGTCACAAAACCATAACATAATTCATATACAATATTTTATATCATATAAAATTGTAGAAATTCATATCATGCTCATCAACCATTGATACTTGTTCATAAAACACAGGTCATAAATTAGATCACATATGATCATCACAATAACAAGTATCATGTCATTATATAACCATTCGCCATGAGCGACATATACACAAAATCATCAAATTTTCCATTCTTTAATGTCCAAGTCATTCTCCTTGGTCATCTTCATTCTTTCACCTATCTATGGGTTTGGAAAACAAACCCTGAGTTGAAAATTTAATAAGTGATTTCAGACTTTATTTGTGCGTTAGTTCGAGAGATTAGGCTTAGTTTGCATCCATTTAGCTTAATTTTCACTCACTTTGCATTTTAGGAGGATTATTTAGTTTTTATGCATTTTTAGCATTAATTAGTCATTTTCAGTCCATCTACTTAGTTTTTCCATTTTTTGTAGTAAGGACGCGCCATATGAAGTCTTGTAGGCGAGTGGAATGCAGATCGAGACTAAGTCACGAGGCAAGTGGATGGTGCCAAGGCGCCACCCTACGCGCCCTTGCTAGGATCTCCAGACTCCAACACAATTCAGCAAGCAAATTTCTTCCAAAGAGTTGGCACCTAGGCACCAGCAAGGGGTGCTTAGGCGCCACTTCATCAACTTACAGTTAAATTCAGAAGGATTTTTGTGAAACCCCAACCTATGTAGAACACAATGGGATGCATTGAACATACATACATGATTTATATGTGATTTAAATGAATTTTGTATGATTTATGGATGATTTTATGATTAAATGATATCTTGCAATTAGGGTTTAATTAAGAATAGTGATTAAAACTTTAATCACCAGAGCCCGAAGTGAGTCGGTATGACCCGTGGGGCTTAATGAGAATTTAAAGGTGAAAATGTGTTATGAATAATCATGTTAATTACCATGATTTAATTTATGGAGATTAAAGTGTAATTATGGAATAAAGGTGAAAATGATAGAAAAATTCATAACTTGATGCCTACAAGGCGGATTTCGATGAAATTTGAAAGGTAAGCTCATGACGGTGTGTTCCGGCCTTGTGAAAAAAAATTATTTAGTTAAAAAATTTATTTTCTTGCGGCTTTGAAAATAAATGCTTAATTAATTCCCCAGCAAAATTTTCAAGCATCTAATTCTTTAATCGAGTCCCAAAAATATATCACAGAAATATTTTGCATTGTGTTCCACATTCTAATTTTACATCTCCAACAAGAAAACCCTTGATTAAAAGAGCTGAATACAATAGTTAAAAAAATGCTTATTCTTATTGAAATAATGATGAGATGCGTAGAAGATCTTTCTACGTCTTTACAAATGCACGAAAAATCGTGTCTAATAAAAATATAAAAACAAGTAAGTACACTTTGCCCCATGCCGTGACTCAAATGTGAGGTATATGACGCCACGTGCCATGACTTAAATATGAGGTACACGACGCCATGCACCTTAACTTAAATGTGAGCTACACGACGCTACTCATCATGACTTAAATGTGAGGTACATGATGCCATGCGCCATGACTTAAATGTGAGTTTACGCTTAGCCCGTCGACCAATGATGACTCGGTTTGGGAACTAGTAAGTGGCCCATCGGTTACACTAGTTACCCGACACAGCAAACTAAGTGCGCTCTTAGTTTCTGGATTTTACACAGCAGACCAGCGTGTCCCGCTTTCTGCTTTTGTACTTGTATAAGAAACTAGCGTCTCCTGCATTCAGTCTCTGGATTGGATAATTGGGTGGTTTTACCAAGAAATGGTGTGGCGCCCCGAACCGAGACGTCACTTCCTTACCTCAAGATCTATCGATTGGTAAATGTTAATCAGGATTGTTGCCCTGATCACGTGGCGGGTTCTTAATTGGAATGCGTCCAAATTTTTTTCTGATTATTCATCTGTCATCATTCATAATCTTGACATGACAATCATCATACATTGTGATATTTCACTTGTCAGGGGGGCGCTGGCACTACTTTCATCCCTTAGCGACTTGGCCTTATGTAGAGTGGGCCCCGGTCATCCCAACCGTGCTCTACCACCAGCCTATTCCTTGTACTGGTCCACCGTACGTTATCTTGACGAATCGCAGTCCGTTTTGGTTTGAAGAACCACAGGCCACAACCCATGTTCTTTTAAATCGGGATCACAAACCCTAGCCTGCATCCATATGCACAAAAATCTTAGACCGAAGTCTATATTTAAGAATAATTTTTGAAAACACATCACAAACTGCAGTCCGTGTCAACTTGTAAGCGAGCGCACCCACTTTAACAAGTTGTTATTTGAAATCAAGTTTTAGGATGACCTTCCTTAAATTCCTTTAAAAACGTTTTAAGTAAAATATTTTGATAAACATTTGAAACCTTTGAGAAACCATACATCTTAAAATCCTTTTAATCAAAAGAATTTCA
>JAXCLR010000105.1:42665995-42679404 GCA_035584095.1 Annona squamosa
TTCATAAATAATTATTTTAACCTCTATTCTCACATATTTCATACTCATGAATGTATATTTTTCAAATATATTTCCTAAGGTTTACAACCCTAGGGTTTTATACACGTGTCTAAGATCGGGGTTTCACAATAACATAGCCCTAGATTAGTAGTGTCAATTAGATATCTAAAGATTTTTTATAGCTGCTAAATGTGATTCTTTTGTACATGATTAAAATCTAAAACACATGCAAATACTAAATAAAATGTCTGGTTTGGATGCAGTTAAACATAATAAAGATCCTATCATACTTCTATACAACTTTTGTTCAATAGTTTTACCTCTTTCATACTTGTCAATTTCGATAGTCGAGCTCATGGGTGTATTTTCACCTTTTGTTGTTTTGCATTCTAAACTTCTTGAGTATTTCTTTGACGTACTTGAACTGATCTATGAAAATTTCTTCACTTAATTGCTTAATTTGCTGCCCAAGGAAGAAGTTTAGCTTGCCCATCATCCTCATCTCAAATTCATTCTGCATAAGCTTAGAAAATTCTTGACATTAGTAACGCCAAATATAATGTCATCAGTATAAATTTGAACAATTAGTATATCTTCTTCTTTGTACTTGATAAATAGAGTAGCGTCAACCTTTCCTCTTTGAAAGTAATGATCAATCAAAAATTTGCTTAATCTCTCATACCAAGCTCTTAGAGCTTGTTTTAATCCATACAAAGTTTTAGTTAACTTAAAAATGAATTTGGATTATTTTTTTCTTCAAAACTAAGAGGTTGTTCGACATATACCTCTTCATTTAGGTATCCATTCAAAAATGCACTTTTTACATCTATTTGAAATAATTTGAAATCCATGTGAGATGCAAAGGCTAATAGGATGTGTATGGCTTCTCTTGTGAATACCCTTTAGCCATAAGTCTAGTTTTATTTCTCACCACAAGTCTATTTTCATCTAATTTATTCCTAAAGACCAATTTGGTACCAATAGTCGTGCAATCTTTGGGTCTAGGAACTAAATGTGATACTTGGTTCCTTTCAAATTGATTTAGCTCTTCTTGCATTATCATAATCTAATTTTCATCATTAAGAGCTTCATCAACTGAATTTGGGTCTATTTTAGATAGAAAAATAAAATCTCCATATATATTATGTCTAGAGCCTCTAATTCTTATGGTTTCATATATATGACTAATTACTTGCTCAATTAGAAGGTCATTTTTGAATTTCAAATCCTTTAGAGGTTTGTAAGAATTATTATCTTTACTTACCTTTTCATTCGAGGATTGTTCTTGCTTTAATTCTAATCCCCCTTGTTTTTCCACATGTAGCATTTCGAGATTCTTTGATATGTCATCAACATCACTTAGCTCATCTTCTTTCTTGGGAATTAGATTAAATTCATCAAAAAAATATGAATGGATTCTTGTACTACTTGATTTTTTTGCTGAAAACTCTATATGCTTTGCTATTTGATGAATATCCAAGAAATATTGCCTCATCACTTTTGGCATCTAATTTTTCTAAGTTTGTTTTTCCATTGTTCAAAACATAACAAATACAACAAAAAAACATGAAAGTATGAAATATTTGGTTTTCTACCTTTCCATAACTCATACGGGGTCTTTTTCAAGATTGCTCTTATGGTAATTGAATTTAGTGCATGACATGCTCTACTTATAGCTTCTCTCCAAAATTTTTTAGATAATTTATTTTCATTTAGCACAATTCTAGTCTTCTCTTGTATTATTTTATTTTTTCTTTCAACTACCTTGTTTTGTTGTGGACTCTTTGGTGTAGAAAATATATGATGAATTTTTTTTCATTACAAAATTTTATAAATTGTTTGTTTTCAAATTCACCATCATGATCATTTCTAATTGATATGATTGTATTTTGCTTTTCGTTTTGCACCAAATTTAAGAAAGTAGCAAACATTGAAAAGACTTCATCTTTGTTAGCTAAAAGAATTATCCACATGAATCTTGAAAAATCATCAACAATAACAAAGACATACTTCTTCCCTCCAAGAGTCAAGATATCAGATGGCCCATATAGATGCATGTGTAAAAGTTTAAGTGGCCTTGTTGTTGAGATTTCATTTTTAAAGAAAAATGGCATTTTGGGTTGCTTGGTGATAACTCATTTTTATCATGACCTATTTCAGACTATTTTTGTGTGTTAATTCAAGAGATTAGGTTTAGTTTGCATCTATTTAGCTAAATTTTCACTCGTTTTGCATTTTAGGAGCATTATGTAGTTGTTATGTATTTTTAGTATAAATTAGGCATTTTTAGTTCATTTATTTAGTTTCATTCATTTTTACAAGAAGGACGGAGAATTACAGGCACGCGAGCGAGTCGAATGCAAAACAGAGCCAAGTGAAGGAGCATGAGGTTAGCGCCCAGGCGCCGCTAAGTGGCACCCAAGTGCCATTCTACAAGCCTTTGCCAGAATCCACAACACCTCACACAACATATTGCATCTAGGAAGTTTGCGCCTAGGCATCACTTCATTAACGTGCAGACACGCCCAGAAGAGTTTTAGGTCAAAGCTTCTAGAGAGTTGGCGCCTAGGAGCCAGCTTTTGGGCGCCTAGGTGCTAAGGCATGAACTCCCAGGGCATTCAGAAAGGTTTCAAAGTCACCCAGCACACAAAGAGTTGGCGTCTAGGCTCAGATAGGGGCGCCTAGGCTCCACTATGCCTCCGTATGCGCGGGTTTCTACTTGTATGCTGCTGCACAAGCTACCAATATAAATATTTCTCTTAGGGCTGCGTGTGGAGGAGAGTCTTGAAGAGCTAGAGAGAGAGACCAGAACAGAGGAGAGGCATGGAGAGAGCCGCTAGAACAGCTACACAGAGAAGGAAAAAGATTTGTTCCCCTCGAAAACGGAAGAGGATATCCAATCTCGATGGTGGAAGCTTTCGGGATTTAGTTCTTCTCTTTCTCATTATCTTTCCTTTCTCTTTTCTTTTCTCTGTGTTCTTGGAGATGATTGTAACTTGATTTTAATGGGAATTGAAGTCATGTTAATGGGCCAAACCTTCCTATGGTGGGAGATATGTAGAATTTGAACTCATAACTTATGATATTTTGTTTTCTTATGCTTGAATTAATAATATAGTTGTGTTGTAACTCGAGTTACTTGAGATTACCCTTATATATCATGCTTAATGCATTTACAAGCTTTGCAACCTTGTAAATTAATCTAATATTCAGATTCATGCTAGGAAAAGTGAGATTTGAATAAGATCCATATGTAAGGCATGGGTATTCTAGCTCATGTTGTGTTGGATGTTAATATGGATAGGAATATACCTATTAATCCTATGTAATCTTGATTAGGTTATGCGGTTATCAACCTTGTTTTACTTGTATGCATGGGAACATAGCACATAACTAAAACTTGGTTAGATTTGTATATATTGGAAAGCATATACGAATATGAATGAACCTAGATTAGTAATCTCTGCACAACTAACTTAATTAGGACCAAATAACATAGCTATAATTCAATGACTTCATATTCCCACCTATCTTAATCACCTCAAAGCAATCTCGACAATATCTACCCTACTTTGGTCATTTACTGTTTTCATAGTTTACTTTAGTTTAGTTCTTTGATACAACTTCTCCTTTACTTTACCAATTCACTTAAATAATTCAGATTTAAGGTGCTAAACCATTTAACACAATCCTCGTAGAAATGATACTCTACTCACTTTTTATTGCTTGATTGGCACATATACTTGCGTAAAAACGAGCGCTTTAATAGACATATACGCAGCTCGTCACTCGGACATTTGACATGCTTTGCAAATTTTATCTTTGTCATACTTAAGCTTTGGTAACCCTTCTACCAGACTCTTTTTCCACAGGATCTTAATGTTTGACATATTTACATGTCTAAGTCTTTTATGCCACACCAATGGATCATTATCAATGGTCTTATGACATTGTCCATCTAGTTCATTAAGAGAAACAAAATATATATTTATATGTCTTTTGCCACTGAAGACTATGTGATCTCCATCAAAGACATTGCCTATAGAAGATTCAAACACAACTTTGTAACCTTTGTTACATAATTGACTAATGTTCATTGAATTAAGTTTAAGTCTTTCAATAAATAGCACGTCCTTAATACAAGCATTTGAAATACCATAAATATTTTTTTACATTTTATTTTACTTTTTCATTGTTTCCAAATGCAACAGTTCCTTCATTACATGGTTTGATATTATGAAACAGTCCTTTTTTCTTGTCATATGTCTTGAGCATCCACTATCCATGAACTATATGTTGTTGGCTTTTGCTTTAAGATATACTTGTAAAAAATTTCATATAGAGCTTATCTCTTTGGTACCCATTTTATGGGTCCATTTGGATTAGTGAGCTATTAGAGTTTACATTGCTCTACTTTGGAAGGCACAAATCTAATGTTTTTTAGCACACAAACCAATTTAGCACCTCGGTCATGTAATCTTTTTGTTCTGCATTGATAAATTTTATGATTTAATTTGTTATAGAAATTGTATACCCTTGAAAGTCTTGGAGTAGGGCTTCATGCATTATGTGGTTCCCAAGTTGACCTTTTAGTCCAAACAACATAATTCACTCTTTGTTTATGAAAGGTTGTAGTCTTGGATTGGTTTTTACCCAATTTTGAAGCATTTGATTTACTACTTTTACCTTGCTCAAATGTGGAATACCCAAGTTCCTTTTGTTGTTTTAGGTAGTCATATTTAAAAACATTTTTACACTTTTTCCTGGATTAAAATTTTTTGTTAATGGTTCATTTAATGATTCATTTTCTTTCTTTAACTTGTCAACTTTGTCTATTATGGTATTATTTTCATCTGTTGAGCAATTGACTCTTTCAGCTAATTTTCCATCTACTATGATGATTGAGTCACATTGTCATTTCTTTAATGTGAATTTACTGCCTAGCTTCTTGATTTCATCATACAATAAATCATATGCTAGTTGCAATTCATCTAACTCAGCACATTTAAGACAATCATGTGTAGAGGAGTAGATAGACTTGGTATTAGAGTGATTGAGTTTGCAGGTTACCTTTTCACTGCTTGTGCAATTGGTTGATGCGGTTTGTCAATCTATTACTTTAGTTGCAGTGAGGCACATCATATTATTTTCTTCCTCAATCCTTGTCATGCAACATGTTCGAGCTGCTTGATTGTTTTCATTTGATGAGCTACTTGCTGTAGATGTTTCCTCATTTACATACATTCCTCTACCCTTTGGCTTTTGAAATTTTTTATTGTTGTTTCTGTCTTTCTTCTCTTGTTGTTCTTTTGATTTTCTTTCTTCTAGTGTATGACATTGGACTTGTATATGTCCCACTCCACCACACCTGTAGCATTTCGTCATTTCCTTCTTCTTTTCTATTTCTCTTCTGAAATTCCTTGAAGTTCTTTCCTTTTCTTATGAACTTTCTGAATTTTTCAATAAGTAGAGCAATCTCTTCATCATCATTTTGAGAGGATGAGGTGGACTTGTCTGAGTTTTGCATAGCTTTCAACGCAATAATTCTTTTTCCTTTGTGATGTTCCCCATTCCTTTTCTTTATCAATTAATGAGACATAAGTGAACTGATAAGGTTTCCATCTTTAACGTGTTTATTTTTTTTGCTTCATCAATAGTTGTGATCTTTGGGGTCCACGACTCAGGTAGAGCTCTTAGGATCTTCATGACCTGTTCGAATTTAGAAATTGCTTTTCCAAAGCCTTTTAATGCATTAGTAATCTTAGAAAATCTTATAAACATTTCAGATATATTTTCAGTATCTAGCATTTTAAAACCTTCTAGCTCCCCAATCAATATGTTTCTTCTTGTTCCATGGACTTGATAAGTTCCCTCATATATTAATGTTAGTGTATCTCGTATTTCTTTAGCTGTTTCAAAAGAGGATACCCTATCATACCATGCAGCAGTTGAGGCACATAAAAGGGAGTTTATTGCCTTGACATTGCTTTTTACTGTTCTAACTTCCTCCCCGGTCTATTCAAAAACTCTCTCACCAATTAGTTGAGTAACTCCATCTTGAATAGCAATCCAAGAGTCCATATCAATAGCCATAATAAGTTGTTTCATTTTGAACTTCCAGTAACCGAAGTTATTTCCATCAAATAGTAGTGGCCCAGTAAATGACTGACCTTCAGCAAAAGTAGGAGTGGAAGTTGATTGGGATGCTATTTAAAATAAGATCTTTTTGGTAGAAACTCATAGACCTACTCTAATACCACTTGTTGGGCTCGAGTCTGTGGGAAAACCCAAGAGAGGAGAGATGAATTGGGTTCTTGAAAATTCTTTCATAATTAGAAGCTTAACCCCTTGAGAGTTATTGTCCTCTTGAATGAAAAACATGAAATATAAAAGCAATTGAAAATAAACTCAAGAAATTATATTGGTCCGGGACAACCCTATCTACTCCACTCTTCCAAGAACGCACCCTAATGCCTTGGGTTCCACAAAACAAAATAGTGATAATGTGATACCCAAACTCAAGTAGAACCCTTACATGCAAATTAGACATGTATATATGGTTTATTTATGATTCAATTGATTGATTGATTTTAATACTATTGATTAAGAAAGGTGATTAAAGTAATTACCATAGCTTAAGGTGGGTCCATGGGACTAAAGTGACCTAATGAGGGTCAGAAAATGTGAATATATTATGGATAATTACCTCATATATTATGTAATCAATGGATATTATCTTGATAATTATGGATTTAAGGTGATAAATGTTAAAAAAATTCATAATTTGACACCTACAAAGCAGAATGAGATAAAATTTGAAAGTAAACACATAATGATGTGCTCGACCTTACAAATGGATTGGATTGTGAAAATTATGATGAGATTAGGTTGATAATTATTTATTTTCATCCAAATCTAAAAGACAATTTCAAATGGTTATAACTTATGATAGAAAGGTCGTTTTGCAATGGAATTTGACATGAACGATTAAAATGATATGGTGAATCTTATGAATGAGTTTGATTAAGCTAATTATCGTGTAAAATTGCTTAATCACAAAAGAACGAAAGCAATTGACTTTTGTTTATGAAAAGTAACATGTCATTAATGAACTGAAAGCAACAAGTGACACGTGTCGATATGGGATTCGTTTAGCAAGATTTAAAGTCAACCAATTAAATGAGGAGTTGACTTTTGAAAGGTACATGGGACATATGTCATCGTAGGATTCACTTGGAATCAACTCAATTAATGCTAAAGATGATGAATTTAATTCAAGTGGACATGAGTCGTAATAGGATCCATTTAGAATCATTCAATTAATGAAAAATCAATGGTGTAATGAGACCATAAATGGCTAAGATGAGGTGGCATGCTAGGGACATTCAAGGGAGCTTCCTTAAGTTAATTTTTGATATTTAATAAATAGAAAAGTTAAGGAGCAAGTAAAGAGGTTTCTTAAGGAGCAAGCAAAGAGGTTTCTTAGGGAGCAAGTAAGGATGAAAACACCTTTATAAAAGGGGCAAAAGGAGGCAGCCTTGGGGACGTCCTTGGCATGGAGAGAGAGAGGAGAGAGAAGGGCATATGGGATGTTCACTTGGACATTTCGAGTGGGGAAAAAATATCCCAAAAGGGACTAGTAGTGGACGTCCAAAGCAAGGAGGAAAGGAAGAAAAAGAGAAGCAAGAGGAGGAAAAGAAGGAAAGAAAGAGAAGAGATCCAAGTTTGACAAGTTGGAAAGAGAAGACACAACTCCAAGTAAGTATTGAATCAAGTTTGATTCATTTGATTTTAAGTTTTCCAACTTCATTCATGGGTCATGAATTGGATCCATAAAGAACCCTAAATGATGAATTATGAAACCCTTAAATAGGGTACTAAATGAGGAATGAATGAAAGAATTCAATTCAAGGGTTCAAGGAAGCTATATACGATGTTAGGGTTGGGTTCCATATAGATACCTAGCTGGAATTTTTGACAAAATTCCCAAATATGATGCTGTTTTAAGCATGCTATATGTTTGGATTATGAATTATGTTTCCATGATTTATATATGTTGATTTGGGTATGATTTAAGTATCCTAGAAAGGTAAACCCTAAAGTGGACAATATGATGAGAATTCCACTCTTTTGAGATGGAATTTATACATGGACCAAATCAAATAATATATGGATAAATTAAAGGGTAAAATACCCTAAATTAATAATGCATGGGACGTCCAACATAGGGTGGATGAGATTTACATAAATCTGATTTTTATGAGATACATGATGTGGACATCCAAATGGTGGCCAGAAACTTGGCGCCTGGGTGTGTCCAAGGGGCGCCGCGGCACTAACCCCCAAAAGTGAGTTCATCACTTGTCTTATGCTATGTTTAGAGAGGATTAAATTGCAATTATTCAATGGACATTACGAGACATATGGATGTCCAAAGGTGGCTAAGAAAGGGACTAGAAGTTGTTATGTTGGAACCCCACACTTAAGGGATTTTAATCCTATGAAAATATCCTAAACTATGTGCTAAGTAAGTATTTTAATTATGCCAAAATAGAGGGAAAGTTGTTGTTTTGAAAAAGATTAGAAAACACATAATATATGTGTAGTAAGAAGGGTGCACATAAAAGGGTATGTATGGCTAAGAGGAGAAATGACTTACGTGATTTGCTAAAATGCAAAAATGAATGAAAATGTGATGAATGGGTGATTAAGGTGCTGTTTTAATGATATGTTGAAATCTCAAAATTTGAGATTAATATACAAGGCCTAAGCTATTAGAAATGTGCCTAAAGTGAGCACCAATGTGAGAAATGTGAAAAATAAGTGATAAAGGATAAATGGGAGGTAATGAACCTCCATATGTGGATTAAATGAAAGGCTATTATATGTTGAAATGTTTACCCTAAATAAGGGTATTAAAAATGGAATGAATGGAGGATGTAATGAACAAGTTACGCTATTACATATGAACACCCAACTTGAAAGACAAGTGGGTTAAGCTAGTTCAATGTAAATCCAAATGGATTCATGTAGGTTGGAAAATCCTAATGCATGCAAGCACAAGATATTATGTAAATGTGTAAGGAAATTATATTTACTTGTCTAAGAAAAGGCAAGGAAAGGATGAAAGGTGCAAAGGATCGCCACAGGTAAGAAAGCAGGACTTTTAAAAATGACATTTTATTCTCAAATGCTAAAATATTTTTAAGTGATTTTACTTGAATATTTCTAAAGTTATTTAAGGATGACCATCCCTTCATCTCTTTATTACGCTTTGAAATGATTGGTTAAAATCTTCTCTATTTAAAAATAGCAAGCTAGCATGGATTTAAATGATATTTTCATGAAATGATGTTCAAATGGATGGTGCAAAGAATTCTCTACATGAGAATGACAAGTTACCACGTGTAAGAGGTATATAATACCGGGGTGACTAAAATTCATGCATAGAATAGAAATCAAATAGGTTAGTCAATGTAGAAGTAGGACAAGGAGTCCGCCCTTGACATTGCTAAGTCAGAAGGTCCGGTGTCATTAATGGAAAGGATCATGTTATGAAAGGATGTTCCCCGAGCTAGCGTACCCTCACATGAAGGATTATGTCCTGAATAGAAATGATGCATTTGCACAACTAATGTTTATGAAATGCCTAAAAAATTAGGATTTATGAATGGTTTACATGAATAGTTTGTGAATGATTTTTATGAATCGTTTCCATGAATAGTTTATGAAAAAGTTTCTGTTCCATTGTTAGTTGATCACTTGCTAAGTGTCTCCTACTGAATGAAGAGAAATGCATTTAAATGAGAGTAAAAGATGTTTTCTTGTTGAGTTTCGACTTACGTTTTGTTTTTCCCCCCTTAGACTAGTGCAGGGAAAATCAAGTGACTGAAAGCATGTTCTTACTAAGGAAAGGAAAAATGAATTTTCAAAGGTTTGTAATTCTTTGTATGTGAAATATGAATAAATGCCCTATGGGATATGGTACTATTAGTACATATGTTCAGGATACCTTGTATAGGTATTATATGATTGAGAAGGTAAAAGATTAAAAATGCCTTGCATGGATATGATATGACTGAGGAAAAAGACAGGTTAAATGGTATATGCTTGTATGCTAAGACTTGGTAAATAGTATGGAAAGAAAAAAAGGCTTGATATCACAGAGCTTGATATCCAAGCAAAGATTGGTAGTATCCTATTGACATGGAATGTTTAGATTATGTATGCATGGAATGAAAAGGAAAAAATTAGGTCAAGAGGACCTTTAATATAGAAGAGCAAGTTGAGATGTTATGAATGAAATGCGCACTTGATATGTGCAATTGATTACAAGTGTATTTTAGCTTATAAAATGAATAACATAAAATGCAAAGAAATGAAATGACGATGGATAAAAAGAAAGAAATAAAAAAATTTGGATGAGATCCAATAAAGAACCCGCCGCGTGATCAGGGCAACAATCTTGATTCACATTTACCAATCGATAAGATCTTTGAGTAAGGCTTAAGATGTGACATCTCGGGTTGGGGGCGCCACAGATAAAGTTAGAGCACTTGCTCTGTTCTAGATTTCAACTCTAGGAGGCCTTTTACAGACTTAGCACAAGTAGGTGGTGAGTTACACTCCAATCATACACTACTTTGCCTTCATTCGATCTTAGTCTCCAATACTAAAACAAGTGGAAACACAAATAAATAATAGAGAGAAAAAGATGCTACACTTTACAGATGTGTAGAAAATAGATTTCAGTGCAGAGAAGAACTTGTAGGATGAGTTGATGGAGAAGTTCAGCATTTGCAATTTGTTATTGAGTTCTTCTTGAAAACTTTCCTTTAGATCACATAAATGCTTGAGAATAAAGAGGTTGAACTCAATCAATGCTTTTTCTTTACCCTTTCCTGTTCATTTGAAGTGTCTTAATTAAGGGAGAGTAATTTTGAATATTTGGAGGTAGGTGGCGCACATTTAATGTGCCAACGTTAGAATTTTTCTGACCATTGCGATTCAAGTCTCACTTCGAGTCACCTTGGATGTTGATAACTCGTGAAACTGTGAGTTATCATGGTTCATTTCAAATTAGTTTTACATGTTAGTCCAAGAGAATGTAGTAAAATTGCATTCATTTAGCTTAGTTTTCATGCATTGGGCATTTTAGGTGCAATATGTAGTTTTTATCCATGTTTAGTATAAAATAGGTATTTATAGTTCATTTATGTGGTTTTAGTTGATTTTTGTAGGAAGGACGGGCAACTATCCACTTGTGAGTGGGTTGGGATGAAGAACCAAGCAATTTGAAGGAGCAAGCAGGCTGGCGCCCCGGCATCGACTAGTGGTGCCTAGGCACCATCCCATCGCCTTGTAAGAACAATATAGAATCCTTAAGCCGGCAATGCTTCTAGAGAGTTGGCACCTAGGCGCCGGCCAAGTGGAGCCACGGTGCCAACCCCCACACATGTGTAATTTCGTACATGACTTGAGCTAATTACAAGGGGGTATAAATTATCACTTAGGGTTCATTTTCGGCATAAGCTAGAGAGGAGAGAGCACAAGTGGGAGCAGCTCAAGAAGGAGAAAGGAAGGGTTTTTAAGCCAAGATCAACTCGGAGAGGAGAATCGCTTTGTTGGTGGAAACTAGCAAGTTTTAACTTCTCTTTCTTGTTCTCTACATATTTTTCTTTGTCTCTCTTGCTGGAAATGAATTCAAACTTGGTTTCAATGGGAGTTGATTTCATGTACATGAGCTAAATTTCAATAGATGGGAATTTGAGAAGACTTGATGTCTAAACTATGTTATTTTTGTTCTTAATTATTTGAATCTAAATATTTGATTGTTGTATATGTGTTCTATGTGAATTTACCCTTACATGTGGCATGTAATGCTTTTTACAAGATTAGCTACCTTGTAAGATGATTTGGTTGCTAGATTCATCTTGGGAAAAGAGAGTCTAGGCAAGATGTATGTGTTAGTCACATGTTTCTCTTTGGTATAAAGAGATTGTTTAATAGATAGAAATATACTATTAAACTGTGTGTAGTTATGAGCAGGTTATGTGCAAATCAATTCCATAACATTAGTTTGCATGGGAATATAGTGATTGGGTGTTATGCAATTAGCTTTACATGTGTTCAAAGGCAAATATAAAGAATATTAAACCTTAACTAGCAAATCCCTACACCATCCAATGAAAGGGACCAATCTAATATAGTTCAGAAGCAAGGAATCCTAAGTAACCCATCTACTCATCCAACTTGACAAGCCCCATTACGATTCTTCTTCTCTGTTATCCTTTATCTCATTACTTTCTATTCATTCTACACATTCAATTAAATTTGTTTAAAACCTTTCATCTCACCTAAGGCAATTGAAGTAATCAATATAATTAGTTTAGACAAGTATCCTCGTGGGAACGATACTCGACTTACCCTTTATTACTTGATCGGTATGTATACTTACGTTAAAACGAGCATTTTTATTAGACATATACGTAGCTCGTCAAGTTTTTGAATGCGACTTCATCTAAGTCGTAGACTGGAGTTGAATTTGGATGCGATTGCATCTGAATCGCAGGCTAGAGTCGACTTGAATTGCGACTTCGATCTTCAGTTCTTCAATCAAGTTCTAGACTTGAGTCGACCTGGTCTCAAACTTGACCCAAGTCACAGGTGAGGTCGACTTGGAATACGACTTCACCATCTATTTGACTTAATGGAACTTTGACATAACGTTATCTTCATTTTCTTGTTCTTCTTTCTTTGTTTCTTCATAATTCATACTGATAAATCTTCATTTGTATTTGAGATCTATTCATTCTCCTTGAAAAATGAGCTTGGTCAATCGCTCTCAAGCATTTGATGAAAACTTAATGTGTCTTTGGCTCAAGCTTGTCATTCTTTCATGATTGGAACTTCATCTTTCCGAGTCTAGTGTTTGGGATCAACTTGATTTACTACTTCATTCAGGTCGGAGGTTTGAGTCGACTTCATGTGCGACTTTACTCAAGTCGCATGATGAGATCGACTTGGATAGCAACTTAACTCTTTTAGTTTTGACTCTGGTCCCTGAAGATATCCCAAGTCGCTGACGGAGTCGACTTGGTGTTGCGACTTCACCTAAGTCGCAGCGAAGTCGACCTCGGTTGCAACTTCATCTGCTCAAGTGTCCATATTTCGGCACTGTCAAAAAATGAGGCTTTGAAGTCGATGCTGAAGTCGACTTCAATATCGACTTCACCTAAGTCGATTCCTGAGCCGACTTAGGATGCGACTTGACCTACCAAGCTTTTGATTCTTGAATTTTATAAACCTTAATACCACTTAACGCCTTGTTAGTGTTGGAAATATGAGGAAAACTAGCTAAATCTATGTTTTGATGATTAACAAATCAATTTGAGAAAGTCTTGGCTACT
>JAXCLR010000105.1:42689584-42703992 GCA_035584095.1 Annona squamosa
TAAATGATGATAAATTCAAAATTTATGAAATTTTCCATGATATACTAAGCATAAGCTATGTCATGGTATTTTTTATTTTTGGAACCCATGAACAGTAACCATATTGCTGTAAACAGTAACTATTACAATAATTTGCTACAGTGATTTGCTACAGTAAACATCATGATTTTGGAGAAAATTTGAGATTAATATTTAATTATAAGGATGAAATTTTTGAGGAACCTATAGATAAAAATATCCATATAAAGAAATACTGTGCAAATATTATAAAGCATGTATGGAAAGCAACTTGAATAAAAGAAATAAAATATCCTTTTTCCTTGAATAGGAAAAGAAAAAAAAAGGTCAAGGACACCCACTGAAAAGGTAAGCAAGTTATACCTTTTGCAAATTATTTTTAAAATGCTTGAAATTGTTTGTAAATTGCTTTATGAAATTTATTTAAGGTTGGTCATACATAAAACTGTTTTACATGAACTGAAGTTCGTTTTGTTAAATTATTTATTAAATATTTTTATTAAATTGTTTATGATTTACAAATATCATGTCAGCATGTGTATGTAAATGAGATAGGAGCATGTATGAAAGGAGCGCCTAACTAGCGTTGCGTCCAAAGGGATTGCAATGCTATGTATGCATTGCATTTGCATTTTATGAAATGCATGAAAATGATTGAAAAATTATTTATGGCTCTCTTACTGAGTATTATTACTAACCCATGCTTTTTCAACATCAGACAGGCAATAATGATGAAGGCAGCATGCAAAAGGATATGCAGTTTTGATATAAATGTCGTATATGTAAATTTTATGTAAAAACAGTGATGATAATTTTGAGATGAAAATGAATATTTTTATTCAAATGGAAATGTTTATGGAACAGTTGTTATCATAACTGTGATATGTGAAATAAATTTAATGTTGGATAAATGATAGAAATTTTCCTATGTATTAATGTTATATATATATATATAAACCTGCCGTGTGACCGGGGCAACAATCCTGAGTCATGTTTACCAATCAAAAACGATCCCAGAGTAAGGCTTCTAGGCACCTTGGTTCGGGACGCCACAAATCACTACAATGGGAGAACAAAAAGGGGCATGAGACTGGTGAGCAAGAGAATAGAAAAATTAAGGTTAAATATATATTAAATACCCTTGACATTAAATGGGTTGTACGAGTTGAGCAGGTTACTAAATGGGTTGATAGGTTGTAAAATCTCAGCCTTAATCTATTTATTTAATTAAACAGTTGAACGAGTTAGCAAATCACAAACCATTTATTTAAAAAATTTGACCGAAACCCATTTATAAATGGGTTAGATGGGCAAGGTGACCTTGATCATTGACACCCCTATGTAGTTTGGATGTGGTATAAGTGACATCTTCTTCCTTGATAAAAAAAAATGCAAATGAACAGATTTGTCTTTGAACTTTGCCTACCATGGACCTTAACGCTTCTTTTAATAATTTTCGATCATTGAGATCTAAAAATTATTCAATAAAATCTTTCAAAGGTCTAAATTTATTTTGAAGAAATTCAAGGATGCCAATAGTGGTTAAGGTATAAAGTTGTTCTCCATCTATTTGTTTTGACTTGAGGAATGAAAACAGAGAGGAGGCCCAAAATCTACATTGTCGTGAATGAAAGGCCTTTTTGGTTGATTCCAATACCAGTGTGATATCTTTGCAATATGAGATCTTTCTTTATTAACGGCTCTTCGTATTCATCGATAACAACTTTCTACCATGCTGGATTGAGCTCCTTCTTCTTGAGGAAACAGGTGAAGCATAATTAACTTTTGTACGACAACCTTGATGACCATTTCAATGCCCATCAACAACTTTGTTGAGGGATCTTTCTTTACAACAACTCTTATGTCACTCATTCCTTTGTCTCTATGAAAGAAAGTGCATGACCTAGGCCATGACAAACCTTCTGGTGTGGCACATGTAGTGCGAGAGTGAAGTCTCAATGAACTACTATGCATGCTTGGATGAGTTGGATGAACATGATCATTCTCCTTTTCAACCTCCATCAAACCTAATATTAATGCTCGAACTTTTTTATTTCATAGGAAAACTTCATATTTTTGTTGATTAAATTCCAAAGAAGTTTTGTAGGAGGAATCATATTCACAAAATTCTCAATTAGAGATAAAGAGTATTGGGAGTCACATACTATGTTTCTCATAGATAGTGTTAAAAATTTAGAGATAGGAAAATGAGATGAGATTTTCGATCCCACTCCTCTAAATTCTTGTAAAAATTAGGAAAAAAATTGGGAATCTCCTTTTATATTAAAATTTGGAAACTTGTACTAGCTTAAATTTAAATTATTTACAATAAAAATGTAACAACTTAACCTATAGTTTTCTCTCTAATGTGTGACAATTTCTTTAAAAGGAAATAAAATTTTGAGATTTCTTGGCTAGAGTATCAACTTAGAGATTCAATGCCCCTCATCGCCTCCTTTTTCTTTAGTCTTGTTACCTTTTATAATTATCAACTTTAGAATAATTGCAACTATCATGACTTGAACCTTGGTGGGAGTTGCTTGTAATTTCCAATTAGTTACATTCCAAATAATGTGACACAAGAATGTTTATCAACTATAGGACATGTGTGGGATATGCATTTATTAGGCAACATGTAAATTTATTAATTATCCATCCAAAATATATTATCATGTAAAGTGTTCTATTGCACAATAATGTGTCGTAAAGTGATTTTGTATTTCATTAGACAATGAGATAATTTTAGTTGTAGGGTATTTATTGGATATCAACGATGACGTTAGCGCTTGATGTGGCAGTACATTGAGTAGCTAGATGAACGATTACAATCCACAATCGAGGTGGCGTAGAAGGTGATGTTATCCACTCTACCCACTCATTTTTTTTAGATGCAGATTGCAATAGATTAAGAACTATTGCTTGGTAACAGTATCAATGTGATGGTTAGCATTTTTACCTAGAAAGAGGCCTAGTAGAAAGAAGGATAAAATTCTATTTGAATCTCCAACCATAACTATCGTGCTTGAGCAGCATCTGAATGAACAAGAATAGACCTTTGCAATGTTTCAAGTGAAGGCATTTCATCAGTGGAAACAAATGCAAGCACAACTAGAATAGATTATCCAACAGTAATCATCAGCAGTGCTAAGAAACCAAGAGCTCCATCACCATGAGTATGATGAGCAACAATCAACTACTAGCATGCATGGGAGTCAGAGAGAAAGGTCAAATCGGAACCCATGTGCTTGAAGTACAGGAGAGAAGTCAAACTTTGATAAGCAAAAAAAAGAGGTCTTGCACCAGGCAAACAGAAGGGCTAGTGATAAAGCTCAATGAATAATTGTAGAAAGTCTAAGTGTAACAACCACAGGTTGTCTAGAACAACAAGAAATAGATCAACGAGATGCTGATGCATTACATCATTGAAAATGTCTATCCTTTGTCGGTGGTGATTGCTTAGCCGCTAAACATTGGATTGAGATTATGAAAAAGATCTTTAGCTTTTTGGGCTATGATGATCATCAAAAAATTTTATTTGCTCCATTTAAACTTAATGGAGAGGTCTATGGATAGTGGAAGACACTGCATCGTGTCTTTAATAGTAAGCAGCAAGTCATAACTCAGGATAAATTTAAGGAAGCCTTCTTTGCCAAGTTCTTTCCATCTTCCGTTAGAATTGCTAAGGTATGAGAATTTACAGAATCGAATCAAGGCACTATGATTATGGTTGAGTACAAAACTAAGTTTGACTCTCTACTGCTATTTGGTCCAAGTTCAAAATGGGAAGAAGAAAGTCGAATCAGCAAGTTCAAGGATGGTCTAGCTAAAGGTATACATAGTCGAGTGATCCTTTTCCGCAATAAACATATGGTGATGTAGTTGACAACACTCTCCTAGTTGAGAGTGATACTACTAAGCTCGATAGACGTTAGCTAAAGAGAGAATGATCACCAGCGGGGAACTGATTTGGAAAGATGCAGATTAGACAACCTTCTTTGAGGCAAACTAGAGTAGAAAGAGGTATAAAGAATTTGAGAAGAAGAAAAGGGTCCTCAAGTGCAATAGATGTGAAAATTTTCACACTAGGCTTCGCAAGTGCTTTAAGTGAGGGAAGATTGGTCATAGGTCATCAAACTATGTTGCGGACTTCATGTGCTACAACTGTAGGCAACCTAGTCATATCATTAGGATTGTCCAATAGCCAAAAATGTCAAACAACCACAACAATAGGGACAAAATCGTCCAATAGGTAGAACAGCAAGATAATAGTACCAAGGTGGTGGAAGGCAGCCAATTGCACCAGCTGAAGCATAAGTTTGAGCCTTGATACCTAAGCAAGCCTAAGCACCGACGGAGATAGTGGCAGTTATTATTTGTCTTTGTGGTATTTTTTCTTGAGTATTACTTGACACGGGTATAGATCTAAGGAGTTTATACGAGAGCATAGTTTGGAAGTCATTGAGTTAACTTGGGATGTTTAGGTCACATCACCTGTTAGGAGTAGTTTATAGTGAGAAACGCTGTATGGCATTGTGAAACCTCAACTATGATAAACATGATTAAGTGATAATTTTGAGAAAGGGGTGACCAAGAAGGGATTTAAGAAGGATGAACTTGAAATTGCAAGAAATAATGGAGGATAAATTGCAAGTTTTTAATGGGCACTACAAAGCAAAAATGATGACATGTACAAAATGACAAAAAGGGGTGTAGAGAATGAGATGAGGTGACAATGCAATTAAAGCTAGGTGATGAGGTGGCATGATAGAGGTGATGAGATGGCATGGTAATTAATGCCCCATTTTTTTTATTAATTGATTAATTCACATCTTATGATATATAAGATTGAATGATATGAATTTTAAGGAAAGGCATGGAAATTATGAATGAAAATAGGTTAAATGATGAGGATTATATGATATTTCATGAGTTAATCTCGTCTTGCTAATATTTTAGCTTATGTTAATCATTTTGAGATGAAATTTTTATGTATGACTAAGTGAAGGTGCTCTAAATTATGAATGGATTTGTTTATATCAGATCTTATTAGAAAACCCCAAATGATATAATATTAAGCATGATTAAATAGTAATGATGAGATGTAATTAAGGCATTGACTTTTGACCATCCAAAGTGGATTCCCCATAAATGAGATGTAAAATTCAATTTTGACTTTGGAACCCACTTTTGAGGTGTCAAGATGGGGTTGGTTAGAGCAATTAAAGGATAACTAGAGTTGTTACTAAATTACAACTAATATATGTATGGTTAAGGTGCAATTGTATAGGTGAAACTTAGCAAAAATGGAGCAATATGGGCTGTTTTGAAAGTGAATAAGAATTCTAAAAATTTCATATGAAATTTAGTTTATTATAGACCATAAACAAGCCCTTAAAATGGCCACAAGAATGGTTAATGGGTAGCAACTTATATATGTGTCATGAAGGTGCAAATTCATAAGTGAAATTTGGTAAAAATGGACATATACGTGGCTGTTTTGCAAAGGAGAATTAATTTTAGAAATTTGACTTGGAATTAACTTGTTAAAGATCATAAACAAGCCCTTGAATGATTACAAAAAGGTTTAATATCCTAGATTTGGGTATTGAACAAAACGAGTAACCGATCACTAAGGTCATAAAAATATGTATAAACATATATGTGACCATTAGTAAAGGTAAATATGAATTATAGAAAATTAATTGGAATATGACTTGTTATAAGTTATAGATAAAAGCCATGACAGATTTTAGAAGTTTAACCCTAGACATAAGTGTCAAATGAAATGAATAGCATATGATTAAGGTAATATGTTTATATATATATGATTTTCAAGAAAGGTAAATAATGAAATTACAAAGGGTTGTTTAAAATTAACTTGCTAAAGAGTGAGTTGAAATTATATGAAATATACATGTGACTTAAGAAAGGTGGATAATCATTTCAAAGAAATGATTGATAAGAAATTAACTTGCTACAAAGTATGAATGCGTATCTTGAATAATTTCAAGTGATTCATGCACAAGACATAAGTATGGAATGAAAGAAAGAACTCATATATTAAATTTATATGGGTATAAGGTTAGTGGGAAATACAAGTGTTAATCCCAAAGAAAGAATGATTTAAAGTTAACGTATTATGGACCATATGGGATTAAAAAACCATATGACACATATATGTAAATTGAAAAAGAAACAAGGCATGCAAGCACAACATATGATGAAAATGTATAAGGTAATCGTGTTTACTTGTCTAGAAAAAGGCAAGGAAAGGATTGAATGCGAAAAAGGATCACCACAGGTAAGTAAGCAAGACTTTTAAAAATGATATTTTATTCTCAAATGTTAAAATGCTTTCAAGTTGTTTCACTTGAATGTTTCTAAAGTCAATTAAGGAAGGTCATCCCTCCATCCCTTTATTACATAAACGCTTTGATTATTGCTCTTATCGAAATGATTAATTAAATTCTTCTCTATTTGGAAATGGCATGCCAGCATGAATTTAAATGATGTTTCATTAAAACGATATTCAAAAGGATCGTGCAAATGATTTTCTACATGAGAATGACATGTTTCCATGTGAAGGAGATATATAACGTCAAGATGAATGAGAGTAATGCATAGAATGGAAGTCAGGTAGGTGAGTCAAGGCAGAAGAAAGACACAAGGTCCACCCTTGATGTTGCCAAGTCGGAAGGTCTAGTTTCATAGATGGAAAGGATCATATCATGAAAAGATATTCACCTACCTAGTATACCTTCACATGAAGGATCATGTTATGAATGGAAAGAATGCATTTGCACATCCAATATTTATAAAAAGCCCCAAAGTTAGGATTGATAAGGTTTTCACAAAAGGTTTTCATGAATGGTTTATATTAATGGTTTATATGAAAGGTTTACATGTATGAAAAGATTTCTGTTCCCTTGGTAGTTGATCACTTGATAAGTGTCTCCTACTGAATGGAGAGAAATGCATTTACATGAAAATGAAAAATATTTGCTTATTGAGTTTTGACACATGTTTTATTTTCCTAACCATAAACAGGTGCAAGAAAATTCAAGTGGTGAAAAACATGTTCTTGCTGAGAAAAGAAAAAAGGAATTTTCAAAGATTTGTAGTCCTCTGAATGTTGAAGCATGAATAAATGCCCTACAAGGATATAGTGTGAGTAGGACATATGTTTTGGATACCTTGTATAGGTATTATATGACTGAAGCAGGAAAAAGGTAGATTGTATGTGCTTGTATATTGTGAATGGATGGAAAGATTGTATTGAACCTGAAATGGTTAGATTATTGATGAGCTGCGTATATGTCTATTAAAATGCTCGCTTTTAATGCAAGTATACGTGCCGAATCAAGTAATAAAGAGTTAGTAGAGTATCATTCCCATGAGGAATTGTCTAACTGGAATTATTAATTAGTTTAACTACTTTCGGTGGGTAGAAAATTTTGAGTTTTTGAATTTAAAACTAAAGCTAATAAACGCAATAAGAAAGCAAAATAGAGTCCACGGAATTGCTGGAATACTAGAAATGAGTTTATCAATCGGGAATGGCAGATGGATAGCTCGAAATCCTTGAATCTAAATTATATTTTATTGGTTCTTTTTCATTGGATTGTGCATGGATTTACTAGTCCAAGTTCAATAATCTTTATATAAGTCTTCCAACGTATATAAAGCTAATTACACCCTATTAAATTTCTATGTTCCCATACCATTAAATAAAGTGGAATTGATAAGTTCATAACCTGTTTATTGACTATATAGGATTTAACAGTATATTCCCATCCATTAAACAACTCTCCTTAACAAAAAGGAAATCTATGCCCTAAACATGGATCTAGCAGAGATTTTCCTTTTCTAAGGATTAATCAAGTAATTAAATTATCTTACAAGGTAGCTAATCTTGTAAAAATCATTAAACCACATCTGCAAGGGTAAATCACACATAATCATATAGAAAAATTAAATATCATTCCTGAATCTCAAAGAACTGATACAATATAATTATATATCAATTCATCCTAACTATCCACCTAAAGGAAGTTTAGTTCAAAGACATGATCATAAAATCCTTCACATCCATTATTGTAAGTATCTAGAAAAACAGAGAAAGAAAAATAGAAAGATAAACAGAAAACTGGTTTTCTGGAGGTTTCCGCCAACGGGGTTGAATCTTCTCTTCAATCCGCATTTCGATCGAGTTGTCTTCCTTATTTGGATATCTATTCCGCTTTTGGGCTCTCCTTCTCGCGCATGAACCCTAGGTTTCTATTTATGAAGTGGATTTGCATAGCACACATACAGAAATCCGTGTGTACGGATGCATAATGGCGCCTAGGCGCCAACTCCCTAGATGCTTCATGACTTGGAAACTCTCCTGGAACACCTGTGTGATCATGCCATGGCGCCTAGGCACCAACTCCCTGGAAGCTACCATATCTTGTGAACTCAAAATTCTTCTATACTTGCCTACATGTTGGTGAAGTGGTGCCTAGGCGCCCCTAGTTGGCACTTAAGTGCCAACTCACTACTCCTTAACTTGGTTTTGTTCTACATTCCACTCGCCCGCATGCCTTTATATTGCCCGTCCTTTTTGCAAAAAAATGAATAAACCAAATAAATTAACTAAAAATGCTTAATTTATGCTAAAAATATATAAAAACTAAATAATGCTCATAAAATGCAAAGAGAGTGAAAATTAAGCTAAATGGATGCAAGCTATGCCTAATTTCTTGGATTAACGCGCAAATACAGTCTAAAATGGGCCATGATAACTTGCATTTTTACGAATTATCAATTATGTATGTATTGAATGAAAATGTCATGATTAGGTCGATAGGATCTTTAATGAAAATGAGTAAGTGATATAGTGGAAATGATAAGTGTGATTGATTCCAAATGTATGAACGTTTAAGTTAAAATCAAGAAAAGAAAAAAAATTGAACGAGATTCAATTCAAGAACCTGTCGTGTGATCAGAGCAACAATCTTGACTCACATTTACTAATCAATAATAATCTTGAAGTAAGGCTCCGACACCTTGGGTCAAGGGCACCAGAGGCATGTACCCTAGAAGTTGAAAGTTTAATTATCCTAGTAGATGTTTTAATTATGCCTATGAAAGATCTTGATGTTATTTTGGAAATGAATTGGTTAGTTAAGTGGGTACATGGAATTTGCCTTTATGAGCTTCATATTAGCTTATGAGGATCTGATGAGTAAAGTATTTATTTCAAAGGAAGTCAATTTGTAGTAGCTCACCTCATATTAGCTTTGCAGGCTAGAAAACTTCTTAGAAAGGGTTGAGAAAGATTTCTTATTTTAGTTCTAGCAATAAAGGGTAAGGAGTCAGTGAGATGATATTCCAATTATTCATGAATTTCTGAGTGTGTTTTTAAAAGAGTTGTCGAGAGTACCCCAAAAGAGAAATCAATTTTATCATAGAATTGATGCATAGTACTACTCCAATGTGAAAACTCAACCTACTCAATTTATGCATTAAACATATACATGTGATTTATATATGATTTAATTGAATTTTGGATGATTTTGTGATTTTGGTAAGTTATTGTAATTAGGGCTAAGGATTAGAAATAATGATTCAAGTAATCATTATAAGCTAATATGGGACAATGAGATTAAAGTAAATTGATGGTGATTGAAACTTATCAATATATCATAAATAATTATCTTAAAGTATATGGTTTGATTTATAAGAATTTAAAGGATAATTATCAAGTTAAGTGAAAAAATACTAGAAAATTCATAACTTAACGTTTGTAAGGTAGTTTCAAGTAAAATTTGAAAGAAAGGTGGATAATGATGGGCTTAATCTTATGGGATTATTGGATTATGAAAGTCTCTGATGAAATTAGTGTGACAATTAATTGATCATACTTCAAATATAACCTTTAACTTTAAATGACAATAACTTGAGCTAGAAAAGTCGGATTGAGATGAAATTTGAAAAGGTTGAACAAAATTATGATATTAGCATTTTAGAAGGATTAGAATAAGCAAATTAAGCTGAGAAATTTCCTGAATAGAAATGGTGTATGCAGTCGACTTTTACATCCAACAGTACCATGCATTTAAGGCAAAAGGTGTATGGATTAAATGCAAATTTTAATGGCTTAAATAGGTGTCGAATGCAGCTAAAATCCAGGGTATTTTGTGCATTATCATAAAATGAAAAATTCATGACATTATTCCTGTAAGGACGTTGGGATTGATGGGGCTAAAGGAGAGCTCAAAGGAGCATAGGTAAGGTGGCAACCATGGAACGTCCAAACCAGCTGCTGTTTGGATTTTTTTTTTTAAATTTTTTATTTATATAATTTATGAACCTATGTAGCTAGCATGCAAGGGTGTATAAATAAGCATTAATTCATGTGGAAAAATCCCTGCAAAATCGTTGATATCAGCTACCATTAACATATCCAAATAGTGGACAACAAAGGTGTCATATGCATGGACGTCCAAGTGACCAGCTGCTGGATTTTTTCTTTATTTTTTTCATGCTAAAATAATAACTGAACTAGCTACTAATTAGGTGCATAAATTACCCTTAAATTAAGGCTGCCAAAGTGTGGAAAATTTTGGCAAAAGGTGGCAGCAGAGGACGTGCACAATGGACAGCTTGCTGAAAATTGATTTTAAGTAGATTTTTGCTTATGGAAAAATTTGGTTAAAATATCAATCCTTGGCCATCATTTGGAAAGCACAACAAGAGATAAGAATGCATTAACTTACCCTTAAAATCATGCTCAAAGTGGGGTCCACAAGCTGGAAATTCCAGCCCTTATATATAGTGAAGATGGCCATCTGAGAGAAGTGTTAGGGTGCGTTTGTTTAACATAAAAAAAATATCAACTAAAACTTTTCAATCTAAAACTTTTCACTCTCCATAATTACTCTATTTTTTATTTATTTTTTCACATTTTTCTACACAAACTACCCTACTTTTCAATCATTTCTACACAACTATCCATACAACTAACCTATTTATTTTAACTTTATTCTCTTTACTCCTCATCATTACTCCTATTATATCACATCATTTTCTATTGATTTGACAACTTCTACTCCAAAAACTTTTCATCAAAAGTTTTACCTCCAAACAAACACACCCTTAGAAAACAATTTTCGAAGTAGCAAACACCTTCTCAACTCAGCAACAGTTCATGCCCAAGGGAACCCCAGCAGGAAGGAAGAAATAGGGAGGAGAAAGGAAGAAAAAAAGGGAAAAAGAATCAGAAATTAATCTTGAGTTGATTAGGGTTAAGGTTGCAATAATCAAGTAAGTATATGTGATGAGTTAAACCCTTTGATTCTAAGTTTTATACCTCAAGTTTTTGGATATAAATTTGATTCATAAAGTTTCCTTAAATGATAATTTAACATGTCATTTGATTAAATATTGAATGAGTATTAAGATATACATATGAATTTCAATGATTTATGAAGTTGGTATGGAGATTAGAATGGATTATGGGTAGAAAACCTAACTTGAAATATCCAAAATATATATGTCAAGTTGATTTTTTGGATTAGTATCATGATTAGGTTATAAATTATACTTTAGTGAAAAGTATATGTTGATTTAAGCCTAAGATATGAATTTTAGAAAGAATGGAATTCAAGGTTACATATATGACCTGATTTCCATGTTTTTGTGACATGTATATTGTATAAGTATGCTTAAGTGAATTATGGATGATTTAGAGGGTAAATTACTCTAAATTTAGGGTACTTTGAATGACCAAAAGGAATGAATTTATCTTGCCTTAAATCTGGAATTTTAGGGCCTAAGTAGGAACATGAAAAAGGGGGTGAGAAAGATACCCAATATGTACATGAATGTTGCTATTTTGAGAGGAGTTAAATTATGGATGTTAAATATGTGTTAATACCCTAGATTTGGGTTAGGAAAATTTAGATTAATTTTTGGAAATTCGGAATTATAAAACTGTTTAGGGTTAAGTATCGAAAGATACATTAAAAGTGTGAAAAATAGGTTCCAAAGTTGTTGTTTTGGAAACTTATGATTAGTGGATTAAAATTTCATAAAAATATCCTAAATAAAGTGTTAATTAAGGATGATTATCATGCTAAATTAGGGACTAAGTTGCTGACATAGAAATTTTATGAAATACATCATATATGTGTTGTTAACTGGGTATATGTGGATGGATGAAAATGCATAAGTGGTAAATGAATTATGTAATTTGATTATGTGCAAAAATGCTTGAAAATATGATAAATTTCATTAATATACAGCTGTTTAGATGCATGATGTTAATTTCAAATTTTGGAATTAATTAATGAAGCTTAAGGTGACAATGTGTACTTAAAATGAGCACCAATGTGTAAAATTTTAGAAAATAAATGAAAAATGTTGTATGGAAGGTAATGAACTTTTAAATAATGACTACCCCACTTATGGGATTAAATATGTTGTGTAATAGCCAATGTAATGTACAAGAATGTGTTGTATATGCATAATGACTTGAGAAGTCAAATGGATTATGTATGTTAATGAAAATGGGTTGGAAAACTAAGTGGGATGCAAGCAAAAGAAATATATAAATATTATATTATTCTTATGTAAGCAAGGGCAAAGAAAAGGCAGATTTGGAAAGCTAGAGAAATATAGATAAGCAAGCAAATTTTTAAATGATTTTTATTTTCTAAATTGTTTTAAATAAATGCAACTTTTGTTCTAACTACTTGATGTGAGTATTGAAATTATTTTAATAAGTATTTAAGGATGACCATTTCTCAGTTAAATATGTGTTGAAATGATTCTTTTATTTATAATATGGTATTGCAAAATTTCTTTGATAAATTTTTATGAAAAATGATGTGATTCTAAGTTTTTAAATGAAAAATCATGATAGCATGTTAAAGATGGTTTTATGAAAGTTATATGTGCACAAAGTACTAAGTTCACCTCAAAGGTATAAGCGGACCGATTGTCCCACTTTAGTATGGCCAAGTCGTTAAGATAAGCCCAAGGCTAGCTGCGCCCTCCCTAAGATGGGAGAAGACAAGGACGGATGGTCGCCTAGCTGACTTCCATCCTATGAAGGACATGTTTCATGGTTTTATACCGCATTATGCATGTTATACCTATGATAGGAACAAGGACTGTATTTTTAAGATATACCTTTTAAAAAGGGTATGAATTGCTTTCCAAGATATTTTAAATGAAAAATATTACCTACAAATGAATTGCCTGTAAAATATATAGCTTGCTTATTGAGTTTCGACTCACATTTTTATTTTCCAAACACATAGACAGGTAAAAGAAGAGACCTGGCAAAGGAGTTTTCCAAACCCATTGAAGAAATAGAAAAACATTACAAGTTTTCATGTTTTTGAAAAACTTATGGAGGGTTGTAAAATAATTTGATGCTTTATGTTGACATCTATGGATGATATATGCAGTGACATCTGATTTATGTGAAAGTTCAAAATATATCTTGAACATCATGATTAGTTATGATATTATTGGATGAAAATGTACTAAATTTGCATGAGATGATAAAATAAAAGAAAGTAAATTCTTAAGGAACCATTTTTAATTGAATAAATATTCGTTAAAACCTGTCGTATGATAGGGCAACAATCCTGATCACGTTTACTAATCAATAACGGTCCCGAGGTAAGGCTAAGTTTGTGACGCTCAGTTCGGGGTGCCACATCTAATTTCAAAGGCTCTTTATCGAATGACTCATGTAGAATTGAAAGAATTAAAAATACAGTAATAAGAGCTTCTCGACTTATGGTACATTTGACCTAGCAAGTCACTTTGGGGAGCACCGGTACTTTTTATAAAGAAGAAAGTTGATTGTATGAGGCTATGCATTGATTACAAAAATTTGAATAAGGTGACAATTAAGAACAAATACCACTTCTCCGAGTTGATGATCTCTTTGATCAACTACAAGGTGGATTTGTTTTTCTAAAATAGATCTGCAGTTAGGATATCATTAGTTGAAAGTTCTTGATGAAGATATTTCTAAGACAGCTTTTAGAACTTGGTATGGTCATTTTGAGTTTTTAGTAATGTCATTCAGAATAACTAATACCCTAATCACATTCATGGATCTGATGAATAGGATATTCTAACAATTCTTAGATAAGTGCATTATTGTGGAATCCCAAATTTTATGATCATTTATGAAACCCTAAGGTCATGAACTCTGGGTTATTGATTTTTTTTATATATAATTTTGTAATATATGGAGTTGAAAGATTAAATAATTAATTATGAAATATAATTTTAAATGAATAGTAAATATGAATAGTGGAACGTGAATAGTGACCCTGTGGTTAAGATAAAGTGATAAGTTAATCACTTTGGATTAACTTAATCAC
>JAXCLR010000105.1:42704092-42714761 GCA_035584095.1 Annona squamosa
ATCCCGCCGTGTGATCAGGGCAACAATCTTGAGTCACGTTTACCAATCGATAAAGATCCCGGAGTAAGGCTTCTAGGTACCCTGGGTCGAGGCGCCACAATTATGGTATTTATTGATGATATACTAGAGTGTTCCAAAGGAGAGGCAGAGCATGCTGATTATCTCGAGGAAGTGCTACAGACCCTAAGAGAACATGAGTTGTATGCCAAACTCAAGAAATGTAAGTTTTGGATGAACAGTATCGCCTTCTTAGATCATGTTGTTAGTAAGGATGGAGACTGACTACAATCACTGAAGCTAGAAGTTTCCTAGGTATGACAAAATATTATCAAATGTTTTTAAAAATTTCTCGAGCATAGAAATACCACTTACTAGGTTAACCTATAAGAATACTAAGTTTATGTTGTAATGCATAGACCTAGCAAAATAACCATTGAGCGTAATGCACAAAACACACAAACTGCGATGCCCATAGACCATGAGCCCAATGATCATTTTTCTTGGTCTATGTGTTTTGTGTTTTAGGTCCAATGGTCATTTTTTTGGTTCTATGTGTTACAAGTGGTATTAGAGCAGTTCTCCCTCTAGTAAATGTGGTTTGAAGAGTTGAGCCAATGAAAGCCAAGACTACAGGTAGAAGCACAGTGCGGAGTTGTGGTTTAAGGATGAACTAGGAGGAAGTTAGTAGGCTTGTAATAGCCTTGAATTGAATCCCACATCAAGAAGGGAGAAAGTTGGTTATAGTTTATAAGTGAGTCTAAAGTTAAATATAGTGTGATGCATTTGAAAGTCGTATGGCTAAGTTGCTAAGCTAGAGTGGATAATACACATAGTGAGGCCCATAGACCATAGGCCCAGTGGTCATTTTTTGGATTTCTATGTTCTATGCATCAAGCCTAATGGTCGTTTTTTGGTTATATGCATGACAATCTCTGAGAAATAGGTATCAAGCATTAGAGGTGATAGCATGTGTCATTATCAATTTTGGTTAGGTGTATCTTATAATCTGCATATTATAGTTGAGTGAGTTTGGGATTGTGTATGCTACGTATTTTAGTTGTGTAAAACTAAGATTGAGTATGTGTTACACAAGTACCCATTAGAGTCTTATTTATAAATGTATCACTTAGAGATTCGGTGGAGCCTTGAGAGGTATCTGTTAGGACATGAGAGAGGGGGCTATCAAAATATTCATGTTTAGGAATATGCGTGAGGTATCCAAAGAATATATGTAAAATATTCTTATGTATATCTTTATAACTTATTTATTATAGTGGATTATTATCTCTTTCCTGTGGTTTTTCCTTTTTTTTGTTTGAAGTGTTTTTCATGTAATTCTTTGTATCTCCTTGTGTTTGATCTTATTGTTATTTTTTTTTATCCCATTTCTCTTTTATATGCTTTTGCTATGATCCGTCTCAACCTGAATCACATTTCCTAACAGTTTTACAATGCACCAATTAAAATAGCTTAAAGCATTATACAACATCATGAATAAAGACACAATGAAATAAGACATGTATTGTTCTAGATGTTTGGAAAGAAACATATATAAAAACAATGAATTGAAATATCTAGGCTGACCACGACTATTTAAGATGTGCAGATACAATTGAGCATCAAAAAATAGAACTGAAGTATTTCAAATAATATTCATACTTATAAAATTATTGATAAATTCATTCAATAACATAATCGAACTCATCTAATAGTCAAGCTAAACAAAATCCAGAAACCAATAAAGGTGAAAATAATCAATGAAGGGACTAGTTTTCCTTGAACCAGTTTAACATCTTTAGCATACTGGTTTAATTAATTATGTATAATAAATCTTTTATATTCATAATTCCTAATATTACATGTCAAAGCTAAAATCTATCACTCAAATGACCAACACATGTTAAGAAAAGCAATATAAACTTTTCAAAAATTCATTAATTAAGCATGATTGATCTGAAAGTTGTGTAATAACTAGGAAAAGGAGATGTTATCATTCAAATGGAATCACAAAACTTGATTTGGCTCAAATTCTAATTTTTCTAATCCTATAAATAGAGCCTGGGTTCCTTTTTTGCTTTCATTTAACACGTACCAAAAAACTTCTAAGGGTTTAAAAATTTGTGAGAAAAAGAGCATATTGTAATACCAACAAGTAAAGTAGCATACTAACCATTATCTAGTAATGCAATTTCTTGCAGGGCCATGTTATACTTACTTGGAAGATTGATGCAAAAATTCTACTATAGAATTTGTCCATTGATTATTTGAAGAAACCTGAATTAGTAATTGCTAAGTGTGGAGTCTTATTATCTTTAGTTAATGTCAATCATTAAAATCGTACTTTACTAATTTAGGGCATGTTTTTGTTTCCAACCAAATGTTTTCAAACAAACTTTTCATTCTCCATAACTATCTTATTTTTAATTATTTCTTCACATATTCTTGTATAACTATCATACTTTTCAATTATTTATACATAATTACTTCTTTAACTAACCTATGTATTCGAGATTTATTATCATTACTCTCTGTCATTACCTCTATTATATCATATTATTTTGCTTCTAATTCAAAAATGTTTCATCTAAAAAGTTTGTCACTTCTCAAGTATACCATTCAAACCTGAATTTTTTAGGATAAAAAAAATCTTGAACATTGATAAAATTTTTGAATGAAAAGTCTTTCGTGTAAAAAGTTATTAAAATAAGAAAAAACGATGTGATATGATAGGGGTAATGATGATGAATATAAATAATAAAGTTAAAATATATAAGTTAGTTGTATAAATAGTTAAATAGAAATGATTGAGAAGTGTGGTAATTTGTATAGTGTGGTAATATGAAGATATAATAAAAAAATTCTATAATTGTAGAGTAAAAAGTTAGAGGTTTAAGACGAAAATAACCAAACAATGTTTTTTTATGAAAAGTTTTATTAAAACCCACTGCACCTTGGGGGGATTTTTTTTTTGACCCTCAACTTAACTCAAATATTTTTAATTTAAAACTTTTTGCTCTTCACAATTATCTAAAATACTTTTTGTATGAAAATTTGCATTTTAAAACCTCTAACTTCTCACATTTGCATTTTAAACACTGAACTCTGCAAATTAGCTTTTTAAACCCTCTGAAGTTTAGTTTTTTGCATTTTAGACCTTTTTTCCCTCACTTTGTTAGAAATACCATTAAAAGCTCATAAATATCTAAAATACTATTTGCATTTAAAATCATCTAACTTTACATATTTGCATTTCAAAAGTTGGTGTTGAACTGTAAAAATAATTGGATTCTATATTGCAAAAATCGGCCTACATGTGCACAAAGTACAATAGACCAATAGATTATTAGAAAATTTAATCTTTTTGCTTATTCATGGAACCAACTATGGCTGCTAAGAAATTAAGGAAAAAAGGTTGATTGTTTCTTGGAATTTGCTGTTGACGCTTTATTTGATGTTTGATTTGGACAATCTTTAAAGGATAAAAAGAGTAGTAGGTTTTTCCTTAATTTCTTAACAACTATAGTCGATTCTATAAATGAGGAAGAAAGTTAAAATTTCTGGTCATCCAACAGTCTACTACACTTCATGTACATGTAGGCCAATTCTTGCAATATGAAATTCAATTGTGTTTTCTTCCAATATGGAATTCAATTATTTTTACAATTGAACCTGGTCTTTTTAAATAAAAATATGTAAAGTTATAAGGTTTAAAATGCAAGTAACAATTTAGATATTCTACAAGAATTTAATGGTATTTTTTAACGTTGTGAGGGCTAAGGGATTAAAATGTAAAAAATTGAATATCATAGGGTTTAAAATGATAATTTGCAAACTTTAGGATTTAAAATGTGGATATGCAAAATTAGATGGTTTAAAATGTAAATTTTCCTACATAGGGTAATTTAGACATTTTACAAAATGTTAATGATATTTTTAATACCATTAGGGCTGAGGGTTTAAAATGCAAATAATCAACTTTACAGAGTTTAAAATGCTAATACACAGATACTGAGACTTAAAATGTAAATAAGCAAAGTATAAAAGTTTAAAAAGCAAATTCCCCCACCTTAGTCGTCCCACGACCAGCTTTGATTACAGTCCCGTTGGTGCATGCGCTTCCCCGCGTGGAAGAGGTTCGGACGGACGGCGGGACGCGCCTTTTCGTTTTCTGTGGTTAATTTATCGTGGGAAGCGCTTCCTTTTATACACCTTTTCTTCTCTTGGCTCTTTCCAGTCCAATGGCTGCTTCGATGGAAGTTGCTGTGTTTGCAGAAACCAACTTGGGCACTCACATTGGAGTATCTGTGCCTCCAGATATCACAGCTAGGGACCTCAAAAGTATGAAAGATAAAAGAGAAAAAATCTCAACCTCATCATCTCCTTTTCGCTCTTTTTTTTTTTTTTGGTTCTTGTTCTTTTCTTGTTTCGTTTTGTGAGTCTTTCTTCTCTGTGTGTTTTTTTGTGATTCAGATGATGTATGTGATGCTATGATCGATTGAAAATGACTTTCTTTTTTTTTTTTTTTTTTGGGGGGGGGGGCGGGAATCGCAAATGGCCGGGTTGTTGGCCTGTTCGCCGGCGCCCCTTTTGCTCTTCCCTTTGATGCTCTTGCATTTATGATTTCACTTCTTGATGATATTTTGAAGATGGGTTATTTCAGATCGCTGTTTGTCAGGAGTTTTTCCCCCCTTGTTAATGTTTCGTATGGGGTCAAATATATTTTAGGTTGGATAATAAATTACTAAAATTCCTATTTCTGTTCTTAAAAGAAACCAGTATTTATGGTGTTTATTTTCACTCGATGAGACAATCACGCCTAAACAATTGGGTCTTTTGTTGTTTAAGTTCAACAAGAAATCAATTTTTGGTCAGAAAATTCAAATGATCCCCACGATTGTCTTTTCCTTACTGAAATAGACGAACAGACTTTCACGCAAA
Source organism: Annona squamosa (assembly GCA_035584095.1). Lineage (NCBI taxonomy): Eukaryota > Viridiplantae > Streptophyta > Magnoliopsida > Magnoliales > Annonaceae > Annona > Annona squamosa. The sequence goes on from JAXCLR010000105.1 coordinate 42,709,031, forward strand.
TTTGGATTCAGAAATCTTGTAGAAAGACCGCAACTTTGATGTCCTATGACACAACAGATTGATTGCTCTAGTGCAGAGCCACCACCTGCTCCACTGCCCTAATTTTGAGCAGTGGCCATGTTTAATATCTTAGTGATTGATAAGGCACAGTATGCTGCAAATTTATTTTTCTCATCAACGTCACTAGTTTATAGCATTTCTTTTGCTCTGATGCAATTGTTGTTTTCTTTGGAGGCGATGGTTTGACATTTGCAGTGTCTCCTGTTTTTTATAATGAGGACATAGTGTAGTGTAACAAAATACCACGCCTGTAAATCAATCACAGTGCAGCTTGAGAGTGAAAAAGTTATTACTGTTTTTTGCACAGTCGTATGTGGACCTTTGTTCTCTGGCTTCTGAAATTGTAATCACTGAACAACTTTGGTGTCATTATAGGTAAGCTTGGGAGGGAACACTACCTTATTTTTCCTAATGTTGGAGAAGTCAAGGTTAATGCGCTGATGGTATCAGAACTGTATTCCTGCACTTGGTTGTAATTTTGAGAACGAAGTAGAAATGGTAGTCACTATCCTTTCTTTTCTGCATGTTTTAGGTCAAACGGAAATCATGTTTCTACCACCTCCCAGACTCATTGACAGTAAAGAATGTTTTTCGGAAGTCAAAACACTGTTGGTTTCTTAAGATGGCTGCAACTCAGGTTGAGGATGTCTGTAAGCAAGTGGTCAATTCAACTGACAATGTCCATGGTAAACCAGCGACCATAATTGACAGACTCTTTCATCAAGAAGCAACAACTGCTGTTACCAATGCTACTGCAGGACAAGAAGAGCAAGAGACTCCTCAACCGATGAATGGCACCGCCAGTAAATGCTCATCTGGTAGAATATCAGCAGCAACCATAATTGACAGAACCTGTCATCAAGAAGCAACAACTGCTGTTACCAATGCTACTGCAAGGCAAGAAGAGCAAGAGATTCCTCAACCAATGAATGGCACTGCTAGTAAATGCTCATCTGATAGAATATCTGTTACTGGCATCCTCGGAAAATATTTTTCTGTATCTGACGAGAAGCATGTGTGCCACAATGAAGTTCAGAGCATAAGAAAAAGTTATGAGTATGAGTCAGAAGAGTTAACAACGGGAGAACTGGGAGATACCAAGTTCAACAATCATGTAGCTAGTGCAGGATTTTTAGTTGAACAGAGCAATAATAAGAAGAGCATATCAGAAAACAACACTAACTGTCTGTTTATTGACTCTGATGCAGGGAAGTTAGAGTTTAATGTTGTAAACATGATCAATGAAAAGCATCTAAAAGCCAACCTGCCTTCTTCTGTTGGTACAGAACTGACTCATCTTGGTAAGGTTTGTGCAAATCTTTATAGCTGTGACAGAGGTGATGGTGACCAAGGTTGCCAGGAACTTGAGCTTGAGCAGTCTCAGTGTAATATTGCAACAAAGATCTACAAAGATAGTTCTGCCCTGGCCGGACTAACAAGCGCAAGAAATCAAGACAGAGATAACGGAGATAACATTGTTATTGGTGAAGGTGGAGCCCGTCATTGTGTTCAAGACACCAACATAAAAGGGTTCCAGAGTAACACTGAAGCAAAACAGAAAGAAATTGCAGTGCCTACTCATGCTATGACCAAATCAGTTGATTTTGGTGTGAAAAGGAGTACCGCCACCACTGACAGTAGACAGCAAGATTTTAGTTTAGAAGTTTCCAAGCGCGACACTGTATCTAGGACCAGAAAAAAGCTTGTCAAAAGTAAAAGTTCTGTTTCTAATGTGGCACCAATGGCTGTCAATACGAGGGGCAACAGTGGTTTGAATGCTGATATAACTCATGTCTGCAGAGCCCCTCAAATCCATCTAAAATCTGATCTGGTTAACAAGTCTGAGTCTAGTCTTCCGCCCAATATTCATGAAAATGATTTCAAACATATGGTATCTACTTCTATAGCAGGAGAAATGAGTCTTGATAGTGAGGCACGTGAAGCTGTGGGTGAGAACAATATTGAAGACATTGGCTTTCATCGAGATTGTGACATAAAGAAAATGAGACGTACTTCTGCTTCCAGTATGACTCAGCAATGCAGCAGAACTGAAATTTCCATGTTTGATCCTACTCTGCCAACAAACTTTTGGAAGGATGGGAGAAATGTTGCAAGTAATAATAAGCACCATGGAAGGCATGCTGAAATTAATGAAGCCGACTCTTCCAATTCTGGACTTGGTAGTTTCTGTTCAAGAAAGCTGAATACTGATATTGGATCCGCAGCTGAGGCACCTTTTGTGGCTGGAACATCAAAGAACAAACTTGGAAGAAGTGAGGTTGGGAGACGGGTCATCCAAGCAGTCACTGAACTGGGCATCTCTGCCAGAAATCAAACTCCCCTGATCTCCATTCGCCGTTCTAGGAAAATGGCATTTTCTACTGGACTTGCTAAACATCTTGTCTTTGAGATTGGTAACGACAATGATTAAGGCGGTAGAAGTGACTACAAGTCCTATTATATCGTGGATGGAATCGTTGCAGTATTTCAATGAAAGGCAATGACCTGGAGTTTTTGTTTCCAATTTGCGGCTGGTAATGAAAAGATTGGCACTTCATTCAAGAGCACTGACCTAGAGTTTTTCGTTTCCAATTTGCAGCTAGTAATCAAAATATTAGTATTTCAGTCCAGAGCACTGACCTAGAGCTTTTTGTTTCCAATTTGCGGCTGTTAATGAAAAGATAAAAGTGTTTCAGTCAAGAGCACTGACCCAGTTTTTCCGCGCGGATGGTAATAATGGAAAGATAACCCATAGGTTGTTGAGAGCTTGTGTTTTTGAACTAAATGAAATATTATTTGTTGTTCTTTTTTCAGTGAATGGCAGCGCTGCTCAATTCTGACAGCTCTTATGACAACTTCCAAGTGGAAGGGCGCAAGGGCTGGCTCATGAAAAATGCTCACTTTTTATTTCTGAAAATTGAAAACATTCTTAAAAAATAAAAACAAAAAATTTCATATGGTGTACGATTTAACCTTGCCCACGAATTTATAAAAAATAATAATAATAAATGGGCCTAGAGAGTGCAACATGAAGACTCCATGCTTGCGCAAGCGATTCAGGACTCCAAGATTCACACATGAAATAAATATTTTTACTTAAGATCAATGTACTGGCAATCCAACACTAATTATATTTTCATCGAATTGGATGAGAATTCCATATAGTGTGGAAAAGAGCATTCCATGGAAGCATGATTCCCTGCATCATTTTATGAGGCCAGCGCAAAAATATATTCCTTTTAATATTAATTTTTTTTTATAATAGAAGTGTTATGCTAAGAATGTAATTGATAAGTGATAAAGTTTTTATTGAAAATTTCTTGATGTAAAAGTTTTTGAAATGAAAGATGAAGAAATTAGGGATAGAGAAAGACAATAATTAAGGAAATACTAAATCATATCTGATAAGGTTAGACCCAAAATGGATCCGACGACTACTAAGAGTAAAAAATAAAATAAAAAAAAAATCCCCTTTGATGAAAATATAATCAAAATAGATGTCTACATAAAGATCCCCTTTGATGAAAATATAATCAAAATAGATGTCTACATAAAGATCCCCTGCATCTTTTCAAGAAAGTATTTTTTTTATGGGAAAGATCTCTGTATTTCATTCCACGTATAAAAGGTCTTTACAGAGTATAGAAGCCAAAAATTATGGATGGTCACCCTACTAGATCTTACATAGAGTGGTATCTCTTGATGCAAAGTCTGCTAATGAGTGGGCTGCTCTGTTACAATCCTTTTAAAATGGTGAAAAAAGATGTCTAGCCTGTTTGAGGCTAGTTATTTGATCTCTCAAATAACAGAACTAACCGGCGACAAAATGTGTCGATCTTCCCTCAATAAATCAGCCAAAATAAGGGAGTTGATTTCAATATTTAGTAGCATCACCTGCATTTCTATGATCCATTTAACATTGAACAGAACAATCATAGCCTCCACCTCCAGAGTGTTGTTAACCTTTGAGATTTTCTAAGATTTTGCTGCCATGAACCACCAATCCAAATTTCTCAGTATTGCCCCCAGTCCCATACATTTTTAGTTAGAATTATTGGCGTCCATCTATGTTTAGTTAGGTGGCAAGCCCTTGGTTTCATCCATTTGGAAACAAGTCGATGCTCAAAGGGAAAGGATCCTCTACCTAATTCGCTTGATGAAATGTCTCTAAAAAATTTTTGCTCCATTGCGTGTTGCCATTGAGGTTTGATGTGAAATCCCAACCTAAGTAGGGTCCAATGTATGCATTGGATATATACAAGTGATTTATATGTGAATTAAATGACGTATGGATGATTTTAGGATTTTATGATATTTTGCAACTACGGTTTAATTAAGAAGGGTGATTAAAAATTTAATCGCCGGAGCCCAATATGAGTCAAGGTGATTAAAGGGGAATAATGAGGATTAAAATATGCTAATGTGACATGAATGTTTAGTTTAATTTTCATGATTTAATTAATGAAGATTAAAATAGAAATTATGGAATTATGTTGGAAAATCATAGAAAATTCATAACTTAACACTTGTAAGGCGGATTCAAGTGAAATTTGAAATAGAAGTTGATGATGTTGGGCTTGGTATTGTGGGATTATTGGATTATGAAAATCCTTGATGAAATTAGATTAATGATTTATTGATCACATCTCCATTTCAATCGTTAATTTCCAACGGCTATAACTTGAGCTAGAAAAATCGGATCGAGATGAAATTTGAAACGGTTGAATAAAATTATGAGATTAATATTTTAGAAAATTTGGATTAAAAAATTATGTTGGAAAAATACTTGAATTGAAAAAGGTGCACGGAGTTGACTTTTACACCCAAGGGTACCATGCATTGATGGCAACAGTACATGAATTCAATGCATTATTTAATGGCATATATGAGGTGCCAAAGGGAGTCAATTCCAAGTGAATTTTATAAATTAACAAAAATGCTAAAATCCATGAAAAATCAGTAGCTTAAATGCAGGGTTTTAAATGGATAAGAGAGTAGCTTCAACAGGCATGTAGGTGTGTCAACACAAGGGACACCCATGGGTGATAAAGTATGGTTTTTGGATTTTTTAAAAATCCCAAATATGCATCTAAAATACCTAAACACCTAGGGTAAGTAATGGGCCATTAATCATGTGGAAAAAACCCCTCTGAAAATTTGTGAGCAACAGTTGCTCATTGATGATACAAAAATGGACAGCTTGTGTATGCAAATGACGTGCACAGTTTGATGTTGCCATAATGATTTTTGCTAATTTTTTAGTGCCAAATTAACGGATTAATTAAATGATAATTAGGTATATAATTTACCCTCAAATTGAGATTATTAAAAATGAAAAAAAAATGAAAAATGGGCAGCAAGTGATGTGCAAGGGCTGGACAAATTTGCACGGCCTGGATTAATGCAGATTTGTGGATTTTTAAAAAATAGTAAAATGCTAATTTATATGGCTGCGAGTTCACCAGCGCATAAGAGGATAAGAGGGCATTCAATGACTGTAGACAATGCAGCAACAAGTGGGGCCCACTACTGAAAATTCCAGCCCCACCAAGTCAAGCATGTTCACAAGGATTGGAGGCTTGGAAAATTTTTCTAAGTGCTGAACTCCATCTTCTTCCCCAAGGCAGCCTCATGTCCAGCACCTAGCAAGCCAAAAGGAAGGAAAAACCAA
>JAXCLR010000105.1:42725676-42756019 GCA_035584095.1 Annona squamosa
CCAAGTCACAACGGTGTGTGAGCTTGGAAGAGTGGAGTAGGGAGAGATTGCCCGAACCACTATAAATCTTGCCTACTATCTACTTTATTGCTTTCATTATTTCATTGTTCTCTATTTGTTTCGATCAAGGGGTGTAAGCTTTCAAGGGGTCAAGTTTTAATTTACCGAAGAATTTTTTAAGAACCCAATTCACCTCTCTCCTCTTGGGTTTTGCCATTAACTCGGGACCAACAGATGTGATAATACAAGTGTAATTTGTTTAACTAAAAATCCTGTATTGCATTCTAGAACCAAACATATAGATGTAAGACATCATTTCATTCGAGAACATGTTGAAAATCATGATATTTGTTTGGAATATGTGAAAACTGAGGATCAAATTGTAGATATTTTTACCAAATCTTTAGCAAAGAAATCATTTTACAAAATTAGAAATGATATGGGGACGATTGAGTTGAATTAGAAATAGCTAGATGGGAAAAATGGACTTAAGCAAAGTCCAAGTCGATAGGTCAAGTCGACTCCGGAGCCTCCAAGTCGACTCCAATGAAGTCAACTTGGGTATGGCGAAGTCGACTTCGCCTAGGGCAAAGTTGACTCTACGCGCGACCATCGGGCTTCCGGCATCCCCTTTCTTTTCTTTCCTTCTTCTTCATTCTTTTCTATTTTCTTTCCTTGAACCATTGTGTCTTCATTTTAGCTTGTTTCCTTTAGCTCCATGATTTGCAAGCCTTAAGTCCTTGAGTCTTGAATCTTGTATTCATGAGCAAGTTCAGTATATCTTGATTAGAACAGTTGAGTTTATGCAACTTGCTTTCTTTGGACTTGGATTAGTCTTCATATGTTCTAATTTGAACATCTAAGTTGACTTGATCTTCAACTTCACTCAAGTCTTCCTTGAAGTTGATCCAATCCCAATTTGTCTTCTGAAATTTCTTCTCTGTCTGATTGAAGTCGATGCCGGAGTCGACTTGGTCTGCAACTTCGCCCAAGTCATGCTGTGTCGACTTGGGATGTGAATTCGGCAACCCCAGTTCTTGGTTTCAACTCTGGACAGAAAACGACACCTCCAAGTCGCTACCGGAGTCAACTCAGCCTGCGACTTCACCTCAAGTCGCAAGTGAAGTCGACTTGGGGTGCGACTTCGGCACCTCTCAGTCTTGACTCAACTCTGGAAGGAAACATCATTTCGAAGTCGATACTGGAGTCGACTTGGTCTGCGACTTCACCCAAGTCGCATGCGGAGTCGACTTCGTTTGCGACTTCGGCAGCTCTGCTCCTCGTTTTCAACTCTAGAAGGAAATGACTTCTCGAAGTCGATGCTGGAGTTGACTTGAGGATCGACTTGGCGTAAGTCGATGCCTTAGTCAACTTGGAAATCGACTTGTCTTGCCAAGCTTCATATTCTTCAAATTTATAACCTTTAATCATTTCCATAAACATGTTAGTAACCAAGACTTACTCAAATTAATTTGTTAATCATCAAAACATAGACTTGGCTTATTTTCACATATTTTCAACACTTTCGGCTCTATATTCCCACTAGAAGGTACTCCTTATTGAATTCTTCAACAAATGTCTGCCATGTCACCTCCTCTATGTGTGGCATAGTAATTAAAATAGTTTCCCACCACTAATGGACATCCTTTACCAATAAGTGAGTGGCACACAACATGTTCTACATGTCATTGTACGAAGATATCCTAAACAACTTTCAAATCTCCGTCATCCATTACTCAGCTTGAACAGGGTTAGGTTCTCCTAAAAATTTAGGTGGTCATTGAGTGAGGAATGCATTGATAGCTCTTCTATCTTCCTCCATCAACTGATCCTCTTCTCTTGTAATTGCCGCTGTTAGGGTCAGATTAGCCATCAGAGCGGGTCCTTCTCTTTCAATATTCCCTATCTGTCCTTACTGGGTCCTTTCTCACAAGCCTCGGATAATATCCGCGGCTTGGGCTACCCAATCTTGAATAGCTTGCTGCATGGGTTCCTTTACCACCACTGCTACTCTTTCTTCAATCAATCTAGCCTGTCTCAGCTCCAGTTCCTCTTCCATATTTCTTTATGGGCTTAAGTTTTCTTGTCTTTGACGAGTCCTTGGGTTTTGCCCATGTGACTTTGGTGTACCCCTCTTGGGTCTACTGGACTCTCCAACCTCATGCTGGCTGGGAACTTTAGTAGCAACTTCCTTTCCCTTGTTCTTTCTAACCCTTGACCTTGTATCAACCATAATGCTTTTTCTGAATATCAAAAGCATATAATCTTCATTCATGGTTAGGGTTAGGGGATATTATCCAGGTTATCATATAATTAATAGCCAATTCATACAATCACAATCATGTGATATTATCCATTATCATAAACATTACTACTATCATTATCATATATCATACATTTCATTATGATAATCACATATCTAATCATCATAAAATCATATATATCTCATTATATTGATTCAATAATCAGACTTAGACTTTTCCACACCTATTTACTAGTCCATCCTCTGATACCAAGTTCTGTGGTATCAGATCTATTCTTTCATCATCCTTTATTTTCTCCTTCTCACACCTGTTTACTAATCCTTGCTCTGATACCATCTTCTATGGTGCCCCAGCCCGAGTGTCACATCCTTACCTTGAGATCTATCGATTGGTAAATGTGAGCCAAGATTGTTACCCTGATCATGTGGCATGTTCTTATTGGATATTTATCCACTTAATCCTAACTCAGGATTTTATATCATTTATACTTTCAATTTCCATCAAATGCCATTTTAGGCCATTATATCATTTCAAAATTACACATGTCATCTCATAATCTTCATATTTAATCATATCATGATTTTCATGCCTTAGCACTTACCCATAAAAAATTTTTGCCAATTCATAGGCATAAGACATACATATATAATCATAGAAAATCATAACGTACTCATCATTCATTGATACTTGTTCATAAAATACAAGTCATAAATTAGATCACAAATGATCATCAAAATAACAAGTATCAAGTCATTATACAACTATTCGCCATAGGCGACATATATAAAAATCATCAAGTTTTCCATTCTTCCATGTCCAAATCATGCTCCTTGTCTCCTTCATTCCTTCACCTGTCTATGGGTTTGGAAAAAAATGTGAGTTGAAAACTCAATAAGCAAGCTATACAGGCAATATATTTTGAATGTATATATATTTAAAAACATTTCTCTCTATTCAGTAGAGACACTTATCAAGTGATCAACTAACTACGGAGCAGAAATCTTTTCATAAAACTTTCATAAACATTTTATAAACATTGAATGTGCAAATTCATCATTGCCATTCATGACAATAGCCTTCATGTGACGATACGCTAGCACAGGAAATATTCTTTCGTGACATGATCTTTTCCATTCTTGGCGCTGGACCTTCCGACTTGGGAATGTCAAGGGGGACTCCTTGTCTACTTACTACCTCGACTAGCCTACTTGATTTCCATTGCATGCATGACCTTTAGTTACCCCGACATTACATACCCCTTACACATAGTATTTTTCATTCTCATGTGGAGAATTATTTGCATCATCCATTTGAAAACATTATTTCATACATCATCATTCAAATCCATACCTCATCACTTTTATGAATAATTATGAAACAATAAACAATCATTTATTTTAATAGAAATAACATTTCTACACATATTTAGACAAGGAATGGTCATCCTTAAATACCTTGTAATGAAAACCAAAATCTTTTTGGAAATTTGCTTGCTTACCTTGATCACATGAGCTTCCCAGGTCAACCCTTTATTTTCCTTTGCCTATACATGTAGAATGACATAGCATTTTTATAAATTCCATTTGCTTGCATTCAACTTAGTTTTCCAACCCATTCTCATACATATTTATAACTCACTTGAATTTCAAGTCCGGTGTACATACATAACATACTTGTGCATCAAACCATTCATTACAACACATGTTCAATTCCTATAAATAGGATATCATTCATATATATCAAAACGCATTCCTTAATCATCATATGAAGGTTTATGATTTCCACTTAACATTTTTCACATACTTTTGATAATTCATATATTATGTTCATTCTTAAGCACTTAATTAATCTCATAACCTTCATATATCAATCTCAAATATTGGTATTACCTAAATAGCAGAATAATCCTTATAATCACTTATGATACTTGTTTATATCCGATTGTAATTTAAATTCCATCCAAAAAATTTAGAATTTAACATTTACTTTGATTTATTGCTCAATATGTCCATAATGTTGAAATCAGACACACTGATATCTATAATTTTTGAATTATAATCAACTGGATGAATTTAAATATGGAATTTCTATCATTCCTTAATAAATTCATGATCTAACTGAAATAAATATTTCCAGCACAACATATAAAGTATTTATATTTATTTTGGTATTTTTACTTTGCTAGATAGAAACATCAATTTTCAGATAGCTCTAATCACGTTAATTGTTAGGTATATTTATACCTTTTTAAAAACAAATTTTTATTTTGTTCAAGTGTTACTCATGATGTATTTAACATTATATAAAATTTTCAGCTCAAAATACCATGTGTAAAAATTATTAAAAATCATTTGGTGCAGCTGATCCTGACACCCATTCAACCCTGTTCAGGTTGACTTTCTCCGATTTTTAATTTCCAACATACTTATCCTTTTTAGCTGAAACTTGGGTCGTTCCTTAATAATATTATAATGAATTCGCAAACAAATTTTCATACTAAAATTCATCCATTTACTACTCTATTTGTATTTTAGATGTTTTCCTCATTTTTTCTAGGTTTAGCTCCCATATTTGCATCTAATGTTCATTTCAATTTCTTAAATCATCAAGATTCATCAATACTAGCTAATACTCATTTAATATTCAAATAAATGGCATTATAAATCACCATTCAAGGATCCTTTATGAATCATATTCATATCCTATAAATTGAGATAGAAAAACTGGATTTAAATCATTCAAACTCAAGAGTAAACTTACTTGGATCGATTAACACTTAAGCTCAACTTCTTCAGCTAATTTCCAATGTATTTATCCTTTTTAGCTAAAAATTAAGTCGTTCCTTAATCATGTTATAATGAGTTCTCAAACAAATTATCATGCTAAAATTCATCAATTTACTATTTTGTTCATATTTTAGATTTCTACCTCATTTCTTCTAGAGTTAGCTCTCATATTTGCATCTAATTTCCATTTCAACTTCTTAAATCATCAAGATTTATAGATACTAGATAATACTCATTTAATATTCAAATAAATGGCATTATAAATCCCCATTCAAGGATCCTTTATGAATCATATTCATATCTCATAAATTGTGATAGAAAAACTGGATTTAAATCATTCAAACTCAAGAGTATACTTACTTGGATCGAGTAACACTTAAGCTCAACATCTTAAGCTAATTTCCTTATCTTATTTTCTCCTTTTCTTCCCCTTTTTCTTGGTTTCAAATTTTTTGGATGAGCGGGACGTTCAACTGCTGGAAAAGGAGTTCTCTACCTCTTGAAATTTTCTAAGTTCTAATACATATGCATATGGTGTACATCTTAAGAGTTAGCTAGAATTTCCAGCTTGTGGACCCCACTTGCCACATCATTTTGGGATTATTTTAATGTATACTTATCTCCTTTGCTGACATGGCACATTGTGATCCATTTAAATTATATTTTACTTAAATAAAAATTTAGCAATTATCAAATACATTAATCATCATCAAGCTGTCCACCTAATCACGTCCCATGTAGCTGCTACTTTTCAATTTTTTTCAACGATTTCGTAACACTTTTTTATTGATCATTTATGCACCCTAATATGTAGGCTAATTAGGCATCCATTTAGAATTTTTAAAAAATTTAAAAAAAATCAGATTGCTAGCTATTTGCATGGTCCATATTTCAACTCCATTTTTCTACCCACATTCACGTCCCTAGTTCAATTGCCTTTTTCAATTTTTTCCATCATTGTTCAGCTGTAATTTAATGCTTATTTAATCACCTAGTAATTTAGGTCAATTGGGGATCAATTGAGCATAATTAAAAAAATTATAAAAATTCCAAAAGCTGTCACAACCATCCCCATCTCTTATATTATTTGATCACAAATCAATGGTCCAGATTTGATGCCTTTATCCACAAAGTTCCACTCCAATTTAATGCACATTTAATCCCCTTAATCCATATCTGACTTTGGCATATATTTTATTTTAAGAAAATTCACAAAAATCAACTTTAGGGGCTATTTGGACGTCCATGCTTGCCATGTAAGCTACTGTCTCCTATACTAGCATATTGACACTTTAATTCTACATTTATTCATGAGATAATTGTAAGTATTTTTCTATTTTTAGTAATCCATAAAGTACCCTGCAATTGACCTCCTTTTGACACCTCAGTTTTTACTTTATTTATTTAATTATTTTATTCAACTTTAACATAAATGCTAATCACTTTTGGGTGCAAAAGTCAAAAGAGTTGATCCCAATTTCATGCACTTTTAATCTTAGAATGATTAGCTTGATCAAACCCATCCATAACCTTAATCTCATAATTTTAATCGTTAATTTCAAATTTCATCTTAATCCGACTTTTTTAGCTCAAGTTATGATCGTTTGAAGTTATTTCTAAATTTTGGATGGTGATGATCAATTATCATCAAAATTTTCATAATAACTTTCTCATGTGATTAAGCACAAAATTATGTGCTTCCATCTCAATGTTCATCTTAATCCGCTTTACAGGCATCAAGTTATGAATTTTTCAACATTTTCCAACTTAGCTCTTTAATTAGCCTCCTAATTTTCATTAATCACATTAAGGAAATTAATTAATTTCTCATGACACAGTAATACTTTTTAATCATCATTAGGTCACTTTAATCATATTGGCCCATTTCGACTTAAAGTGATTGATTTTTATCATCATTCATAACCACCGACCTAATTACCATAAATCATTAATACTGCATTTAATTCATTCATAATTCAATCAATCATACATAAATCATACTTATGTATTAAATGCATAGACATGAATTCCTATACAAGTCAGGGTTTCATACATTAATTTATGCAGACATTGTTATGTTCTAAAATATTTTCATGTCCCCATTTGGGGCTTTTAAAACAAAGCATATGCATATACATCTCTAACCCTCTTGTAGTTGACATTTACCAAGTGATTATCCTTCGATAGGAAAGAAACTTTTCATGGGACAGCACCGCTAGCTAGGCGATCGTCCATAATCCTACTCCTATTTTAGGAAGGGCTTTGCCGACCTCCTACCTTCTCTTAGCGACTTAGCCACATGTAGAGGTGGGCCCTGGACTGCAATCGTCTCGATATACAACTCCCTCTACCATGGACCTAGTGCATGATCCTCTTGCACATTTGTTTATACTTGCATTATCATGCTAGCATGATTTTATAAAATTAACACAGTCCTTAGACCGTGTCATTTTTAAATCAAAACTTGATATAATATAATCCATCGTAGTCCTTAGACTGAGCCATTCTCAAATAAAGAACTAGGCATACTTATTTTAAAAATAAAAAAATTTCATAAACCATTTTCAAATCATAATGTTAGGATGACTACCATAAAGAATTTTGGAAACATTTTAGCAAATCAATTTTACAAAACATTTGTAGTATTTGAGAAAATAATATTTTTTAAAAAAACTTTGCTTATTTGTTGGTAAATAATTTTAGAGTTCTGATTATAAAATTCGGACACATTTTAGTTTTCAAAGAAAACTAGGCTTTACAAATTTTTTTATTCCCATTTTTGAGTTATTTATGAACAAAAGATATACAAACACATTCCCATCCATTTATATCAGCATTATATGCCTTGTCCACACAACATCATTGTCACTTCTATTTAGAGAAGAGTGTGTATAATCTTTTGAACATTATTTAAACAAAACAGTCATTAAATCATTTATATCATCAATTTATTGGGTGGGTCATCTTTAAAACTCTTTTGAAAACATAAATATAAGACATTTTCAGAGTATTTCAACTTTCGAAGAGACTTAAAATATTTCAACAGACCATTTCCAAGCATCTAAATAAACCATTGAAAGACATTTAAATAAACCATTTCAAAAGCCTTATTTATTTACAAATACCAATTATGAAGAATCACACCTTTTTTCCACAAAACCCCTTAGGAATAGAATTTCTAATACTTGTTTTCAAATTTCATCTTGTAGAAGAGTCGAAACTCTCTCATCATAAAATCCTTTTGAAATAGCATTTCTATGAACTTGCTTAATATGAAACCAACTTGAAACATGCCAATAGTAAAGAATAAAATCATACTTTCAAGAATTGATCTTGCTAACTCTGTAAGCAATTCTAAAACCATCAATATAAACATTATCAAGTTATTTGTATATTTGAAACAAAATCAACATTCTTGAAAGCTTGCTTGCTTGCTTACCTTGTTAGAAATCTTGAAATCATCTTGATAAAGCAAGTTCATATCATTTCAATATTTGTCAATAAAATAAAATTTTGAAAACTTTTGCTTGCTTACCTTGTAAGCAATCATGAAATCATCTTGATAAACCAAGTTCATATTATTTCGATATTTTCCCATAAAACAAAATTTTAAAAATACTTAATAGAGCATCGTTATAAAGCACTTTCAATCATTTTAACATTTGGGATTAAATCAATATTTTCAAAAGGTTGCTTGCCTACCTTTGGCAATCAACTCATGCCTTTGGTCTTTTCCTTGCCTTTTCCTAGACAAGTGAAAACAATTATCTTATATACACCTGTATGATATCATATATTTGCAAGCTTTGCCTTTTATTAACTCCTACACATACCTTACTTAATCTCAACCCTTTTTATAGTCTCATTTTATATGTGACTCTTAATATTTCAACTTCATTCCATTTTTCCTTAGAGATGAACACTCTTATCTTTTTAAGTCACTTATATTCATTTTATTTCATCCAATATCTCAATTTCGGGCATTTTATTTTTTCAATCTTTTAAGATACTTACTTGAAATTATAATCTAAGTTCAAGTAAGGTTTCTCAAGTTCACATCTTACTTTCTAATGTACATATATTTTTACCTAAGTATCTTAGTGATTGTTTTCTTACTCCTTTCAAAATTCACCCCTAGTAGGTTAAACTCTTATAATCACTAATGATACTTTTTTATATTCTATTGTAAGTTAAATTCCATTCCAAAAATCTAGAATTTAACTCTCATTTTAATTATTACTTAATCTGTCTATATTTGTTGATATCCGACACGCTGATTTCTCTAATTTTTGATTCATAATCAAATTAAGGAGTTTAAATTTGAAATTTCTATCATACATTAATAACTACATGAATAATCAAAATAAATAATTTCAGCAAAAAATATTTAGTATATATATTTATTTAGATATTTTTACTCTGCTGGACAGAAGTATCAATTTTGGGACAGGTTGAATCACGTTAATTATTAAGCATATTTATATCTCCAACAATTAATTTTCATTTTCATTGAATGATATTCGGGATGTCTTCTAAACGATATAAAATTTTCGGAGAAAATTCCCTTGTATTAAAAGTATTAAAAATCAATTAGTGCAGTTGATCCTGACAACCACTGTACCCTATTTAGGTTGATTTTCTCAGACTTTTAATGCACAACTTGGTCAATATTTCATGCTTAAATTAGTTTATTCCTTAATCATCATATCATGAGTTCTCACACAAATTTTCATATTAAAACTCGTTCATTTATTATATCTTTTATATTTTAGTTTTTTTTGTTTCTTTTCTCCATAGTTTTGCTCCCATTCTTGCATCTAAATTCAATATACATGCAAAACCCTTAATCCTTAGTTCTTAATTATTAAAATCAACACAAATCCTTTATTTAATCATAAATAACTCAAGAAATCAGAATTTTCTTTGGATGTCCATTAATTGGTGTAAATAAAAAAAATTTCTATTAGCATCTAGTTTGGATGTCAACCTAGCATAACATGGGCTGTAAATCAACAACTCAAAATTTATAAATGAACTATGACATTAGATGTCACACCTACTTGAATGCGTGGGTGTGGTTGAATTTGCAAGGCCTTAAACTTGCTGAATTTTCTTTCTCTTCCCCTTGTTTGGACATCCCTCTCTCCCTTCTTATCTCTCTCTCTCTCTCTCCCTCTCTCTCCCTCTCTCTCTCTCTCTCTCTCTCTCTCTCTCGCTTCCTCTTTGCTTTTCTCTTTGGCTTGGACGTTGTCGTTGCGGTCCATTTCGTTGCTACCCATTTTTTTCCTACCTTGTTGCCCAAGAAACGTCCACCTTGCCACCCTTTTCATTTATATATTGCTGATTTTCCCATCCTTGAATGACACATCATATTTAGGGTTTTAATATATAATTTATTAATTAATTCTTGTCCAAATCCTAGCCATTCAAATGCCCAAATTGCTACGTAAATATAGACCATCCAAGTGTCCAATTTTTAGCCACATTATCATTACCATTATCACCTTAATTTTTTACATTTTTTGTAAATAAAAAATCTGCCTAATTCACACTACATTCACATGTGTCCACTTGATGCCATTTGTCAACTTTAGCATTAATTTGGTTGATTTTAATCTTGCACAAATAAACCCTACATTGACACTTGTCCATTTGACATAAATTGTCAACTTTGGGATAAGGTTCATTAATACCATTTAATCGGTGCTAATTGCAATGATAATTGCGTTGCTAATTAGGGCTTACTAATATGGTTTGATTTAATCAAATCCACTCATAATTTAGGGCACGTTAATTTACCCTTCCATTAAAATTTTCATCTCAATACAATAATCATAGGTTAAGAGCCATTCAATTTAATTCGTGAAATCTCATGAAATCTCTAATTGTTTAACACATTTCCAATCATATTTTTCATAATCCAATCCATTCATCATGTAGGGCATGTCAACTTAGGTTTTCCTTCCAAATTTCATCCTAATCCAACTCATGTATCATAAGATATGAATTAATCAAATAATTAGTCAATAATTAAAATGAAAATGGGGCATTAATTAGCATGCCACCTCACTAGTCCTACTCCACTTGAAGCTTCCTTTTTGGTCTTCTAATGATTTTTCTTCTCTTGTGCATACTTAAGCAAAAGTGATTAACTTAATCACCTTGCTTAATTGGTTACCCTACAACTTTCAATTTCCTCCTCAATAAATTCCAACTATATTTGTTAAGCTTAAAATCTTGGATTTCACACTCGATCTCGATTAAGGTGCAAGAATGCTTAAGGGTGACCTCATGCTTTTTTGACATAATTAGGAGTGGTACGTGGTGTACTTGGCTTTGTAACTTCTATGAGGGAAATAAGAGCCTAGCTTAGATGTTGTCTCTTATATGCAATTTTGTTTAGCCTTTATCAAATCCTTGTGTGGTCTTTTGGGTTTTGTTTGATACATATTTTAGCTTGGTTTGTGGGTTTCTTACTTAAGCCTTGTCAGCAATTTGCATAGTTTGGCTACTGCTATTATTGGGCTGACTCATTAGCTAAGTTCGTCAACTTTGCAGAATATGATGCCTACTCCATTTTCCATTCGGGCTTCTACATGCTAGCAATTTTTTGGTTGCTTTGTCAGAAGGAATTATCTACGCTTAAGCCTTAATTAGGTTATCAGGACTCATTAAGCCAAGCTCCTCTTATTAATGACTTTATAACTTTCCATTCTAGCCAATCCTTTGAAATCAAGATGTTTAATCATGAAATCTTTTTGAATTCCATTAGATCAATTTTCCAAGGCCTTAACCACAGAAGAAAGCATTATATGGTCAGCCTAAGTGATAGGTCTAAGATCAATTTATCCAAGCCTCAACTTAATGAGAGGGCACAACAGGGTTTGCCTAAGTGATGGGTCCAACCTTTTGGTGCACATCGTAACTTTTCTCTTTTGCAAAAAATTATGGAGTGCACATTGGAGGTTTTCATAAGGTTTGGGGATACTTATCTTACCTAGTACAATGCTTGCCTTTTATAACTCCAACATCAACCAACTGATATGTTCGAATACTAGTAGTTACTACCATTATAGCAATTTATTCTCATGAGTTCGTGTTCACCAATGATGTGGTGATGCTCATGGCTGAGAGTCAAGGCCCTCATCTTAGGGGCTAGCTATACTCACACTTAACCTTCAATCATACTCGCATGTAAGAAATGACCATATTGCCCCTATTTACATTTGAAAAAAAAAAGAAAAACATTTTTAGCTTATCCTCGCCCATTGAAACTTGAATATGTGAGGCATACTGCCCGATGATAAACAACTGTGAAAAAGGTAGGTTCTCAAATATATTGTATTTTTAATGACTAAAAACTATTAGAAAAAATAGCTTATACTCCCAATTTTTAAACTGTCAAAGAAAAAACTGTCACTATGTAGAAATTTTTGGTGAAGAATTTTTTTTATTGGTTTGTATATATATTGTGATATTTGATATTATAATAAGTATCCTTCACACCTTCATACCATAGATAGATTTTTTGTAAGTATCATTGAATATAAAGGGAATCTATAAATGCCTGTTACTAAGGAAATGCAACATCCACACATGCACTAACTGGAATTGAAACCCATGCCATCAGGGCAAAGCTCAGTGTTTTTAGCGAAAAATTAGGTTACGATATAGTGCAACTTTGGTAAGTTGAGTCCAATGCATTATTTATTAATAATTTTTAAAATTTTTTTGTTGAACATGTGGCCTAGTTAACCTTAATCAAGTGGCCAAATTTCAAAAGCTCTAGACATGTCTTGATTTTTTTAAAAATTTTAAAAATTGGGAAAAAGGCTATTCATGCACCATGCATAAAAGAGCCTCATTTTTTTTATCATTTTCAAAATTCAAAAAAAAATATCAAAACACATCCAAAAAATTTAAATTTAGATATGGATAAGAACACAATTGAACACAATATGTGAAATTAGAAAAATTGTAAAAATGAGATAATTTGGCTGGATGGAAACATGTCACAAGCAATCATTCCCTTGTATATTTTGTGTTTGAAGCAACGTTGTCAAAACCTGACTAGTTAATGAATTGGTTAAAAGAACAATTTTAGTCTAGCCTGTTCAACCATATTTGAAAACCAGATTAAATTGGTGTATTAGCAATTTATATAAAATATATGGTTTATTGCTAAGATAAAAGCTAATAATTTATTTTTGAAAAGAGTGTGATGAATGAAATTATAATCATAATTTTTGAAGTAAGAAAATGTTATATATACTAGGTTTACTATATGGCATTTTTAGATCTACGAATTTTAATTTTAATTTTTCACAAGTCATAAATTACGTAATAGTAGATACTTATTTTCTTTGTAATAATTTATACGTGAATTATATAATATATACAGTGAAATCAGACAGTGTTACGGACATTAATGAATTAAAATGAATAATGGTTCATATGAGAGAGCAACCCAGCAAAAGTATAATGTTCAAACTACAAAGGATTAAAATAATTACCAACAATTAATTGGAGGTATTAAGCTACGAGGAAGAGTGAATAATAATCAACCACGAGTAATATTTTTCAAACCAACAATCAGTCGCAAGTGGCATGTAATAAAAAGGTTAAATATTAAAAAATTATAAACAGACTACAATTAGACTTCAGACGAAACAGGGAAGAAACAGAAAAGATGGAAAAGCAACTAATCTGGATTTGGCCAAAGACAAGGGCTTTTATTTAAGCGCGAACAGAGACGAAGTTCGCTGAAGATATGGAATTGTAACTTACTGCAATGACGCTAACCGAGAGGATAGTGAACAGAGACGATGACAAATGAGGATGGCGACGAACTAGGAAGAGGGAAAAAGCCAAGACAACAGCGACTAATTACTATGGACTACCACAAGGCAGACACCGTTGATTTTATTACTATGGACACCCATTGGGTAGACGCCGCTGATTTTTGAAAACCACTAATGGATCTAGACTATCGGTGATGGAAAATAGGATTGGATGCGAAGGAAAGACGAAGTTTCCCGAAAAATCAAAACGATAAAATGGTTTGCTAAGTGCGGCTAGTGCTTCAAAGTGCGTTGAAATTTCAGACGGGACTTGGGATGTAGGAGAGAATGAGCTGAAATTTCAAGCGAGATTTGGGAGAAAAGGGACATCATGTGTTTTTACAAATTTTTTTTCCCTAACCCTCTGAATCGTCAGATCGGGCGATCGAAAATCCGGTTAGATCGCTGGTCAAACTGGTCTTAACCGGGTTAGTTCCCTCAGCCAGTGCCTGGGGTGGGGTGAATCAGCCTTGACAAGTGACCGATTCACAGTCCAACCAGTCAAACCCGCCTGTCCGATCTGTAACTTCGATACCAGACTACTAATATTGGTTCGACGGAGACTTGAAATCATGATTATAATGAGCATCTGAACGGCAGCATAGGCATGTACATATCCCTAACTTTGACAAAATTACAAAAGGCGTAATCATTTTTGGGATAAATTGCGAGTCTATTCTGCTCGTTAGGAATTTGTTTTCTTTATGAAATGGCTAAAATGCCTCAATTAGGATCCTAATATTATTAAAAATAAATACATTTTTGAGATAATTATTCTGATTGCAATTATGATGAACATTTTCAAATAAAAATAAGCTAATAAAATAATAATGTTAATATTCAGATCCGAGGTCTTTTCTAATTTTATAAAACTCAATTGTACCCGTGTAAGGTATAATATCATTGTTGAAACTTTGTAATTATGCTCGCAAATCATCCTGATAGGAAAGTGAAGGGAAGAAAGATCAATCAACCACATTCTAATAAATTAAGCATAATCCAACCTCAAAGAGCAAACTACAAGTAACACACTTAGCTAGCCAGCTAGAATTATTA
The DNA here is from genome assembly GCA_035584095.1 of Annona squamosa. Classification (NCBI taxonomy): domain Eukaryota; kingdom Viridiplantae; phylum Streptophyta; class Magnoliopsida; order Magnoliales; family Annonaceae; genus Annona; species Annona squamosa. The sequence goes on from JAXCLR010000105.1 coordinate 42,740,623, forward strand.
CAAGTAAAACTCAAGCAGTACATAAAACTTAATTGAACGAAGACTCCACCAATGGACATACAGCTGAAAGGTGGTCCATGTTTATTTGCAACAACAACAACAGTCTTGAAGTAGAAAGTAACACACTTATACATGCATTGTGTTGCATGCATCTGATGAGATATATGCTGATCTAGCTAGCTAGCATGCTTGCTTGCCCTTCATTAGTAGTGGGCATGGGCATGCACTTCGATGGCCTCGTCTTCATCCAAGTTGATCAGGATGGATGGAAGCTGCATATGAAGGAGGAGCACTGAAGATGAATCGTGGGACATCACCGAAGGATACTGAATTGGCAAGATTATATATTCTCCTCCACTGTTCCTGTTGGACGCCATTTGTGGTGTATGGACGTGGGATGGGTGGGTGATTGAATTTCTTCTCTCTCAGTTAGCTGGCTTGATACAAGTATATCTACACAAGTAGCATATATATAGACGTCCAGAAGCCATTCCACACAAATAATTATACCACTATTTTGTCTTCCCGCTTCCCAAAGTTTAGTTAAAATGCTACATTGCGCACATGCACACATGTGCTATCGCTTTAGACTGCTCTCTATAATACTGAGGGATTCCTTTTTAATCTATAGTTTATCTATAATATAGAGGTTCATGAAGCTGCGAACATTAATCAAAGTTTTTAGTCAAAGACGAGTCTTCTTTACACCATTAAGCGAAGGTTAATTTTAATCTCCTCAATTTCTTTATAGATGGAACATCATCTATCTAATTACCTAACAATTTTACTAATTTTTATTAGAGTCAACATTTTTTGATTGGTATTTTTATACAATGTGATTGCTGAAATTACAATCAAGCACATTTTTGACCCACAATGGAGGAAATTTTCTATTAGTATAGCCACACCAAGGGGGAACCAGTGTATTTGTCCCCTTGAGGGTGGGGGTATTTACTGTGGTTCTCTTTGAATGTGAAGATATTTACTAGATATCTCTCGGGTAAGAGTTATGAATGAGTTTGTTTTGTAATATTGGATGTCATTGTGCATATAACACTAATAAAACAAAAAGGGGAAACCCGTAAAAACACCCCATACATGGGAATCAGTAAAACACCCCAATGCACTATGGGACAATTTGAAATCCCGGCCTGTTGCTTTGTGTTCCATGTGTGTGTTACCACCAAGCCACGCACATGGTGGCTCAAAGTCAATATTTTTTATTTTTGCTTACAAATTAAATAATTATGTAATTTATAAATTAATTAGATTGATTCACATACGCATTAGGATGTTATAAATTTTATATAATGATTCATATAAAGGAAAACTATCTTTATGATTTATTTGTTAAAATGAAGACATTTTTATTATAGGAGTGTTTGGAAATAATAAAAAATGTCAAGATATAAATTTTCACTCTCCATAATTATTATATTTTTAGTCATTCTTTTACATCTTTCTACCCAACTACTCTATTTTCTAATCGTCTCTACCAACTGCCCATATAATTAACATATCTATTTTAACTTCATTTTCCCTACCAAATCACATAATTCTATTCAAATTTATAAACTTTTACGTAAAAAAAACTTTTTATTTAAAAGTTTTACCATTTCTCAAACGTACCACATTAATTATATAATGTAAGCAGGTAAGGACCATGGAGTTGCATAAAACATGAATTTTTTATATTTTTTAGTTCTGCTTGGGGATATCAATAACTATGAAAATTATAAAAAAAGTATTCGATTCGTTCACATATGCATATGAACGCTATAACATTTTATATTTATTTATCAATAAATTGACATCTTTGAAATTGCTATATGCATATATAAGAGCATGATTATATCCAAGTTAGCTAACTTGCTACAAGTATATGTACACATGTAGCATATATATAGACATCCAGAAGCCATTCCACAAATAATTATACTACTAATAACTCTACTTTCTTAGAGTCATTCATTTTCTACTCATTTGGAATGCTAGTTTAAGAGAAACATGTAAATTTATGTAATTTTTGCATCTTGTATGGCTTTTGTGCATTTTACATTAGTTTTCATCATTTGTGCAATTCTTGCATCTTGTATGGCTTTCGTGCATTTAAGGTTGCAGCTAGCTTAAATCGATCTTATTTTAGTATTTTAATTTTTATTTGATCATTTAAGAATATATTTACTTATTTAACTCTTTTGTTGCAGGAAACAAAGAGCAATTCCTATGTAATTTCAAGCAAAAAATAGGATGGAATTAGGGGTGCAACTTGGGCTCATGAAACTCGGGTTTACCTCAACCCTAATCCTAACCCTAACCCTATGTGTAAAACCTAAACTCTAACCCTATTTTTGAAAATCTGGTTTGAGCTAGGTTTCGGATTGGAATTTAGGTTGATAAATTTACATTTTATTTAGGAGTGATAGGCTTAAAATTTTATATGAATGTATAAGAATAATAAATCATATAAGTAAACATAATAATATACAATCAAACCACATATTTTAAAAAATTATAACAATAGAAAGAAGATGAGTGATCCCGTTAGCTTGGGCTAAGCAAATATCCCGCTTAGTCCACCTTAAAAAACTCATTTAGAATAACTTTTTTGTTTCTCTTCATACACTTGTTTATCTAAGTGTGTTTAATATATAAACCAAATTTTACCATTTTTGGTTATGTGCATATATTTTTTGAGATTTTTAAACATTTGTATATATATGTATTTAAAATATCATTATCTTTAAAAATCTAAAAAAATATATGCACATAGCCAAAAATTATAAAACTTATTTTATATGTTAAATACACTTAGATAAACAAGTGTTTGGAGAAAAAAAATAAAAAAAGTATTGTTGTAAATGAGTTTCTTGAAGTCGGCTAAGTGGGGCATTTGCTTAGCCCGAGTTAATAGGATCATTCATCTATAAAGAATATCTTTAGAAAAAATTCAACATAAAAAACAAAATAAACGAAGAAGATTATATACATAAAAGATAAATATAAATGAAAATATTATGCTTTATTTATAATATAATTATAATATGTCAAACATGTATTTAAATATAAATATAAATAATGTAAAATAGAAAAAATATAAAGAAATATTGTTTAGATATTATATATAAAATATCTAAACAATCGTGCTTGGGTTCTTTGGGTTCAAGTTCTTCTGAACCCTAACCCAATCACATTTACAAATCGAATTCATTGGGTTTGGATTCTTTGGGCTTGGGTTGTAGAAAAGTGAGTTCAAATACTGCTAGCAATCGGGTTCGGTGGGCTAAGTTTGGGCTCAACCTGGCCCAAGTTGCACCCCTAGATGGAATGGAAAAACTGCTTAAAGTTGTCAAATTGTGCAATGTTGTCTCTAGCAGCATGGAGGTCGCAACCACGGACTTACCCGCCTTAAGCAGCTTTCCACCGCCATTATCCAGCAGCATGGTGGTCGCAAAGCACGAAGGCTTGTTGTAAAACCCAGACCCAAGTAGGGCTCATGTAAGTGCATTTAAACTATAATTATGATTCATGTATGAATTGATTGATTTATGGATATTTCATGAATTGGTGAATTTTTGCAATTAGGATTGTGATTAAGAATGGTGATTGAAATTACTCGTCATAGCTCAATGTGAGTCAATATGACTAAAGTGACTTAATGAGGATTAGAACATGGTAATGTGTCATGAATAATTATTTTATTTATCATGATTTTATTAATGAGAATTAGAATGATAATTATGGAATTAAGTTGGAAAATGCTAGAAAATTAATAACTTAACGCCTATAAGGCAGATTGAGATGAAATGTGAAAGATAAGCACATGATTTTCTGCCTAATCTTATGGATGGATTGGATTAAGAAAAATGTGATGAGATTAGAATGATAATTATTTATTTTCATCCCGAACCCAAAAGTTAATTTCAAATTATTATAACTTGAGATAGAAGAGTCATATTGAGACAAAATTTGAAACGGGTGGATAAAATTATATGATTAACTTTATAGAAGGGATGGATTAGGCTAATTATCATGAGAATATGCTTAATCGAAAAAAGGTGATAGCTTTGACTTTGTGCACCATAAAGTAGCATTGCATTTATATAAAAGCAAAGGAGATTAAATGCATGATTAATGGTACAAATGAGGTGTCAAAATGGGATAATTTCAAGTGGATTTTGTGAATTTCCTTAAATGAAAAAAATAGTGAATAATCAAGGGCTTTAATGCATGGTTTAAGAGCTAAGGAGTAGCCTTAATGAGGCTTGGAGTGGTTGCACAAGGAGTGACGCCCAAAGCAAGATAATGTATGAATTTTTTATTTTTAAAAATTATCAAATATGTATCTAATTACCTAAGAACCTAGGGTAAGTAATGGGCAATTAAACCAAGTGGAAATTGAGGCACAAAATTCCAAAATATGGCTGCTACATGGGACATTCCAAGGTGGACAACAATATGGCCCATCAATGCAATGGATATTGATGATTTTTGATATATGGTAAATACAAATTTTACTTGGATAAGAAGTAGCCAACAAATTAAGGGATAAGGGGACATTGATTTACCCTCATGTGATGTGGCAAAGTGGGCCTGAAAAGCTGAAAAAAATATAAAAAATATCTGTAAGGGAGAGCATGCTTGGACATCCATATGCAAGTGTGGCGAGAGAAATTTTCTCAAGAGAAAGGAAGTAAAAGATGTTCCCCAAGAAAGCCAAATTCAACAAGGAAAGAAAGGAAAAAAAGAAAAAAAAGGGAAGAAAGAGAAGGGGGTTCAAGCTAAGGAAGTTAGATTCAAAGTTGATTCAATTCAAGTAAGTGAATCTTGAGTTTTGAATCATTTAAACCAAGTTTTTTTACCTCTATTTATGAGTCATGAATATGATTCATAAAGAATCCTCAAAGGATGATTAATAATTCCCTTGATTAGGGTATTGAATAAGGATTGAATGATATGTATGAAATCAAGGTTCAAGAGAGAAAAAATGGAAGCTAGGTTTGATTTTTGAGATAAAACCTATCTTGAATTTTCTTAAAATCCTAAGCTAAGTTGTTGTTTGGTTTAAACTTGATGATTAGGATATGATTCATGTTCTTATGGATTATATAAGTTGATTTGGTTTTATGCTAAAGATTTTAGTAAAAATAGAACTTAGGGTTTCATGTATTACCTGATTTTTTCATTTTTATGTTAAATATGATGCAAGAAGTAGCTTAAATGATTTAGGGTAAATTTTAAGGTAAAGTACCCTAAATTAAGGACCCTTTGTACATCCTACATGGGATGGAGAAGATAGCCCTAAATCTGACTTTTGGGGCATATGCACGGGAATGTCCAAATGATGCTAAAACGGGTACCCTACATGTATGTCATGTTGTTGTTTTGTAAATGATTAAATCATGAATGATATAAAAGTTAAAATACACTAGGATTAGGGTGCTTTGGATGGCCACAATATATTGGGAAGGTATGCCCTAAATCTGATTTTTAAGAGTATGTAAAAGGTTGTCAAAAGAAGGGTGAAAAGGGTATCCAAAATATATGTAGAAGTTGCTGTTTTGTAAGCAACCAATATATGAATTTTAAATATGTGATATTACCCTAAATTTGGGTTAAGAAAAGCATAATTATTTGTTCGAATTTATGGATTATAAATTTTTTTTGATTTAAGTATTAAAAGAGGCATTGAAAGGATGAAAAATGGGTCATAACGTTACTGTTTTGGAACCTAATAATGAATGAATTAAAATTTCATAATTAAAACCTAAATTATATGTTAATTAAGGGGTTTAACCATGCTAAAATAAGATATAATTTTCTGTGTTGAAAAATTTTAAGAAACACATAATATATATTGTAAGATAGGTATATATGAAAGGTTATATATGGTTGAATGATCAATGACTTATATGAATTGCTAAAATGAAAAAAAAATGTATGAATATGTGATGAAATGCATGATTATATTATTGTTTTGATGATCAAGTATAATTTTAAAATTTGAGATTAATATATGAAGCCTAAAACATCAACTATGTGCTTAAAATAAGCACTGACATATGAAAAGTGAAAATAGATGAAAAAATGATAAATGGGAGATTTAAACTCCCACATGATGATTAATAAATGATTATTATGTTTTTACCCTACATATGGATTTAAAATGCAATATGAAATGGATAGTATGATGCACAAGTGAGTGCTATGTATGTGTACCTGACTCAAAATTCAAGTTGGTGGTGTGTTAAATGAATTATAGGTTGGAAAACTAAATATATGCAAGAAAATGAAAATTTTATGAATGAAATTTCATTCTTATGTATAGGCAAAAGCAAAGAGAAAGTTGACTTAGAAAGCTAAGGCGAAAGAGATAAGCAAGCGATTTTCTAAATGCTTCTTGTTTTATCAAAATATGATGAAATGATTGCTAATGATGTTCTAAATGTTTAAACCATTTTACAATTGATTAATGAAACTGTATCCAAGTCATTTAAGGATGGTCATTCCTTTAATTCAATATGTGTTGAAATGCAATTTCATTTAGGATAAATATTTTATGTTATGCTTTATCAATATTGCTAAAAAATTATGTTTTAAAGAAGTTATGAATGAAACATGCTAGCATGTCAAAATAAGGTTTATGAAAGATTCATGTGCACAAAGCATGAGGTCCACCTCGAAGGTATAAGCAGATTGATTTTCTCCCTTCGGTGTGGCCTAGTCTCTAAGATAGGCCTCGGGCCAGTAGTGTCTCCTTGAAATGGGAGAGACGCTGGAGACGGCTCGTTGCCTAGCTAGCCATTATCCTATGATATCAAGTTTAAAAATAATGCATTGTATTGTTTATAATATACTCTTGACCAGTATAAGAAATCATATTCTTATACCCTTGAGTGGGTATAATATTGCTTTCCAAGATGTTTTAAATGAAAATGAATTGCTTGAAAACCTTATAGCTTGCTTATTGAGTTTTAACTCATGATTTTGTTTTCCAAACCCTAAAGACAGGTAAAAGGAAGCACCAAGAAAGGAATATAGGTGGAGCTTCAAAGATTAATGAATTTTTATGAATACCTGTACATGGACTTATGGTTGAGTGGCTGTATGATGACACTATATGATTATCTTGATGTTGTATGAGAATAATATTATGTTATATGACTATGGATGACGAAAATTTTTTATGGACAAATGCTAAAGTATGAATTATCATATTATGAATGAGTGTGAAACTTATCAAATAACATGTGTAATCTTGATTGTTATAATGACCTAAAAGTGCATTTGATGGAAATGAAAATGTGTTAAATAGTATAAACTCTTAAGGAGTTAAGATTAAGTGAATAAATATCTCATAAATCCCGTCGTGTAATAGGGCAACAATCCTGATCATTTTTACTAATCAATAACAGTCTCGAAGTAAGGCTAATGTTGTGAATCTCAAACTGGGGCGCCACACATGTGTGTATGAATGTCCACATGTCCGAGCTCTAATTGCTGGGGGTTATAGATACATCCTTTAGGGTTTCAAGAAGGAAGAAGAGAGAACTCATTGGGAGCAGCTAAGGAGAAGAATGAAGAGATTTTCAACCTCAAGAAGATATTGAAGTGGAGATCTCATTTGTTTGGTAGAAACTAGCAAGTGTCATATCCTCTTTCGTGGAGATCTCATTTGTTTTGTAGAAACTAGCAAGTTTCATATCTTCTTTCTCTTTGTTTACCTATTTTTCTATTTCTCTATATCTAGGATGTATTTAAACTAGGGTTTGATGGGATTTGATACTATGTTCTTGAGCTAAACTCCTTGGGATGGAAGATTGAAAGGATTTAACCCTTAAACTATATTTGGTTGGATTTCTTTTGGAATGAATGATTAATTTTCTTTGCAGAGATTTGTGTTGTGTGAGATTTCCTCTATACATCATGTTTAATGCCTTTATAAGCCTAGCTACCTTGTAAATTGATTTAATATCTAGATTTATGATTAGAAAAGCAAGATTTAGATGAGATTCATGCATGGAGCACAAGTTTTTAACACTTCTAGTGTTAAATGTTAATATGGATAGGAATATACATGTTAACATTGTATAATCTTGTAGAGTTATGAGCCAATCAATGTTATTTCACTTATTTGCATGGGAATATAGCAATAAATTGGAGTAGGATTAGGCTTTTATGCATTGAATGATGTATTAAAACACATATGAACCTACGTTAGCAGTTCTTTAGATAACCAAGTGAAATCAAACCAAATAACATTGCTTAAGGTCAATGAATCTAGTTTCCCATCCATGTTGATCAAATCTAAGAATCCCAACTCGCTTATGCACTACCATTGGCTCTTTACTCATTCAATTTCGACATATATACTTGCTTTAGAACAAGCAATTTAATTCGACATATATGCGACTCATCAAATTTTTAGCTCCATTGCCGGGGACTACTGCTAAACTTATTAGTCTTTAATTTTTGTTGCCTTTTTGCATAAATTTGTAAATATATTCAATTTGTATAGATCCTTTAGCTTTATATTTTTATTTTAGTGTAGTTAAATTGTTCTTTGCAAGGCTCATCACTTTTCCATCCAACAGGGTCATGAAGAAAAGGATAATATTGTGTCATTCGATCCTGAACCTAAAAGAACATACTTGAGAAGGCGTTATTGGAGCAGAGAGGCTTGAGTTCAATATATCCAAATGGAGCACGCAGGAGGTCAAGGAGAAAACATTAATGCAAATTACTAAGAGAACTAGTAGGTTGAGGTCCCTTATCCTCCACAATAAAATGATTTAGACTAGCCTATCTAAGATCTCATTCCAACGGGAAAAAATGTCATGCAGAGTAGCATTCAACCTTTTCATATCGATACTAACAACTTTGAGATAAAGCCCATGTTTTGTCAAATGCTACCGTCCATATGGTAGTTTGGAGGTTTTCCCTTGGAAGATCCACATCGTCATCTCCATAATTTTCTGTAAATCATGAATACATTTAAGCAGCAGGAGTCTCAGAAGAAGCTATGAGGATAAGAACTTTTTCATTTTCTCTAAGGGATGACACATCGGAATGGTTGAAATCATTTCCACCCAGCTCCGTCAACACTTGGAACGACTTGGCGCAGAAATTTCTTAAAAAATATTTTTCTCTTGCCAAGTTAGCCAAGCTCAAAATGGATATAGTTTCATTCAAGCAACATAGAGAAGAGTCTTTATCAGAGGCATGGAATCAATTGAAGGACCTACTTCGCAAATGTCCACATCATGGAATTTAGCCATGGGCGCAAATTCAAATATTTTATAACAGTCTCTAAGATTCCATTCATCATATGGTAGATTCTTTATCAAATAGATCATTGCTACGGAAAAGCTATCGAGAATCCTATGCACTGCTGGAAAACATGGCGGCAAAGACTTGCCAATTTCCTTCCAATAGAAGCAGAAGTGGTGACCTACATCGATTGGGCATAGTATCATCCATTAAGGCTCATATTAATGATTTGTTAAAGCAAATTCAAAATTTGTCTATGTCTACCAATGTCAATGCAGTAGGGACTTTCTCATCTTCATCATCAAAGCATTGCACATAATGGGGAGAATTCAGCCAGCCTTGTGATCAGTGTGACTCCAACACGGAGTCAGTTAATTATGTGGATAATTTCTAGAGGAACTAACCAAATCTATAATCTAATACTTATAATAGGGATGGAGGAATCATCCTAATTTTTCTCAGAATAATCATACCAAGCCAAATTACCCAACAGGGTTCTCACAACCACAGATTTTCCTACTCCATCACCACAAGAAAAGAAATCTGATTTAAAAAATATACTTAAGCAATTTATGCAGTCCCAAATTTATTGCAAATAGGACAACTTGCTTCAGTCATAAATAGTCGCCCCTAAGGCACATTGTCGGGTGACACTAAACCAAGTCCAAAAGGAAAAATCAAGGAGCAAGTGAAAGCTATCACTTTGAGGATTGATAGGCAGTTGCATGAAGTTACTCACCCAAAAGAATCAGCTATAGCTGCTGATCCTTCTCCAGATAAGTCATAAGAAGTAGACGAAGAAATGATTGAAATTCTTCTAAAGCAAGCAGCTGATACTCCTGCCACTATTCAAAGGCAACCTCTGTAACGCCCCACTCCTAGATATACTCAATAACTAGTTAATGGGTACTATACAACCTAAGAAAAATTCAACAGTATCTCCCCATAATATATAAGGGGTGGTATAGATTACATGACCTGATATTCATAAGCATTTCAATTTCATTTCAAAATGTAACATTCAATCCTATATTTATACACTTGCATCTCCATATAATAAGGATATTCATATAGAAGAAAAATCATTAAATGTTATCCTTATGCATCAAACAAACCTAATGATTACGCATATATGCATCAACAGAGATTATAATCCAATTCAAAATACCAAATACAATATGTTTGTCAAGTGAATCTATCTCAATAAAAGTCTACATATACGAATATCAAAAGAGCACAAATTTAAAAGAACTAAAATTAAAGATATTGTGCTAATAGTCTTCAAGATTTGATCTTGAACTTGTCCCGTCTTGAGGTTCCCCACCTGGCCTGTGATCTAAAGGCAAAATAACAAACCACATAAGTCTAAGTAGACTTAGCAAGTAGATAGTTGTTAACACAAAATGGAAATAAATAAAATTATAGATGCACATGTTGTGACCATGATAAGACATATGGGTCCAAATACCCACTCCCAAGATCGTATGCATGTAACCATGTATAAATAGAATGACATAAACAACCCTCTACTCATGTCTATCAAGGGCCATGAACAACCCTTTCCTTATGTCAAGCAGGGGCCATGAACAACCCTTTTACAACCAACCATTTTCGATAACACATCGTACATAACAGATAAGGATGAATGTCACAAACCACACATACAACATCAATAAGTTTTACCTTAAATTCAACACATAAAACTACCATACAAGCATTTTACCAAACACATGATCGGTGCAAAATAAGGGAACCTTCAATTCATACTCTCATTTGATCCGAATTGATTAATGTCACATTTTAACAATATAGAACCTGTTAACGAATCCTTAACCTCATAGAAATGACACATTCATAGCAAATTTTCTATGAACCCTGCTTACCCTAACTGTTGCGAACTTTATGCCCCATACCATGAAGTTGTTCGACGCTACACACTCCTACTAGTCTTATATCACGTTTAACATGAAATTTCATCACTAAATCAAGAAGGGGCAACATCTACTTACCTTAATCATAATTTTCTCCAAAAATAGCGACCCTAGGCTTGGATTACGGAGATTCGGAGCTTCCATGAATAGAATTAAGGACTTTCAAGGTAGTCGATAGAGTTTTCTTGAAAAGATCTACAGCTAGATGGAACTGAATAGAAGGGAAAGAAAAGAAGAAGCAGAGAATGGGAAGAGAAGAAGAGGGAAACGTAGTCGGGTGCAAATGAAAGATGAAGCCTTAGCTCACGGGCTCCTCTTAATAACCAAACCCCATCGAGTCGGGCCGGGCCAGAGCATAGGTTTGGTATAATCTCAATTACTAATTTACTTTCCCACTCCTACGACTTAATAGTTAAAAATTTCTCCGACAGCGCTGCTCCCTTCACCCCTGTGACCTAACCGAGCAAGTCAATATCTACTCTGCAAGACGAAAAATAGTCATAGTGCTCAACAATGTCCATATATGTCATGCATCCATTAACATCATAAATTTTTAGTAGCATGTTCATAAATTACCTCATAAATAGAGAAGGGTTATAATGAAAATAAAATAAAATACCTGGTCTTCACAATATCCTCCATTTTCTCAAAGGATAGAGAAGTAAAAGGAGGGCCAGTTCAAGAAGTTTTTAGAGATATTCAAGCACTATATATCAATATACCTCTCGTGGAAGATCTTGAACAAATGCCTAGTTATGCAAAATTTATGAATGATAGTCTAACAAAGAAAAGGTGATTAATTAAGTTTGAAACAGTGGCATTATCCAAAGAATGCAGCATCATGATGCAAAGAAAGTTGTTGCCTAAGCTCAAGAATCCAAGGAGTGTCACCATTTCATGCACTATTGGCAATCACTACTTTGGAATAGCTCTTTATGACCTAGGAGCCAGTATAAATTTAATGTCAAAATCAATATTTAGTAAGCTTGGCATTGGAGAGCCACGAACTACAACGGTCATGCTTCAATTGGCGGATCATTCCATGACATATCCAAATGGAATCATCGAAGATATGCTAGTTAAAGTTGACAAATTTATATTTCCCACATATTTTATTGTTCTGGACTATGAAAAGGACTGAGATGTGTCAATTATTTTGGGCCAACCATTCCTAGCTACCTGCAAGGTGGTCATTGATGTGCAAGTTGGTGAGCTTACTATGTAGGTGCAAAATGAAAAGATCACATTTAACATATTTAAAGCGATGCAATTGCCAAGTGATCTAAATGAATGCATTATGATTGATACAGTAAATTAAGTTGTATAAGCCAAATTTCAAATTATTTCACATAAAGATATTCTATAGGCATCATTGGTTAGTGAAACAGATGAGGCTGATGAGGAATTAGTTGAGATGGTACTTTATTTATAGCAATTTCCAACCTTTACATGTTATTTGCAAAAGTTTTAATCATTAGAGCTTAAGCCGGATTCATTTAAACACTTGAAGTCATCAATTGAGGGGTCGCTGATGTTAGAGTTAAAACCTCTCTCATCTCATCTAAGGTATGTGTATATGGGAGTAAAATCATCACTCCCGATTATCATCTCAACAGCATTAGATTCTCTACAAGAAGAAAAGTTTCTTAAAGTGCTAAGAGGTCATAAGAAGGCTATAGGATAGACCATTGCAGATATTCGAGATATTAGTTCATCATTTTACATGCACAAGATTATATTAGAAGAGAAGATTGAAGCACAAGATTATATTACATGCACAAGATTATATTTATTGAAGCACAAAGAAGATTGAATCCTATTATGAAAGAAGTAATAAAAAAGGAGATAATTAAATATATTAATGCAGGTGTTATCTATCCTATCTTTGACAGTTCTTGGGTTAGCCTGGTGCATTGTGTTCCAAAGAAAGATAGAATGATAGTAGTATCCGATGAAAATAATAAATTAATTCCAACTCAAACAGTTACCAATTAGAGGCTGTGCATGGACTACTGAAAGCTGAATAAGGCTACCAAGAAGGGCCATTTTTCACTCCAATTTATTGATCAAATGCTAGACAATCTAGCAGGATGGGAATTCTATTGCTTTCTAAATTGTTGTTTTGGCTACTATGAAATTATGATCATGCCTGAAGACCAGGAAAAAACTACCTTCACATGCTGATATGGAACATTTACATTCAGACGAATGCAATTTGGCTTTGCTATGCGCCTGTCACATTCCAACGTTGCATGATGGCCATTTTTAATTACATGGATAAGGACTTTTTAGAAGTAGTTATGGATGACTTCTTGATGTTTGGAAATTCATTTGACAAGCATCTTGCCAATTTATCAAAGATGTCGTAACATTGCGAAGACACTAACCTAGTTCTAAACTAGGAGGAATGTCATTTCATGGTGCATGAGGGTATAGTACTCGAACACTGGGTTTCCAAATACGGCATCAAAGTAATCAAAGCGAAGATTGAGACAATTGAAAAACTTCCTCCTCCCACTTTGGTTAAGGGTATTCGTACTTTTTTGAGGCATGCAGGATTCTATTGGAAGTTTATAAGAGATTTTTCAAAGATTGCTAAGCCACTTTGCAATCTACTAGAGAAGGATGTGTCATTTAATTTTGATAGTGCATGTATGCAATCATTTCAAGAATTGAAGAGAAGGTTTATCTCGGCACCAATTATCATTTCTCCTCTTTAGAGTCTCGCCTTTGAATTAATGTTCGATGCTAGTGACTTTGCAGTTGGGGTAGTCTTGGGGCATAGGAAGAATAGGGTCTTTCATTCCATTTATTATGCGAGCAAAACCCTAAGTTAAATGCAACTAAACTACACCACTACAAAGAAAGAGTTATTGGCAATGATGTTTACATTTGGTAAATTTAGAGCTTATTTGATCAGGACTATAGTGATTGTAAATACCAATCATTCGGTCATCAAATACTTGATTGAAAAGAAGGATGTAAAACCCCGCTTAATCCGGTGGGTCTTATTACTTTAAGCGTTTGACATTGAAATCAAGGACTAGAAGAGAGAGACGAATCAAGTACTTAATCAACTATCTTGCCTTGAAAGCAATCAACATTTTCAGCATACAGATCATAGCAGAGAAGTGTTCTTGAATGAGAAGCTATTTTCCATCTTTTAGAGTAATACCCTTGTATGTAGATTTTGTAAATTATATAGTCAGTAGAATATTGCCTCCAAGACTTAATTCTAACCAAAAGAAGAAATTTTTGCATGATTTAAAATTTTATATCTGAGATAAGCCATTGATAACTCGTATTTTTATGAGTTATCATGGCCCATTTCAGACTTAATTTGTGTGTTAGTTCGAGAGATTAGGTATAGTTTGTACTCATTTAGCTTAATTTTCACCATTTTGCATTTTAGGACCATTAATTAGTTTTTAGAAAATTTTTGCATTATTTAGGCATTTTTAGTTCATTTATTTAATTTTTCCATCTTTTCTATGAAGGACGAGACGTATGATAGCAGACCAGACAAATTGAATGCAAGTTGAGGCATCCAGAACCAGAGAGTTGGCGCCTAGGCGCCACCCTACACGCCTTGACCATTTGCAACACACACAACTAACATGAAGGGAGCAGTCCAGAGAGTTGGTGCTCAAGTGAAAACATTGCTGAAACCAAAAGTTAGAAACCACATCTAGGGAGTTGGCGCCTAGGCGCCAATGTAGAAATTCCTAGGGTCTCCAGTCATTGTCCAAACTTCTCAACACACAGAGAGTTGGCACCTAGACGCCAATACACATCTATATGCGAATATTCCAATGTGTAAGCTACGCAAAAGGGGACTATATATATAGTTTCTAGGGGTTCAAGTATGAAGTACAATGCAAGACAAAGTGCAAATCGAGATGAAAGCTCGGATTGAAGAAAGGAATCAAGTCTTGTTGGTGGAAACCGATGGAAAATAGTTTTTCTTGTTCTTTCTAATTTTCTTTCTCTGCACTATGGATACTTTTTGTATGGATGTAAAGTTGTTAAGATCATGTCTTTGAACTAAACCTCCATTAGATGGATAGTTAGGATAAATTGAATTCTAAACTGTATTGTTTCTTGGTTCTTAGAATATTTAGGAATGAATATTTAAGCTTATATACATGGTTGTGTATGATTTACCTTTGCATGTGTGAGTATAATGCTTTTATAAG
>JAXCLR010000105.1:42779296-42792072 GCA_035584095.1 Annona squamosa
TCATTTACCAAAGATTTTTTAAAGAACCCAATTCACCCCTCCCCTCTTGGGTTTAGCCATCAACTCGGGACCAACAGGTATGACCATTATGAGTTTTTAGTAATGTCATTTGGAGTAACAAATACCCCGGCCACATTCATGGACTTGATGAATAAGGTATTTTGACAGTTCTTAAACAAGCGTGTTGTAGATTTATTGATGATATTTTAGTATATTCCAAAGGAGAGGAAGAAAGTATTGATTATCTAATTGAAGTATTGTAAACTTTAAGAGAACACAAGTCGCATGCGAAACTCAAGAATTGTGAATTTTTAATGAATAGTGTGATTTTCTTGGTTTATATAGTGTCAGTGGATCCAAAAAAGATAGAAGCTATAATCAATTGGGGTAAACCGACCATAGTAACTAAGGTTAGAAATCTTCTAAGTATGACAAGGTATTATAAAAAATTTGTGGAAATTTTCTCAAGTGTAATAGCACTGCTTACCAAGTTAACTCGTAAAAATGCTTAAGTTTATCTGATCAAATGCTTGCAAAAGAAATGTTCAAGATCTGAAGATTCTAATGATACTTCTAGGAAAGGCCTCGGTTGTGTACTCATACAGCAAGATAGGGTAATTGCGTATGAAACAAGAGAATTAAGGAAATATAAGCAAAATTATCCAACCCATGATTTAGAATTAGCTGCAATAGTGTTGGCTATAAAAATATCGCATCATTACTCTTATGGAAAAAAAACAAAAATCTTCATAGATCACAAGAGTTTGAAGTACATATTTTCTAAAAAGAAGTTGAACCTTTAGTAGCGAAGATGGTTGGAGTTATTAATAGACTATGACAATAGTATTTAGTATCACCCCGGTAAAGCAAATGTAATGGTTGATACGCTAAGTCATAAGTCTTCTGCCGTAGTGTTGATTACTTAACAGCTACCCCTAATACGAGAAATTCAATCCTTACATTTAGAAGTAGTGACTCCAAGAGAAAATTGAAGAATGAGTGCTCCACAAATTCAATCAACATTGATTGATCGAATAAAACAAGCTCAGAAACAGGACAAACTTGTTCTTCGTATTTTAGAGAAGTTGAAAAATGGAGAACCCTCTGATTTTTGTTATAGTTCTAATGATGCACTACTTTTCTAAGGAAGATTAGGTGTGCCAAGAGATGATATGCTACGACGAGAAATTTTAGGGAAAACTTATCAGTCTAAATTTTCTGTGCATCTAGGTAGTATTAAGACGTACAAAGATATGAGATAACATGTTTGGTAGAAATGACTGCATGTTGAATGTGCCAAATTTGTATCCTAGTGCTTAGTGTATCAGCAAAGGCTAAACAAAAAAGACATGCTTGGTTGTTACAATATTCAGAATGAAAATGCGAACACATTGTGATACTTAGACCCAAGTAGGGCTCATATATATGCATTTGGTATATAAATATGAATTATGTATGATTTGGTTGATTTGTGGATGATTTTATGATTTAATGATATTTTGCAATTAGGGTTATGATTAAGAATGGTGATTAAGATTAATCTCCATAAACTAATGAGAGTCAAGATGATCAAAGGATCTTAATAAGGATTAGAAGATGCTAATGTGGCATGAATAATTTTTTTAATTTTCATGATTTAATTTATAGAAATTAAAATGATAATTATGGAATTATGTTGAAAAATGTAGAAAATTCATAATTTGACGCCTATAAGGCAGATTGAGGTGAAATTTTAAAGATAAGCTCACAATTATGGGATTGACCTAATGTATGGATTGAATTAAGTTAAATGTGATGAGATTAAGATGATAAATATTTATTTTAATCTCACACTCTAGGGATATTTCAAAAGGTCATAACTTGACATAAAAAAGTCGGTTTGAGACGAAACTTGAAACAATTGAATAAAATTATGAAATCTATGATATGAATGAATTAGATTAAGCTAATTAACATGAAAAGTTACTTTCTTGGAGAGCAGGTAAGATGTTACTTAACTAAGTAAAGAGGGATAATTTGGGAAAGTTAAAATGAAATTTACTTAAGTACCCATAGAGTTGCTTGGGGAGCAAGAAAGGAAGCAAAAAGGGAGAAAAGGGACAACAAGGGCTGGACATTTCCAGCAAGAGGGAGATAAAGAGAGAGAAAGAGAAAAGGAAAGAGAGAGAAAGAGAGAGAAAGAGAGAGAGGAGAAGGAGAAGAGAAGGAATAGAAGGTCATCTTGGAAGTCTTTTTGGGGATTGATTTCTCTCCAAAAAATCCAGGTATGTGGTGATTTATTAACATGTTTCAAGGATTAAAGATTCCTAATTAATCAAGTTTATTTATAAATTTTAATTTGGAAATTAATTAGCCCATATCATCTAACTCATACTCATGTGTAGTGAATCTGAAATAAAAAAGAAAAATATGGAAGATATAGAAAATGAATGATTTTTTGTATGAAAATTTGTATGAGAACTCATGATAGTGTTATTAAAGAATGACCATAGTTTTAGCTTAAAACGATAAGGAAGTTGCAAATACAAATCTGGAAAAGTCAACCTGGACTGGGTTGAACGGGTGTCAGGATCAGCTGCACCAAATGATTTTTAATAATTTTTATATAATGGATTTTGGGCTGAAAATTTTATATGATATATAATCCATCCTTAATATCACAAGACCAAAATAAAATTTTATTTTTGAATGGTATAAATATACCTAATAATTAACGTGATTTGGATTGTCTGAAAATGGATGCTACTATTTAGTAGGGTAAAAATATCAAAATAAATATAAATGCTTACTTTTTTGTGCTATAAATATTTCTTTTGGTTAATTCATGAAGCTATTAAGGTATTATAGAAATTTTGGATCAAAACTAATTGATTTGATAATAATCCAATATTTTGAGAGTTCAACATGTATGATTTCAACATTATGGACAGCTTAAGGAATAAATCAAAATAAATGTTAAATTTCAGATTTTTGTGATGAAATTTAACTTACAATGGGATATAAACAAGTATAATAAGTGATTATGAGGATTTAACCTATTAGAGGTGGATTTTAAAAAGGATGGAACTTAGGGTTATGTATATGACCCAATTTTCATCTTTTTATGATATGTGTGAAACATGAATTATGCTAATGAATTTATGAATATTTTAGAGGGTAAAATACCCTATGATTATGATACTTTAGACAACCAAAAGAGGTTGGGATGGTATGCCCTAAATCTAATTCTTAAATGTATGCAAAGGGGTGTCCAAAGAGGGGTGCAAAGAGTACCTAAAATGTGTATGAAAGTTGTTGTTTTGTAAGAAACCAATTTATGGATTTTACATATGTGATATTAACCTAAATTTGGGTGAAGAAAAGCATGATTAATTTCTGAAATTTATGGATTAAAAATCTGCTTTGATTTAAGTATCAAAAGAGACGTTGAAAGTATGTAAAACGGGTCCAAAAGTTGCTATTTTGGAACCCTATGATAAATCAATTAAAATTTCAGAAATAAACCCTAAATTATATATTAATTAAGGGGTTTAATTATGCTAAATTAATATGCAAGTTTCTGTTTTGAAAAAATTTTTAAGAAACACATAAAATATGTCTTGTAAGATGAGTATATATGGAAGGATATACATGAATAAGTGATAAATGACTTATGTTATTTGCTAAAATGAAAAAATGTATGAAATTATGATAAAAGGCATGTTTATATTGCTATTGTGAAGATTAATGATAATCTTAAATTTTAAGATTAGTTTATAAAGCTTTAAATGTGCTTGAAATGAGCATTAACATATGAAATGTGAAAAATAGAGGAAAAATGATAAATGGGAGGTAATGAACCCCCCATTTGTAGATTAAATGAAAATTTATGGTAGGTTTGAAAGTTTAGCCTACATAAGGGTATTAAAAATGGAAGAAATAAATGAATAGACTAGTATGTTGTTAGGTATGAACACTCGACTTGAAAGACAAGAGGGTTAACCTAAATTTAAGGTAAAATCCAAATAGATTCATGTAGATTGGAAAACCTAAGGAAAGCAAGCCTTTGAAATTCATGCAGATAAATGAAATGCTATTTTCATTTATCTAGGCAAAGGAAAAGACGAGTATGGAAGAATGGGATTAAGGCAAAACAGGTAAGCAAATGAACTTTTCAAATATTGACTTCTTATGTATTGAAATGATGGATTATGCTCATGTCGATGGTTTAAGAATTTTCTTATGAATGGATAAGCACAAAGTTTTGAAAACGATGACTTTAATGAAAGGTCACAGGTTTTAAAATGGATGGCTTTAATGAAAAGTCTTAAGATTTGCTTCATAGAAAGCAAGTGACAGTTTTTAAGATAAATGATTTTTCACAAGTATTGCCAAGGTTAGGAATGCTTTATATTAATGGAATTAAGAAATTTATTTATGAGTAAGCAAGTTCTCTATGACGATTGTTTTAAAGGATTTTATTGATTTATGCTGATAGTTTTAGGAATTTGCTTTTAAGTAAACAAGTTCTTTATAATGCTGTTTCAAAAGTACTTTATAAGAAAAGAGAAATTTTTTCCTTTTTCACAAAGTAATTTTAGCAGATAAGATTTGATTTTCTCTTATGATGTTTTATGATAAATAGCTAAGTTTATGAAAGAAAAAAAAGTGATTTGATTTATGAAAAAAGATTAATTTTTCTATTTATGATAATTAAATATAAACGATGATTTAGACAGAGTCCATACGTCTTGAAATGATATTCGAAAAGGTTTGATTTCCTTTAGATAAGAAAATCTATGATGAAAATATCTTTAAAAATGTTTATACGAATGTTGTTGAATGGGATTTAAGGATGACCAACCTAATAAATTGATTTTATAAATGGTTTGATTTCAGGTTGCTAAATGGCATGTAAAAGACTATGAAATTCCCCTTTATGTAAAAATTGTATAATAGATATGTGGACAGCAATTTAATCATCAGGATGGTTAAAAAGGGGATAGCATAATTGCATAACTTTTGTGAGCAAAAAGGGCATGAAATGGAAACCAAGAAAATATTAGAAAAATAAATAGTTTATTTTTTAAAATCCAAAAGTTTTGAAGTTAGTTTATAAGGGTTTTAAGATTTTTTCAAACATCTCAAATGTTTATCAAAATATTTTACTCAAAAATGTTCTAAAAGAATTTAAGGAAGGTCATCCTAAAACTAGGTTTTCAAATGGTAACTTGTTTAAAGTGGGTGCGCTCACTTTACAAGTTGACACGGATTACAGTCTATGTTGCGTTTTCTCAAAATAATTTAAAAAGACACAGACTACGGTCTGTGAAGTTTCAAGGAATCATGCTTGCATAATGATATTCATGATGATGTATAGTGCACCAGAATAAAAATAAGTCGGTTGTAAAGTATGGTTGAGGATAGACCGGGACCCACTCTACATATGGCCAAGTCGCTAAGGGATGGCAGGAGGCCAGCGACGTCCTCCCTGAGATGAGAGAAGGATGAAAGAACGGTCGCTTGGCTGGCATGCTGTTAATCATGGATTCTCTTCAAAAATGTAGCATCATCACTTGTTAAGTGTCACTACAAGATGGGGAGAAGTACATTTGCATATGTTTTACTTTTCAAAAGCCTAAAGATTGAGATATAAAAGCATTTATATGAAAAGCTATCCAAAATAGGATTTTATGAACTATTATGAACAAGTTACCCTAAAAGTATGGTATTTTACATAGAATGTGTAAATATAAAGAATGAAAAGAAATGGTTTCTATGCAAATATTTTCATGAAAAGGATTTATAATTTGTTTTCTATAAATAAGCCCCAAAATGGGGATTATGAAGAAAGATTTGTGTGAAAATATTTTATGACTTATTTGCTATAAACAGGTCTCAAGATGGGATTTATGAAAAAAGTTTATGTGAGGAAAATATCTTGGACATAAGAATGTCCGTTTCAAAACAAGTTTATCTGAAAAAAATGATTGGACATGAAAATGTCCATTTTCAAAAAGGATTTTATGTTGGAATATTTGTGAACATAAGAATGTCAGTTCCCAAAAGGGTTTACGTGATAAAAGTGTTTTTGGACATATGAATGTCCATCGCCATAAGGGCTTACGTGAAAAGTATTTTGGACATAAGAATGTCCATTGCCAAAGTATTTACGTGAAAAATATTCTATGATATATAAATGTCCATTTCCAACGAGGCTTATGTGGAAAAATGTTTTAGGACGTATGATCGTCCAGTGTTAAACAATTCATGTGGAAAAAATATTTTTCTTGGACATGAGAATATCCATTGCCAAAGATGGTTTATGTCAAGATGTTTTGGGATATAAAATGTTCCGTGGCCAAAATGATTTATGAGAAAAATGTTTTGGACGCAAAAACGTCCCTTGGCAAAAGAATGTTTTATGAAAAATATCTTGAAACATTATGAATGTTCACACAAGACTAAAAGCAGTTACCTAAAAAGGGTAATACGCACATGTTTTTCCTTTGATAAGCCCACACGTGGCTTATAAAAGATTTTAAGAAAGGATGTTTATGAAAATGTTTTAAAAAGAAGAGCTTACCTATAGGCCTAGCGATAAAATGCTTGCTTACTGAGTTATCACTCGTGTTTTATTTTTCAAACCTTAGACAGGTACTAGGAGACTCAAGTGGTCGATGGCCTAAGAAATGGAAAAAAGGTACGATATAGTACCTTATGAGCTAAAAGGATTAGCCATGATGAGTGAAATGATATGAATGAAAGTATTCAGGTATGCTGACGTGTATGAATTTATTTAAAGTTCTAAGTTCTAGGTGAACTAATGAATGAATGAATGAATGAAAGTATGTCTGGAATGACAATGTCATGATTAAGTCAAGAGCACCTATGATGTATAACAGCATATTGAAATGGTTTAAAGGATATGTTCAAGTGTACCATTGTTTATGTTATAAATGAAATGATGATGAATGAAGAAACAAAAAAAAAATTAGATGAGATCCAATTAAGAACCCGCCGGGTGATCAGGGCAACAATTCTGTTTCACATTTACCAATCGATAAGATCTTGGAGTAAGGTAATGTGACACTCGGTTTGGGGTGCCACACACATTACCATGGACTTTGTGACTACTCTTCCTAGACAATAAGCTCATTGTGATGTTGTGTGCGTAGTAGTGGATAGACTTCCTAAATCCACTCACTTCTTACTGTATCGTATGACATTCAAAATGGACCAGATGGAAAACATGTACTTGCAGGAGATTTTTTGTTTACCTGATGTCCTTATTTGCATTATGTCAAACAGAGATCAATAGTTTATTTTTTATTTCTAGTAAAAATTGTAAAATCTATGGGAACAAATTTGTGGTTGAGCAACGAGTATCACTCACAGACAAATGGTTGATCTGAAAGAACTATCTAAATTCTAAAGATCTATTAAGAGTTTGTGCCTTGAATTTTCTTATTTCTTAGGATGAGCACTTAGCTTTGGTTGAGTTTACTTATAACAACAATTATCAAACTAATATCAGTATGGCTCTGTTTGAAGCTCTATATAGAAAAAGTGTCAAATGCCTGTGTGCTGAGAAAAAATTGGTACAAAACAACTTTTAGCTCCAACCTGAGTTCAATATGCCTAATGTGGTTCAAGTTATTAAGTGACGATTGGAAGCAACATGGGATCACTAAAAAATATGCTAATGGCAAATGAAAAGATCTATAGTTTGTGGTAGGCGAGTTGGGTCTTCTTAAAGATTTCTTCCACCAAAGATGTGACTTGTTTCGAGATAAAAGATTTGATACCCAGACCCAAGTAGGGCTCATACATGTGCATTTGGCATATAAATATGATACATGTGTTATTTAAATAATTTAGGAATATTTTAAAGATTTAATGACTTATTGCAATTAGGGCTAATGATTAAATATGGTGATTAAATTAATCACCAAGGCTCAATGTGGGTTAATATGACCAAGGTGGCTTAATAAGAATTAGAAGATGTTAATAGGTAATGAATAATTAATTTATTTGTTATGATTTATTTAATAGAGGTTATGATGATAATTATATAATTAAGTTGAAAAACGCTAGAAAATTCATAACTTGACGCCTATAAGGAAAATTGAAATGAAATTTGCAAGGTAAGTACATGATTATGTGCTCAATCTTATGGCTAGATTCGATTATGAAAATTATGATGGGATTAAGGTGATAATTATTTATTTTCATCATAAATCAAAAAGTTAATTTCAAACGACTATAACTTGATATAGAAAAGTCGTTTTGAGATAAAATTTGAGATAATGGAAAAACTATATGGTGAATATTATAGAAGGGTTGAATTAAGTTAATTATTATAAGAACACGTTTAATCAAAAAAGGACAAGGGACATTGACTTTATGCACTAAAAAGTTACCTTGCATTTATGAAAAAGCAAGAGACTTAATGACATGAGTTATGACACATAAGAGGTGTCAACCAAGGGTATTTTGGCTTGATTTTATGAATTAATTTTAATCACAAAATCCATGAAAAAACTTCATGGATTAATGCTTGGATAAGGAGGCTAAGAAGCCTAGTTCAAGAGGCCATCTATGTGGCACATGCATGGACGTCCAAGGGCCTTCTTGATAGGATTTGTGATTTTTGTTAAATATAAAATTCGCACCTAAGATACTTAGGAAGCTAAGGTGAATAAATGTCATGAGACCAAGTGATTAATGCAAGACTGAAGGAGCTAAGAGGGGTAGCTCAAGTGGAATGGAGAGGTGGCATGGTGTGGACGTCCAAGGGGTCTTTCCGTTTGATTTTTTGATTTTTTAATATGCTAAATGAGGATCTAAGTTACCTATGCACCAAGGGTAAGTAATGAACATTTAATTAAAGTAGAAATTGTGGCACAAAATGCCAAAAAAGGGGCTACATGGATGGTTCCAATAGTGGATAGCTATATAGCTCTTTAATGAGCTCAATTTGATGAATTTTTTACTTTAGATAAATACCAAATTTACTTGGATATGAACGAGCCATATCATCAAGAGATAACATGACATTAAAATACCCTATCTATGATGTGTCGAAGTAGGCCCCACAAGATGGAAAAAATCAGATTTATACACATGAAAGGGCGCATGCTTGCATGTTCCTAGAAGGTGAGTTAGAGAGAGAAAATTTTCTCCAAATCAAGGGCAGTTGTTGCACGTCCCTAGTCCAGCAAGAAAGAAGGAAAAAGAGGAGGAAAGGAAGGAAGAAAAGGGAAGAAATCAAGTTAAAAAAGTTGGATTCAAGTTGCTTAGATTCAAGTAAGTATAGGTTGAGTTTTTGAATCATTTAAACTCGAGTTTTCTACCTCTAATTATGGATCATGAATATGATTCATAAAGAACCCTTAAATGATGATTTATGATGCCCTTAATTAGGGTGTTGAATAATGCTTGAATTATATCAATGAAATCGAGGGTTCAAGAGAGTGAAATTGAAGGCTATGGTTGATTATGGATGAAGAACTTATCTTGAACTTTCTTAAATACACATGATAAGTTGCTATTTTGAATTAATATCATGATTAGAATATGATTCATGTTCTTATGAATTATATATGCTGATTTGGACATAAGCTATGGATTTTAGAAAGGATGGAACTCCGGGTTAAGTATTTGACCTGATTTTCCACTTTTTATGTTAAGTATGATGCATGGATTAGTTTAAATGATATATGGATGATTTGTAAGGCAAAGTACCATAAATTAAGTATCCTTTGGACATCCTATATGGGGTAGGAAAGATTTCCCTAAATCTGATTTTTTGGGCATATGCATAGGGATGTCCAAATGGGGTGAAAAGGAGTACCCTACATGCATGAGATGTTGCTGTTTTGTAAACAACTAAATTATGAATGTTTTAGAGGATAAAATACCTTAGATTTAAGGTACTTTGGATGTCTAAATAGGTTAAAAAGGTATGCTTTAAATCTAATTTTTAAGGGTATGCATAGGGATGTCTAAAGAGAGGTGCAAAATGTACTTAAAACGTTTATGAAAGTTGTTGTTTTGGAAGCAACCAATTTATGAATTTTAAATATGTGATATTACCCTAAATTTTGTTTAAGAAAAGCATGATTAATTGTTGAAATTTATGAATTAAAAATCTATTTTGATTTAAGTATTAAAAGAGGCGTTGAAAGAATATAAAACGGGTCCTAAAGTTGCTATTTTGGAACCCCTTGATGAATGGATTAAAATTCCATAAATAAATCCTAAATTATATGTTAATCAAGGAGTTTAATCATGCTGAATTAAGATGCAAGTTTCTATTTTGAAAAATTTTAAGAAACACGTAAGACATGTATTGTAAGATGGACATGTATAGAAGGGTATGTATAGATAAGTGATAAATGATTTATGTGGTTTGCTCAAATGAAAAAAATGCATGAAATTATGATAAAGTGCATTCTTATGTTTCTGTTTTGATGATCAATGATAATTTTAAATTTTGAGATTAATATATGAAGCCTAAGATGTCAAATATGTGCTTAAAATGAGCACCGACGTATAAAATGTGAAAAATAGATGAAAAATGATAAATCGGAGGGATGAAACCCCATATGATGATAAATGAATGTTTATTATGTGTATGAATGTTTACCCTACATATGGGTTTAGAACATGATATGGAATGGATGATATGATGCACAAGTATGTGTTATGTATGTGTACCCCACTTGGAATTCAAGTGGGTTGTGTATGTTAATGATTTATGGGTTGAAAAACTAAATTGTATCCAAGAAAATGAAAATTCTATGAATGCGATGTCATTCTTATGTGCATGGGCAAAACCAAAGAAAAGGCAGACTCAGAAAGCTAAGGCGGAATAGGTAAGCAAGCAGCTTTCTAAATGATTTTTGGCTTTCTCAAAATTATAATAAAATGATTACCAATGATGTTCTAAATGTTTTGAAGCATTTCACAATTGATTGTTGAAATTATTTGCAAGTTATTTAAAGATAGTCATTCCTTTAATTCAATATGTGTTGAAATGCTATTTCAATTGTGATAAATGATTTATGTCATGTTTTACCAAATGTTGATGAAAAATAATGCTTTAAGAGTTTATGAATAAAAAATCATGCTAGCATGTCAAGGATCATGTTTATAACAAGTCATGTGTACAAAGTATGAGATTCACCTCAAAGGTCTAAGCAGACCGATTGTCCCCCTTTGGTGCGGTTAAGTCGCTAAGATAGGCTTAGGGCCAGTGACGCCTCCCTAGAATGGGAGAGAAGTTGGAGAAGGATGATTGCCTAGCTGGCTTCCATCCTATGATGTCATATTTCAAAATGATGCATTGCATTATTATGGTATACTCATGATAGGTATAAGAACCATGTTTTCATGATATGCCTACGAGTGGGATAATGTTACTTTCCATGATGTTTTAAATGAAAATTGTTGCATTTAAAATGAATTGCAAGAAAACCTTAAGTTTGCTTATTGAGTTTCGACTCACGTTTTGTTTTTCAAACCCAAAGACAGGTGAAAGGAAGAACAAGGCAAGGAGCATAGGATGAACTTTGAAGAATGATGAATTTTATGAATGCCTGTATACGAATTTGTGAATGATTGATTGCGTAACGGTTTATATGACTATCTGAATGATCGTAGAAGATTTATATTATGCTATGTGGGTTATGGATGAAAAATAATTTTATGATCAAACAATAAGATATGTTTTTATCGTATAGTGAATGAATGTGCTTTTCGTGATTTTTAATGGCTTGGATGGGCAAGATGTTGAAAAAGAAAATGTATATGATAACATTAACTCTTAATGAGTAAAGGCTAAATGGATAAATATCAAATAAATCTCGTCGTGTGATAGGGCAACAATTCTGATCACGTTTACCAATCAATAACAGTCCCGGAGTAAGGCTAATGATGTGACACTCGGGTTGGGGCGCCAGAAAAGAAAAATTATCTTCTCGACATATCGGACCTTTTCGAGATATTAAAAATTATGGGTGGTATTGCCAATCAACTAGTGTTGCCTCCTTCACTAGCAATTGCTCATAATGTCTTCCACGTCTTATAATTGAGGAAATATGTGGCTGATTTGACTCATATTTTGTTAGCCGAACAATATGAGATCGAGGAAGATTTAATGCATCTGTGCTAATCTTTGATGGTTGTGAAAAGAAGTTAAAAGAGAAGAACAATTCAGCATGTTCTAGTGCAATGGAGCAACCACAATAAGCAGGAAGTTGCATGGGAGCTAGAGGATGACATTTATAGAATTTTCCTTGAATTAGTCGACAATCTATCTTAATTATTACAAGTTTTGAGGATGAAATTTTATAAGGTGAGGAGTGTTGGTCCCGAGTTTGTGACAAAACCTAAAAGGGAAGGAGTGAATTGGGTTTTTTTTTTAAATCTAAAACTTAACCCCATGCAAACTACATCCCCTTAAATGAAACCATGGAGAGAAATAAAGTAAATAAATAGCAATCAGCAAACACAAGAAGTTATAGTAATTAGGGATAACCCTCCCTACTCCACTCTTTCAAGAACACACCCTTATGTCTTAAGTTCCACTATATCAATGATCAATCTACTTAGAGCTATTGCTCTCTTCAAGATTATAGCTCTAGGGGGCCTTTACGATCTCAGCACAAGTAGACGGTGAGCCTCACTCCAACTATGCAGTACTTATTTGTGGCACCCCGAACCGAGGTGCCTAGAAGCCTTACTCCGGGATCGTTTTGATTGGTAAATGTGACTCAGGATTGTTGCCCTGA
>JAXCLR010000105.1:42802197-42817866 GCA_035584095.1 Annona squamosa
TATATATGCAAGTTTACACATTTCTTGCTGCTTAAGGTTTAGTTATTTTCTCATAAATAGGATTCCTTATTCAGTTTTAAGATGGAAATTTTAGGAGAGTTTATGAGTTGAAATTTCTTTCAATCTTTTTCTGGTTTTGTTTTTATCTTCTAATTCATCTGTTGCTTACATATTTCTCACTGCTTAAGTTTAGAGTATACTATCTTCTTAAAATGGAGGTGCTTTATTGAGTGGCAAAACAAAGATTTCATGAGAGATTATGGATTTCGATTCTTTTTTTTTTTTTTTTTTGAGTTTTTTTTTTTTTTTTTTGAGTTTTTCTCAAGCCATGTTTCTATCTTAAAGTTTACCAATGATTTTCCTCCTCCTTTTCCTATTGAGACGATCTTACCTCTTTCTTCCAAAGTCTTCCCTTTTTAATTGACTTAGGCTATCCCATCCTATATCAACTTGACATCTAAAGTATTGACCAACCAACGAGATCAAAATTGACTTGTTGGATAACATTATCAATTGTCCCCTAAATTGAAGAAAGTTCCCTACAAAACTCAGGATAAATTTTTTGTAAGTTGGAAAGCATGATGTAGGACATGAAGACTTGCATAAATTAAGGTTTATTCTGTTTACAGTTTTCACATGGAATTTCTATTATTATAGGAATTTAGTATCTTTAGTTTTAATTAATGGTTTAGATTGGTTTTAGGTAATTTCTATTTTTTTTTTTATGGAACGTTATTTCTATTTTTAGTTGTCCTATTATGTTGGCTTCCTTACTACATTAGTTTATGATTTTTTTTTCTGCTTAAGTTTAAGGTTTAGTATTTTCTTGTAAAGAAGGTACTTTATTCAATTGTAAGAGCGGTGGATTCATGCGAATTTAGTCACCCCATCAGATCCAAAGTGACTTATTCCCAGCATAATAACAAAATAACAGAAATTGCATGAGCATGTTAAGCAGTGAAGTGTGAATCATGTTCAAAATATATTTTCTCTTTCACAGTTCTATGAAATGAATCCATCTGAAATTTCTGCTTACAAGGCACTTTAGATCCCCCTTTATTTGAAAACCATGAATGTTACACACAACAAACATTGGTTTCAACCAAGGACCAAGCAAGTAACACAAGTTGATTGAAGAGGTAGAGTGGTCTAATAAGCTTCTCGAAAAAAAAAAAAGAAAAAAATTGTGTCATCCCTCCTTGGATAACCAAGCAACTAACGGAGGACAAATTCAGGAGAGGAGTAATGAGTCAAATGCCTCTGCCTAACTTCAAAGCATGGACCTCCCACACTACACAATCTTAACTCACTCACGTCAACCGCAATCAATGGACTGTGTTCAAGGGAAAACACTAATAGACAACTAATATGTCATGGACTCCATAAGTGAAGTCAAGACAGGGCAAGTCTTGTTCCAACTTTCACCTTGAAGAAAATGCATATGTTGAGAATGGAGGAAGATCAGCAGAACCTAGGTGGAGAGAATCTTATGCAAACAACAAGAAGTGGTTCAGGAATAAAAATGTAAAACCAGAACAAGGTTCGAACAACTTCTCGGTAGTCAAGGTCTTGAATATTAGCCGATATGGATCCAATACAGATGCATCAGATCTGTATCAGTTAAATCCCACACATGATACTGTATGTTTCGAGCCAGGGTTTTGATTCTCCTATGCCTTGACCGATACTGTAACATGCCGGTTCAAAAAAGTGATCCTGGGCCGTGTATTTAATGCAATTTCCCAAGATCAATCACACATTTATGGCAAAATTAATTATTATAATTTCATAAAAATTTCAAAATTCCACTTCCACAAGTCATGTTCCCATTATTACATCAAGGCATTAAAAAAAAAAAAACTTGTCACGCACAAACCCAGAAAACGTCCATTTAGGCTTGCGAGCTATGGGCTTCATAGTGTGATATTGTTCACTCTGGCCTGGCAACTTAGCCGCACAGCTTTAAAACGCGTCACACCATATTGAACTTGAGACCCACTTATAAACTACCAGGAACTTTCTCCCCTTTTCGATGTGGGTTTTGGTTCTGGGCTATTACAAGCCCACCAACTTCCGCCTCGAAACACAACCCAACTCTGGACTTCTGCCTACAGCCCTGACTTTCACTGGCTCAACTCTTCGAACCACATTCACTGGAAGGGAGCCGCTCTGATACCACTTGTCACGCACAGACCCAGAAAACGTCCATTGGGCTTGCGGGCTATGGACCTCACAGTGTGATATTGTCCGCTCTGGCCTAGTAGCTTAGCTGCACGGCTTTAAAACGTGTCACACTATATTGAACTTGAGACTACTTATAAACTACCGGGAATTTTCTCCCTTTTTTGATGTGGGTTTTGGTTCTGGGCTATTACAGATGCAGATCCATATTAGGTCATCGCATACAGCAGCATATAACGCACACGAACGTTGTTTTTTCTTAAATACATTTTAAGAACGTCCACTATAAGTTTTTCGAGGATAATTTTTTCAGTTCTACAACATTAATTCTGCTTTTAAAGAAATATTTCAAGGTCCAGGTAAGAGTTCGCACCATTCATACACCAATTTGCCACTGATAATTGGCTTCAAATCTACCAAATAACTAGCAATATGTTTCCCATTTAACTCTCACAAATTGTTCCTCTCTGCTAACCTCATAAATCCTGTAGTATACTCATCACAGTTTGTCCTTAATAACATCTGTAGTACTACTGGGACAACATCTGTTGAAGTAGGAAGGAAAACGTAAAAACAAGACTAGCACGACACTGTGCCTTCGAAATCAATAGACAAGTTTCAACATTGAAACTCAAACATGAATTGGGGGAAAATCTCTAGAATATTATTTAAAGTATGTTGTCTTTTCAAACAAAGGAAAACATAACATATTTATAGAAGTGCAAAGTAAAGCAAAATCCTAAATCTAAGAAAGCCCTATGCAATGCAAACAAAAGAAAATTCCTAAAACTCCTAACAAATGGAATTAATAAGGGCATGTTTGGATATAATAAAAAAAATTTACTTTTCACTCTCTACAACTACTCTATTTTTTAATCATTTCTTCGTATCTTCCTGTACAATTATCATACTTTTCAATCATTTCTACGCAACTACTTATATAACTACTATCAATTTTAACTTTATTATTTTTACTTCTCATCATTATCCATCACACCATATCATTTTCTTTCAATTCGAAAACTTTTACACTAAGGGTGCGTTTGGCAATTTTAAAAAGTTGTCAAATAAAACTTTTCAATCTAAAACTTTTCACTTTCCATAACTACTATTTTTTTAATTATTTTTTACACATATTTCTATACAACAATCCTACTTTTTAATCATTTCTACACAATTACCAATACAACTAACCTATTTATTTTAAATTTATATTCTTTATTCCTCATCATTACCCCTATACTATCATATTATTTTCTATTGATTTGACAACTTTTACATACAAAACTTTTCATCAAAAATTTTACAACTTCCCAAACACACCCTAAAGATTTTATCACTTCCCCAACACACCCTAAAAGTAATAAATCCATATTTGCTAAAAATAATAAAAATTAGAATTTGCTTGATGCAGACGCCATCGCAACAAACTTCCTAGAGCGAGCTGACAGTCGTGGAAGGGTCCGAAAGTGATAAATGAGCGGGCCAACTTCAATTCAACTCTTATAGTTTTTGTTTTATTAATTTTATTTTTTTGCCATTTTATTAAATTTCCAATTTATTATTTTTAGTAAATTCTGAATTTACTATTTTTAATAAGTCACGCATTTTACTATTTTTAGTAAAACGTGCGTAAGTGGTTGGTTAGAGTTCTGCATATATTTTGCGCATGTGCATTAGTGGTAACTAAGGTTTGCTTATAAATATGTGGCTTCTCTTACCTTGTAGGAAGTTTTTTTCATGAATAAGAATTAATAAGTTCTCTCTTTTCCTTATGATTGAGTTTCCATGTGGAGACTTGTTATCAACTTCAAGGTGTAGTTTTGTACTAGCCTTGTTCCACATTTCTCTAGCTGCGTCAGCTGGTAACAGAGCAGGCAATCTCACCCAATCTCATGGCTAACGAATTCAGTGATAGAGGCGACGGTTCTTGTGACAGAGATTAGGAAGCTGGGACCTCAAGATCTGCAGAGCAAAATCCTAGGGTGGCATTTAGGGCTTTAGAGCAACGACTGGATCTAATAGAATGGCGGATGAATTGGACGGATTGACAATTCGACCATTTTGAACAACGCTTTAATGATTTCGAAGATCGTTTCAATGATTGGTTCAATGCTCTTAGCACAAATGCTGACATAACCCGAGATGACGATAAGGCACACCTGAGATGACACAGCTCGTGGTCAGTGCTTCGACAAACTTGATTTTAAACATGGGCACAGGCATGCTCATTTGAAAGGCTTAGAAGAGGAAGATGACTTCTTTCAAGAGCCACAAAATTAAGGTAGGTATTTCGCCTTCTCGTGGTGACCTGAATATTGAGGACTTCCTAGGGTGGATTGCAGATGTCAATAAATTCTTCAAGTACATAAATATCCCAGAGCGATGGTGGGTGAAATTAATCGCCTATAGATTGAAGGGAAGAGCATCGGCATGGTGGGATCGGTTGCAATCCAAGAGAGCCCTCAAAGGAAAATTGTCAATTTGGACTTTGAACAAAATGAAAACAATTATTACAAGGTAATTTCCTTCCTCCTGTTCATGAGCAAATTTTGTTCCAACAATATCTAAGTTGTCATAAAGAGCAACAATCCGTGCATGAATACACTACAAAGTTCCTAAGATTGGCTGAGATGAATGACTTACATGAATCAAAAGGGCAACAAGTTGCCAAATATTTGGAACGTTTGAAGGCCAATATCAAAGAGCGAATTAGCATGCAGGTAATTCGAACCACATTTGATGCTCGAAATATTGCATTAAAGATTGAGATGATGATACAGGAAATGGGGAGATCAGGTTATTCCCGTAAGCCTTATGGTGGGGGCACTTACAAGGCATCTGAGGAATCCAACAAACCCATTCCTGAAGCCCCTGTTTGTTTTGAAGGGTACAGGGAAGCGAAAACAGTTGGAAAGCAGAAAGTAACTGATGCCAAAGACAGTCAGAAAGCAAAAAATCCATATGCTAGACCATATTCAAGAGAGTGCTTCAAATGTAACCAACCTGGCCACAGATCCAATGATCCAGTGATTGTCCTCGTCAAAAGGGCAATCCACGTGGTGGAACGAGACAAACAAGAAGGGGATGATGATGAGGGTACTTATTGTGCCCCAAATAGGGACTCTGTCGACGAGCTGAATCTGATGAAGAGGCTCAAAGCTATGTGGTGAAGCGACTGATGTTGTCCCCAAAGCAGAAAGATGACACTCAACGACAACAATTGTTTCAAACCAAGTGCACTATCTCTAATCACCTATTTGATGTGATTGTTGACAGTGGCAGTTGCGAAAATATTATTGGCAGGGACACTGTTAAAATAGTGGGCCTTCAGACAGAAAAGCACCTTAACCCTTATACAATTGGCTGAATTAAGGATGCAGAAAAAATACAAGTGACGGAGCAGTGCAAGGTACCTTTTTCCATTGGCAAATAATGATGAAATATATTTTGATGTTGTAGACGTGGATGCTTGTCACCTATTGTTTGATAGGCCTTGGCAGTTTGATGTGTTAGCACAGCATGATAGTAGGGAGAACACCTACAAATTGCATAAGAATGGTAACAGGTTCACATTGTTGCCAATGGATCAAACTTCCAAAGTGGAGGAGCGGACTTTCTTTGCTCTCGCTCATACAGAACACGAGATGGAAGCTGCTATTAAGGAATCTAGAGAAGTACATGCCCTGATCGTGAAACCAATATTGGCTAGCGAAGAAGGCCAATTTGCGCATCCAAATGCAGTGAAGCCGTTGCTGATGGAATTTAAGGAATTGATCCCGAAAGATTTACCTAACGGGTTGCCTCTGATTAGAGACATCCAGCACCACATCGATCGGATTCGTTGTACGAGTTTACCTAACTTACCACATTATAAGATGAGTCTGAAGGAAAGTGAAATCCTCAAGGAGAAAGTAGAAGATTTGCTTTGAAAGGGTCACATCCAGGAGAGCATGAGTCCATGTGCAGTTCTGGTTTTACTTACACCAAAGAAAGATGGTAGCTGGAGGATGTGTGTGGATAGCCGGGCCATCAACAAAATCATGGTTGGGTATAAATTTCCAATTCCAAGACTGGATGAAATACTTGAAAACTTACATGGAGCTACAGTGTTCACAAAAATTGACCTTCATAGTAGAAACCATCAGATCCGCATCAGACCGGAGGACAAGCGGAAGACGGCATTAAAAACAAAAGAAAGGCTTTATGAGTGGTTAGTGATGTCATTCGGACTATCAAATGCACCTAGCACTTTTATGCACTCTTGAATTAGATACTCAAACATTTTATTGGAAAATCTGTGGTAGTTTATTTTAATGATATCCTGATTTATAGTCGATCAGATGAAGAGCATCTTCTACACTTGCAGAGGGTACTAATAGCTTTGCAGGAAAATAAGTTGTACGTAAATTTTAAAAAGTGCAACTTCATAATTTTTGGGCTATGTAGTCAGTGCAGATGGAACTGGAGCAGACGAAGAAAAGATTTGAGCAATCAAAGAATGGCCTACCCGAAAAACAGTTACAGAAATCAACAGTTTCCATGGGTTGGCCACATTCTATAGGCGTTTCATAAGGGACTTCAGCAGCAATGCAGTGCCTACTACAAAATGCTTAAAGAAAGGGAAGTTCCAATGGGGAGATGAAGCCGCTACTAGCTTCACAATGCTGAAAGAAAAGTTGTGCACAGCCCCTGTTCTAGCTTTGCCAGATTTTGATTCTCTATTTGAAGTTGAATGCAATGCTAGCAGTGTGGGAATAGGAGCTATTCTTTCTCAGAAGAAACAGCCAATGGCTTTCTTCAGCAAGAAGTTCAATAATGCGAGACGCAAGTCGCCCACGAAGCTTTGATGCATCTCAACAACCAAAAACAGATCAGATCATGAAGCTTTCAAGTATCTCAACTGTCAAAAACGGATTAGCAAAGATATACATGCCAGATGGATTCAGTTTTTGCAAAAAAATCCTTTTGTTTTGCTGCACAAAGCAGGAGTACAAAATAAAGGTAGCGGATGCGCTAAGCAGGCGAGCTGATTTACTAGTGACAATGAAGCAAAAAATATTGGGTTCTGATACAATGAAAGAGCTATATGAGGCAGATGAGGACCTTGGTGACACTAGGGCAAAGTATGACACAAACCAGCCTGCAGATGACTTCCACATCCATGATGGATTCCTTATGCAAGGTAATCAACGATGCATTTCCAAGATCCTAATTGCGGGAGAAGCTGATTCGAGATTTGCATGGAGGAGGTCTTGCTGGACACTTAGGTCATGATAAAACCCTTTCTACTATTGGCGAAAGGTATTACTGGCCACGCTTGAGGCAGGATGTATCCAAATTCATGCAACGATGCTACGTCTGCCAAACCACAAAGGGCTAATCTCAAAGTACAAGGTTGTGCTTCCCTTTAGTGGTTCCTGAAAATATTTGGGAAGATCTATCTATGGATTTTGTACTTGGCCTACCTCAAACACAGAGGTATGGACTGTTTTTATTGTTGTTGACAGGTTTTCCAAGATGGCACACTTCATTCTTTGCAGGAAGACCTCAGATGGTTGTTCAGCTGCATGGTGTGCCACAAACTATCATTTCAGACCGGGATACTAAATTCCTCAAACAATTCTGAAAGACCTTGTGGCAGATGTTCGATTCTTCTCTGAAGTTCAGCAGTATCGCTCACCCACAAACTGATGGTCAAACAGAGGTAGTTAACAGAACACTCGGCAACTTGATTCGCAACATCTATGGAGACAAGCCAAAACAATGGGACTTCGCCTTAGCCCAAGCAGAGTTTGCATATAGCAATGCTATTCACAGTGCCACAAGAAAATCTCCTTTCTCTGTGGCATACACGAAACCCAACAGCATGCCTCAACCTTATCAAACTGCCCGGGGCCCCAAGCTTTGTGTAGCTACTGAGAATATGGCGCATCAATGGCAAGACATGCAAGCGGAGGTCAAGCAGAAACTGGAGCAAGCAAATGTGAAATATAGGAAGGTAGCTAGCCAGCATCGTAAGAAGCATCTTGTGAAAAAAAAAAAGTTTCTTGTGAGAACCTACAACAAACTACAGCCGAGGAAATATGGCCCATACAAGATTTTGAAGAAGATCAATAACAATGCATATATTGTAGATCTGCTAGACACAATGGGGATTTCCAAAACGTTTAACGTGACGGACATTCACTCATTCCATTCTTTTGACGAACCCCTCTATCTACACATTCTAACCAACTCGAGGTCGAGTTTTACTCAAGTGGAGAGGATTGACGCGGACATCATCAAAACAGACTTCCTGGAGCGGGCCAACCATCGTGAAAGGGTCCAAAAATGATCAACAAGCAGGCCAACTTCAATTCAACCCTTATAGAATTTGTTTTATTAATTTTCATTTTTTGCTATTTTTAGCAAATTTCGAATTTATTAATTTTAATAAAGTCCAAATTTACTATTTTAGTAAGTTGCACATTTTACTATTTTTAGTAAAAAACGTGCAAGTGGTTGATGAGAGTTCTGCATATGTTTTGCATACGTGCATTAGTGGTAGCTAGGGTTTGCTTATAAATATGTGGCTTCTCTCACTTTGTAGGAAGTTTTTTCATGAATAAGAATCCCTAAGTTTCCTCTTTTCCTTGTGATTAGGTTTTCGTGTGGAGACTTGTTATCAACTTCGAAGTGTAGCTTTATGCTAGACTTGTTTCACGTTTCCCTCGTTGCCTCATTACCAAAAATAGTAAAAAATAAATTTTCCAAAAGTAGTAACAATTGAAATATTGACCTCAATAGGGTTTTCAAGATGTTGGGCTAGAAAAGGGCTTTCCGTTGACATCTTATTGCTTCTATAACGCCTCCTGCATCAAAACTTATGACTGCTTAAAGTTGTCGTGCTCTTTATTGCATATAGACCTTTTTGCTTTGTATGCTAAAAATTCTGCCCACTTCGGGAATTTATGTCATACATCCTCAGTCGTTTTTCTTCACTTGATAAAAAAAATGACCTCAAGTTTGCTGAAATATCAAGATACCAAGGTTAGGAAAAGAATGGAATGGGTAGACATTCGTCACATTGAATCTTTTGGAAATTCTCATTATATCCGGCAAATTCATCGCATCCACCTTGTCAGTGATCTTCTTCAAAATTTCATCAAGACATGTGACATGAATTCCTAGAGTGAGCAAGATTTTCAAAATGCAAAGTAGAAAGGCTCATATGCAATAAAGGAGAAAATCAAATTCAAATAATCATAACTTCTGATCCATAAGGAGTTACAAGAGATGCAAGATATCAATGGAAAGCCATTTTCGAGCCCAATGTTTTGAAAATCCTACTAAGGCCAAAATTTCGATTTTCCCTATGTAAATAAATTTTTTATTAATTTAAATAAATTCTGATTTTTAGTATTTTTAGCAAATTCCATTTATTAGAAATTTTAGCAATTTTCTTTCGTTTGTATTGCTTTAGGCTTTCTTCGATTTAGGGTTTTGCTTAGCTTTGCTTATGCACTTTTATAAATATGTTACGTTTCTCTTTCTTTCAAAAGACAACAGACTTCACGTAATACTTCAGAAAATTTTCCCCAATTCTTGTTTGAGTTTCAATCTTCAAACTCGTTTATTGATCTTGAAGGCATAGTCTCATGCTACCCTTGATTTCAAGCTTATTTTGCTGTGTCAATGGTATCAAAGAGGGTAATCTCACCCATTCTAGTGGCTAAATATTAAGGTGTAGGAAGCATGGTTCTCATGACAAAAATCTAAGGACTAAGACCTCAAGAACTACCAAGTAAGATTATAGGATGGTGTTGAGAGCTCGGGAGCAATGGATGGATTGCAGGTTCCAACATTTGGAGCAATGCTTTGAAAAAATGGCAGATGATGCAACTGCTCTAAGCATAAATGACAATAGAAAAAGGGATGACGAGAGGCCACTACCAGGGATGATCAAGCTCGCGAGCAGCCTTTTCAGCAAATTTGTTCTTGCATGTGGGTGTAAACAACATGACTACGTGGAAGATTTAGACGAAGAAGATTATTTTGCAAAACCAATCAAAAAACCTAGATGTGGAAGAAACTATTATGGTAATAGAGATATTAACAAATTCGGGCAAAAGATAAATATTTCTTACTTCGCTATGGATCTTAATATTAAGGAATTCTTATATTGAATTGTTAATGAAACAAATTTTTCGAATAAATGAATGTTCCAGAAGGGAAACAAGTGAAATTTATCACATGCTAACTTAAGTGTGGAGCTTCTACAAAGTGGGAAAGATTGGATTCCAAAAAGGTGTGTGAAAGAAAGACATCAATTCAAACACAACGAAGGATGAAGCATTAATGCACGATTATTTCGTTCCCCTTAATTATGAGTATTGGGCTTGGCAAGCATTGGGCTTAAAAATAGCTTCTAATTTATATCTTGTAAATCCTGTAACTCCTTCTGGATCAAAAGTTATGATTATTTAAAATTGTCTTGCTCTTTTATTGAGCATGGACCATTCTAATTTGCATTCTAAAAATCCTACCCGCTCTGGGAATTCATGTCATTTGTCCTCCATCATAATTAGGAGGAAGAAAAACCATTTGTAGGAATAGTTGCATTCGATACCACATTCTAACTTGCGTCTTTCCCTTACGAACTCTTGTGGACCGCAATCTTTACCACTCTGCTAAAGCTCTACCCTTCAATTTTTGGGCAACAACTTTCACTCCTTTTCCTTCCAAAATATTCATATATTCCAAGAACTAGTCAATCTCCGCAATCCAGTCCATAAATTCCAAAACATTAAGTAGGAGTGCAACTCAATCCAGGTACCTGCAGGTCAGCCTACTGGATACCCTAATTAAGTTAGGGTCAGTTCAGTACCCTAGTTAGATAACTATTCGAATTCGGATAGGGTTGGTTCTAGGAGCCGAGTATCCGGAACCGATACGGATTTCATAGAACCTATGATATTTTATAGAATTTATTAGGTTCTCTCTCCTCTAGCTTATCTGATAGCCTAACTGTTATTTCTTCTTCCCTTATCACATTACTCGGCCACTCGGCTGAATCTCAAATCATTAATCCAATTCCTCTTGCTAGAAACCCTAGCCTCCTACTTCTCCCCATTCATCTTTTGATTTTTTTCAACTCCCGAAACCCTAGCACCACCACATCTCTCTCCCTTTCTGGCATCGACGCTTCCCAACCCCTCTTTCTCTTCCAACATCGCTCTCTCTCTCTCTCTCTCGTATCTAGAAACACATGTTGCATTCATCTTCCCGCCCACAGCTTGGCACCGAAATGCCCTAGGTCTCCTCTCCCCTTCCAATTTCCTCTCCACCGGAAGCCTGAAATCTCTTCTTCCTTTTGATTTTCTCTCTACCAAAAGTCTCAGATCTCCTCTCCCTTTCTGATTTCCTCTCCACCAAAAGCACAGATCTCCTCTCCCCTTATGATTCCCTCTCCCCACTCCCCTCCTATTGCGATTCCTTTGCCCCGAAAACCCAAACTCCCAGTGCCCAACGCCAGAGCCATAGCTACCTGCTATGATAATTCTGAAATCGTCAGCTACAATTTCTCCAAAGTCATCGCCACCTCTGTGCTCCACCTTTGACGACGGCTCTCCAACTCCGATAATTGCATCTTCTAATGATTTCATCCCAAATCTCCTCCTTTTTTCCATTTTCGTTTTCCCACTCCTCATTTCCCCATTTCGATTTCTCATATCCTTCAATTTCTAGCAGCCATTTTTTTGCTACATCTCCAACGGTAATAATTGGTGAGGAATTTAAATTTCCCATTTTCCCTTTCCAT
Source organism: Annona squamosa (assembly GCA_035584095.1). Taxonomy (NCBI): domain Eukaryota; kingdom Viridiplantae; phylum Streptophyta; class Magnoliopsida; order Magnoliales; family Annonaceae; genus Annona; species Annona squamosa. The sequence continues at coordinate 42,814,181 of JAXCLR010000105.1, forward strand.
TTCCCAATTCTCGTTTCCCCATTTGACTTCTCAGACCCCTTCACTCTTTTGAGTTTCTACAACTATTTTCTTATTCGATTTCTATCTGCCGTTGTTGAAGCCTTGAAAAAAGTGAATGCAGGTTCCATTTTTTGGCATCCATCGACAGCTAGTGGAACATGGAGGTTCGTCTTTGGTCTATCCACCATTACTTGTATAGATTCATGATTGCAAGAATTTGGATGTGATAAATTATTCGTTTTGCAATGATTCATGCCTAGACAGTTAATTGCATGTAACAGATCATTCATTTTGTAGCGATTCATGTGTGGATAGCTAATTTCATTTGACAAGTTATTCATTTTTGAGTGATTAATGTCTGGACGGTTTAATTGCATGTAATAAGTAATCCATTTTGCAATAATTCTTGTCTTGGCAGTTAATTGCATGTAATAGGTTATCATAGTGAAATGTGTTGTAACAAATTGTAGAACATTTTGTGAACCGATTTGGAACTGAAACTAGAACCAACTCACCTTGAAAAAATAGGATAAGGTAGGCTCCAAACCGCTCATCGTACTATAAGGTAAGGCAGACGTTTTCTAAAATAAGGTAAGGGTAGATTCCATCCCTGCCTAGACCTACCCGGACCAAGTTTCACCCCTAATATTAAGATTCTTTTAAAAGGAATGAATATCCACCTTTAATCTGAATTCATTGGCGTTATGACTCAATTATTCCTCACACTTTGGATAATTTAATGATCAAATCATTGGTTTAAATATGACTTTGTGAGCTTAACTAATAAAATTTGTTTTATTTTGTGTGAAATACTCATATTTGACTAATGTGCATGAATTCAAGCGATTTCAATATTAAATGCAGGCAAATCATGAAGAATCGAAGTTCGGGAATCAAGACGCACTCAATTGGATGAATTAGAGAGCTAAAAAGGAGTCAAATTGGCAATCGAAATGAACAAGGACATGTTAGAGAAGTACCGACACAGTTCGAGGTGTGTCGTGCAGCAAATCAAAGAAAATTCAAAGCCAAGGAATATATCCAAGGTCGTGTTCAACACGGTTGCAGCTTGCATGGCCTGTTCTGTGTCTACTTCGTGTAATTTTTGAGAGATCTCTTTATAAACATCTACAAACTCGAACTAGAAGATCTTTAGAACGTGTTTTGAGCTAGGGATTAAGGTCTAAGATTCAGAAAAAATGAAAGACACAGAAAGTAGGTGCATTGCTCGAAGCCGTCAAGAAGCCATTAAATCTTTCAATTTAATATGCTTTCTTTTTTCTTCTCTTTTGAATTGACTAACTTGTTGTGGATGGACGTCAATCACAATATTGTTTTATGTGTTGATTTCATTGAGAACATATTAGGCTAAACCCAAATTCTAGAATTTAAGACGTAGCATGTTACTTATGCATAGATAACTTGGTTTTTATTGTTGATGAAGGATTCCTTGTGTTAATTGATATCTTATGATCTTAAAATGCTTGCTTTGTGTATGGCCTTACACTATGATATGATTTCATATATTACACGAAGGAATCAAAAGGTGGAAGTCCAATATACAAAAATCAAGATATTAAACCCAAAAATCTAGACCATGAGAATATGCATAATCACATTGAGGAATTGCTAGAGCTATCATAGAACTTGATGAATTATAATTAACTCAATTCTATGAGAATATGTGGTCAAAAAGGTTAGAATACATCTTACATGCCTCAAGAGGGGACGCACGATTATATTAGGATTTGTTCTCCTTTAACACAAGCAATCCAAATTAAACAAGAGAACCGGTTATCCCGTGCAGGTAAAACCCTAGATCCTAGAAATTTCATACTTCGATTTTTAATCTTCGTTCAGCATTCTTAAGACTTGCTCTTTTCCACTTTCATCTTACTCTCTCTATATTCAATATAAAGTGTTTTAAATAACAAAGTCTAAATTTCGGATTCTCTATGGGATCAATCTAATCAAATATTGCAATTCATCTTCATCAAAAAAATATATATAACAGCTCATGACCAATGCACTTGCAGATAGACAAGAATAGTTGGTCTCTCTATCACAATAATAGTTCCTTATACATCTATGTTTTCTCAAAAGCTCCATAAAACAATCTTCTTCATATGAATCTTCCATACAAACATGTTGTCTACGCCCATGCTTAAGACAAGTTTGCCGAATAGCTACCTACAAACTAGATCATCCCCAGTACATGGTCAATGATCATTACTATTTCTATTGGCATCAAGATTCAGAGTATTTAGTCAATCTGCAATTTTTTACAAGCATTGTTCCAAGCAATGGAGTCTAAAATCCAACAATTACTCTGAAGTTCTCAATGTAACACCATGATCTTGCACTTCAGATCATAAGGTCATGATTCCATGATATCTACCATGAAAATTGCGACCTCCTTCACCAGAGTTGTCAACCATTAGATTTGCTGAGTTTTCCTACTTCTAATACCACCTAAGACCGTAAGTGTGACACAGAAACTTAAGCAGGAATTTTGGGAAATTTTTTGTAATATTATTCAAAAAGCAAACCCACATTACACTAGACCATGGAACCTGAGTCCTCACTACGACTGCAATAGGGAAAGAGACAGAATAACTTAGAAATTTGCTACTTAAAAGTCCCATGTGGCCTAAGCCAATACCTCCTATTTATTTAGATTGCAATAACAAAGCAACTTTGTCAAGAGCATATAATGTGACTTACAATGGTAACTCAAAACATACTGCATTGAGATATAATTATGTAACGTAGTTGCTCTAAAATGGCACAATAGAATCTATGCGGCAGACCCTACCTAGGTAGGAAATGGCTTATGATGGTGGTAGTGATAATGATGATGAGTTGCTCCAAAATGTAGTAGTTAATATTGATTTTGTAAGTTCAAGTGAAAACATAGTTGACCTACTTACAAAAGGCCTTACTAGGGAAGTGATCTAAAAAATAGTAAAAGAAATAATCGAAACTCAACTCTATTCTTGTAGTCCAAGTCTAAGAGTTCAATGAGCAAAGTTACTTTTACAACCTATAAGCACTGATTATATCTATATTTTTTGAGTCGCTCATGCGATGCTTGGATCCTATAACATATTTATGAAGTTGAATATTTTATACCCTTAATGGATCTAAAACCATTGTGTTGAAAAATTTAGTTATGGAGCACTCTAAATAGATCCACTTATATAAGTGTTAGAAGTGAGGCCACTTCTGTTTGCGAAGTATGTGGGTTCACTCTGAGGTGCTCATGAAACTGAGGTATTGACACATGGTCATAATGTGTTACCTTTTTTACCATGATATATTTTAAAATCTTGTACATTATTTATATTTAAGATTTCCTAGGTTGAATGGAGTTCATTTTAATTTTGAAAATCGCAGCAAAATGTTGGGATTTTCAATATTAAATCTATGACATAGGTTATATTATATCGTAAATGTACAAAATAAAAAATTCTACCTTAGATGGTAACGGATTTGGCAATTATAAACTAGTTCATGAGATCAAGTCTTGCTCCATTTATTTTTCAGCATCTTTTTGCAAAGCAATGTGTAAAATATTAAAAAAAATTTTAATCTTAGACTTTTGCCTCTCCAAACATGCGGGCCCCACAGGATAAGATAGGATGAGATAAGAACTCTCCTAGATAGGGTGGTTAAGATAGAATTTA
>JAXCLR010000105.1:42820749-42836777 GCA_035584095.1 Annona squamosa
AAGTGGAATTTTTGAAATTTTTATGAAATTATAATAATTAATTTTGCCATAAATGTGTGATTGATCTTGGGAAATTGTATTAAATACACGGCCCGGGATCACTTTTCTGGACCGGTATGTTACAGTATATAATTCTAGCACATAAGAAAAGTTGCCAGGTCTTATATCCATATTTAGAATAGATTAGACAATCAAATGTCATTTTTCCCCTATTTCGAAGAAGATAGCAAAATAAAATGTTTGATCTTTTTTACGTAAAAATAAATTCGTTTTCACCTTAATCAAAAGAGATACTGAGTACACAATTAACATAGTTGAAGCACATCGTGGAGTAAAATCCAAGCTGAAATTTTCCATTATCAAATCTAACCACCACAACATAAGCATTCAATAATATGAGGATTCAAGCAACACTATAAAAGAAAGGGCCTAGGAAAGCAGAAATGTAACATTACAGTAGGAAGGAATTGATGGCACCAGTGTCAAGGAAAACACAGCCTACTTTGAACCACGCATAATTGCTTTGCATTAAATGACAGTTCTCATTTTCTTGCCCAAGTATCAATATAAAGATGTTGGGTGGCATCTCCTATAATTTTCCTTCTTTATTAGACCCCAAGTGTTGATGTTAAAGGTGACAAAATTTTCTTTTTTCAATGCCATTTGTGTAATGAAATATTGGTTAATAAGGTTCTTCTCTTGTAATATTTTGGATGAAAAAACAACCTGGTTCTGAAGTTTCCACAAGCAGGTTGATCATTCACAATTATCAGTTTATTAGGCAGGACACAAGTTTGTCTACTTAATTCTCTTCTTGTGGTTTTATGTGAATTCAACAATTTGGATTCTCATGGGTGTTTGTAACTCAGAATATGCCACAAACTCAAATTGTCCAACTCATCTGGGGTTCAAGCATGGTCACAGAAAAACTCACATAATCAGTGTTGATGACCTTTTTCAAATCTTGTCAAACTCTGTGAGTTATTTTAGGTGAATTGGAAAGTCTTAGAAGAAATTGAATTGGGTGGACATCCTGATGACAATCAAGAACAATGGGAAATTCGAGCAAACACTAAGTACTCAACCATTTAATGACTGGGTAAGCACCCAAATATGTTTGGGATTAAAGTCAGCGTTTGAGCATGAATGTCATATCTCAAATAGCATATTAAGTCTTCATTTAAACATGAATTTGAAGCCTTCCTTTACCATTCTTATTTGGATGTCAGAATGACAAGGGTGGCAATTACAAAAGAAGAAGAAAGCAAGGTTTTGAACAGCCGCATGGGCTACGGAAAATTTTGGAGTGAATGTAGGTTGATCAGAATGGACAAAGGACCATTGAAGGGATCTGTAGATGTTGACTGGTATTGAGTACTTGCATCAACCTTAGATGTAACAATGCAATCATAGTTGAAGAGCAAGCCCACTACGCTTGCCTGTGAAGAGTGGAGAATCATAAAAGGTGAATACTAGTGTGGAGCTCCCACCATGTGGAGTGTGGAATGATAAACTACAAGCATGACTATATCATATAGTTGCCTTGCCATCTATGTACATGTATAACCAAGGGATGGGCTTTATCATGTCCAATTTGATCCTTTAGACAAGCAGTCAAATGGTGTGCATGGGATGATATCAGATCCATCTGTATGGATTTGTTTAAAACATGAGTCTTTTGCTATCATTTTAAACAAAATCTACGATATATATACCTCGGTCATGTGCAATATCCATAGTGCTCCAATAACCAGCCTCCCACAAGAAGAATTTGGTTACATAAAATAGCATCAGTGCAGTATTCACAAGCATAGAGTCAGCAACATAACCATTTACTTCATACTGAAACAATAACATGAGTCGATGAGAATAAGTGGGAAATGATAAAAACAAGCGTTTCTTTAAGCATTTTACACAAAGCATTATGGCCAGGAAACCCTTCTGTTTCACTTGTAGAATGTATGACTGTAAGCGTACTGAAGTAAACAAATACAGCTGATTTCTCAGTCTCAAAGAAATACACGGTATGGAAATAAGCACATGTTATGAATGAAGTTTCATGCCCCATTTTGATTACCCTATTCATACTTACCTGCTTAATGCAGTAGGTCACAGCCAGAACTGCCCATGACATCATACCAAATCTACAGTTTGTAAAAACCTTAATATCAAAGCTTTTACCAATGCGAGGATATAACTCCATTCCCTGCAACAATGAATGGTCAAATGAAAGATGGACAAAGAGGACAGAAAATTAAAGAATGTTATAGAACAAAGCTATAAACAATAGTTTTCAAGTCAGACATTTGTCTAGATCTTTCCATTCAATTATATATGCACCAAAGCACCAGAATTACCAACAAATGAGCATAATTTTACAGGTTTGATTGTTTTCTTTTGCACATTGACACAATCACTGAATCATCACAGCATAAAACTGGTAAGTTCTACAACTTTCCACTGACACAAAATGCACACGAAATCCTAAGGCTCAACCAACAATGAGAAAACTTTAATGTTTTTCCTACAACTTCATTCAAACTTTCTGCAGATATTCTCCTATTTATTTTTTTTCATTTTACAATAAACGTTTAAAAGAAGTAAATTAGAATATTAAGCTTATTTCATGTGGAAAGAGATAACAGGGTGCATTAAAACAGAGAAACATTGACAAAGATTCTGATGTTATCCACTGAAAAGAACACTTCAATAGGTAATTTGATGAAGTGAAGATGTCTAAAAAGCTATCAAAAAATATGATCAAGTTCCAAATATGACGAAAAACAGGTAAAAGCAAAGACTTGCCCAACATAGAAACATAGTAAATGCACGCCAAGGAAGTAATAAGCTAAATATCCATACTGATCTAGGGCATATGGAATTTTTTTTTCCCATTGAAAAACCTAATAGAAAGAATGATGTAGCACAATAAAGTGAAAAAAATAAAAGAAAATGAAGGATCCTCTCAAAAGGTGAGAAGGGGAGACATGGGAAATTTCGAAACAAATTCAGAGAAGCTAATATGGAATTAACAAACAAAGCATAGATACCAAGAAATTGTTTTCAGGAAAAATTCAAATGTCAAACTTAATGCAATGAATTTATTTGTAGAAAAACAAAGCCCTGATGTAATTCATTCTCCACTTGGAATTTACTAAACATTAAACCTTAGGGACTTGGGTCTACGCCTGATCACCTTCTCAAGTGTCAGGGAATTAAAATTTTCTGAAAATTCAAGGGCAGTTCCGCAATTTTTTGAGGAGATGGGGTCCATAGACTGTTTAGATTTTTGAGAAATTTTTCTGCAGAATTCCTAGGCTTGACTGCTATATATAATTCCAGCAAAGCTGTTTTGAAAATAACCCTCAAATTAGAGAACTCGAAACAGATTTCCTTGACATATCTCCCCAAAATTCTACTAATTAGACAAGGGATGTTCTTTCTCTTGGTGCAACAGAAACAAGATGGGGAGTTTGAAACCTACTGCAGAGCCTACTACTACTATTGTGCTCCCTAAACTCAGAAAGGGATACCAACTTCTGAAGTTGCCAAATGCAAGGAAGATAACCATACTTGACTTGCATTTGCCAGATCTAATGAACTAGATAGCAACGATGAAGGCTTCAGGTCTCTGCACAAGATAGGTGTAACTCACTTGCACATTGCATAGGTCTATGCACAAGATAGGTGTAACTCGCTTGGTTATGACTTTTAGTTTAACAAATGCCCTAGCTGTCTTTTGCAATCTCATGAACGAGGTTCTTCATCCATACATCGATCTGTTTGTTGTCATATATTTGAAAGATATTGTTATTTATAGCAACGGCCTAGAAAAACATACTATTCATCTTGAGCTGGTGTTCGATAAATTGAGGGCTAATAAACACTATGTAAAAGAGAAAGATGTTGCTTTGCTCAGACAAAAACCATGTTTCTTGAGCACCATGTGTCACAGGAAAAGGTGCATATGGGTCATGGGGAGATCCAAGTGATAGTGGACTAATCGCTCCCTACAAAGGTTGCAAAGCTAAAGTCTAAAAAGGTGCATATGGGTCATGGGGAAATCCAAGTGATAGTGGACTGACCGGTCCCTACAAAGGTTGCAAAGATAAAGTCTTTTCGGGTGTTTGTTAACTAATGTTGGCGGTTCATTGTGGATTACTCAAAGAAGGTGGCGGTGCTAACAAACCTTCTCAAGGACCAAAAGTGGCATTGGTCCTTAAAGTGCCAAATGACTTTTGACACATAGAAAGTAGTTATAGCAACAGAACTTGTGCTAAAGCTACCAGAGTATAATAAACATATTGAGGTTTATACAGATGTATCACATAGGGCGATGGAGGCGTCCTAATGTAGAGTGGGCATCTGGTGGCTTATAAGAGCAAGAAGCTCATGAGACAGAACAATGATACTCAGTTAATGAAAAGGAGATAACAGCTGTAGGGCATTGTCCGCACACTTGGAGGCACTACTTGTTTGCTGGTAGGTCTACTGTTTATACTGACAATGTTATTACTAGTTATTTCGTGACATGGAAAAAGTTATCCTCAAAGCAAGCCAAATGGCAGGAATATTTTTTTGAGTCCGACTATACTTTGGGATACAAGCTAGAGTACTAAGTCACAAAGTTTGTTTAGACACATGTCTGTAATTATTCAAGTTGGGGGTGACTTATTAGAGTCGATCAAGGATGAATCTCAGAATGACTTGCTCCCAATTGGTTGATGCAAATGAAGAATGGCACAACTTGTTAGTTTTAGGAGGAGGATCAAGTCCTCTATGGTTGTGGTTGGCGCCCTTACACATCGAGCACTGGCAGACTAAGAAAAAAGCTTCTGAAGGAGAGTCGTGATTCCCAATGGGCTTGTCACCCAGGTCAAGAACGTACTTACAAACTCCTCGCTGGATGTTTTTTCACCCAGGATGAGGATGATGCAGAAACATACATGAGGACTTGCCTTTTATGCCAACAAGACAAGCCAAAGCGGCAAAAACCACAAGGGCTGTTGGAGCCCTTGCCTACCTTAGACAAGCCATGGACATGCTCGTTAATGGACTTCGTTACAGGACTATTGGAGTCAAAATGGATGAGATCAATCTTGATAGTGGTGGATCAATCCTCTAAGTATGGGATGTCCACTCCTACACCATGTGGCTACAAAGCTAAGAAGGCAGCAAAGTTGTTTTTCAAACACATGCTGAAGCTAAAGGGGATGTTTGGACAAGGTCAGCGACAAGGATCCTCGTTTCATAAGTCGGTTCTGGACAACTTTACGGCAATTAATGGATACACAACTAAACTTCCCTACTACATATCACTCTCAATGAGATGGTCAAACTGAGCGGGTGAATCAGATATTAAAGGAGTACTTGCAATATTATATTACAACAAATCAACATGATTGGGTTGATCATCTAGACGTGGCTCAATTCAGCTATAACCTCCATGAGTAAAGGTAGGATGTTCCTTGAATTTCAAGTTGAAGATAAAGTAATGTTGAAGCTTACTCTCCAAGTATGAAAGAAAATCAACAGGAAGCAAGCGCACAAAGGCTTTGTTCAAAAATATAACAGTCCTTTCAATATTTTGAAGTAGATCGGCAAGCTGGCTTAACAAGTTTTTTTAGTTTTGAAGCTTTATGCACGTGAATATGTAAGTCATATGATTTAAACCATGGGATTCATTTAACTTCCTTTGTGTTTCTATTATTTTTCTAATTTTTTCGATTTAAAAATATTTAACTAAATTATTTTGGACTAGAGGTTTGTGTACACATGAATATGATAAACTATGGATTTATTCAAAGAGAAGACAGTAAAAGAATCAAAGGAAGATCCAAGAAACTATAGATGGAAGTAATTAAACAAGATTAAAAACATTAAAGATTACTGAAAATTTAGTTTCTAGTCATCAATAATGGTACAACAAAATCCATGCAACAAATCCCACTCATGATGATGATTCATTGCAATTTTTCATGCTTCTTAATATTGTTATAATTTTTCATACTTAAAACTGAAAAAAATAAAAAAAATTTCATTTTTTCTATTGCATACTACAAGTCTACATGATAAAGCATATATAGTCTTATCAAATACATTAAGGCATCTTCGTGGCATTTTGGGATTTATTTATTTAGAGTGTGTTTTGCAATCATAAAGACTTATTTAAAACTTTCAAGGTGTGTTTGGCATTTGATAAAACCTTTGAGAAAAAAAAATTGGTGTAGAACTTTTTGAAATGAGAGAAATAATATGATATGATACAGGAAATGATAAGAAGTAAAAAGAATAAAGTTAAAATAAATAAGATAATTGTATGCATAGTTGTGAAGAAATGATTGAAAATAAATTAGTTACATAATAAGATATGAAAAAATAATTAAAAAATAGGATAACTATAAATAGTGAAAGTTTTCATTGATAAGTTTTCGTGATTGCCAAAGTGATAAAACTTAATAAAAAGTTTTTTATGTGAAAGCTTTTCAAATGTGAGAAAATAATGCAATATGATAAAAGTAATGATGAAGAGTATACAAAATAAAGTTAAAATAAATAGATATATGTATAAGTAATTGTGTAGAAATGATTAAAAAATAGAATAATTATATAGGAAGAAGTGAAAAATAAATTAAAAATATGGTCGTTGTGAAAAGTGAAAAATTTTAGGAGTTAACAACCCCAAATCTAAGGGTTTGTTTGGTAATGTGGAATAGGAAAAAATTGTGGGATGTGGTGGAATGTGAAAAGGAAAAATTTTGAAAATTATGTAATTGATAGAAAATGAAAAGAGTAAAGTTGAAATAAATAAGTATGATGGAAGGTAATTTCTAGGAGAAATGATTGGAATATAGGGATAAAAGTGGAAAAATATGATTATCATTTGATAAATAATTGTTCTCGAAATACATAATCCCACCATTTACCCTTCCATACCTCAATTGCCAAATGCCAAAATCCCCTAAGAGTCTTTATTTCTTCACATCCTCCTATGCAACTGCCCTATTTTTCAATCATTTATCCGCAATCATCCATACAACTATCTTATTAATTTTAACTTTCTTCTCTTTATTCCTAATCATTCCCCTATCATATCACATTAATTCTCTCATTTCAAAAAGTTTTAATTTTATCAAATACCAAACACCTTTATTTTTATTCTTGAGATAGGTAATTGTGAACTATCTTATCACTTATACCGTGGAATGATTTTGCTTATACAATTAAAAGCTACTAATCTCTTGCTTAATATTTTAATGAACAGTTTGTATATGACAGTCATATACAACTAGGCAGCTAGTTAGCTATTTAGGAAGAGAGTGGCCAATACACCATCATTTACATAGGCAAAATGTAAAATAACTAAATATTCTTTCTTTCTCATTTTTATGAATTTTTATAGTATTTTTTGACTTCCAAAGAATAAAGAAACCGCCCAATACAGGCTGGTACAATCTGGTACCAATACAATGCAACCATATCATGTAGGTTTTGGGGGGGCCCAATGCATCCACTGATACCAATTTTCACAACATTGATAAGGGATGTGATGTGGTCAGGACTCATGAGGTTCGTCTCTCTGTAATTATAAGCCATCAGTCCAACCACACAATAGATAATGTCTAACAGAGAAGTGGAGAGAGAAAGAAAAGCATAAAAAAGACAGTGTTTGTGTAGGCCCCGTGCCCAAGGGCATGATGCCTACTCATCATCGACTCCTTATCAAGTTGAAGCTTGTAAATGATAGCTAATGGTGAATTTGAGTTTGTAGTTTGGAAAAACTTTGAAAGTAAAATCACTAAATTCAAAGGTGAACCATGAAGATCAACACACTAACAAGAAAAGTGAAGAGATTTTTAAAAGGAATTGCATGAGAAGGAAGTTGAAAATTCGTCAAAAACACTTGTATGACATGCCTTGAAGAAAATATCCAAACCAATGAAGCACTTGTGAAGAACTCAAGGGAAAAAAGAGAGAAACATCAATCTCTTCTGAAGTATCACCTATATAACAAGATACTAATTTAAGATCTTCAATTACACCATCAATTGCAACCTAAGATGAATAAAGATTGTGACAAAGTTAGAGCGGATAACATTTCCATTCAAACTTTGATAATTTTCTTCAAACTGATGAGAATGATGAAGAACATAATTAGACTTTATTCAGTTCCATCTGGGGTTTAATTATTTCAAGGCCGTTTTTTTAATTATAACTATCTTTACTTCTGATAAATGGTTAAGATTGGGTTAGGATGTTTATTTCTAGTGTGGGCTTTGAATGTTGTTGATTGATTACAGTGTGTTTATTTATTGTTACCTAAATTATTTATTTATTTTAAAAAGGACATTTGGTTCATGTGTAAAACACCTTATTTTAATGACTAATTGAAAGATCCTTGTTTTCTAAAATTGTGTATAGCTTTCCTAAAAGCTTCCTCAAATTCCTAATTACCCTATTCTCTTCCCATTTCTTACCACCTTCCTTTGGAGACAGTCCTTCCCTTTTCTTCCATCTCCTTCTCTATCTATCTGGCATCACAACTACTGCTCACAATTATCTATGGTTGAATAGATAATCACTCACATCACCTCTAAGTAGACCTTCCTTTTGGATCGAAGTTGACCCAGGTGGCTCAATTCCAATATAGTACAACAGAGGAAGCCATTACCTACTATTCTAGCATCATTTCTACTCTCTTCTCTGGTATAAGAAGCTATTGAGATGAATATTGAGCCAGCTGAAACGCCAAGATATCCTTGTCCACTGCCTTCTCTCGCTTCGAAATCCGTTATCACTCAAGAGCTTCATGAAACCAACATTTAAGGCCTTCAGCAGCTTCAAGAAATCAGGATCACAACTGGTCTTTGTTTCTTTTCACACTCAAGCAAGCACTTGGTCCAGACTGTAATGTTTACATTATCCTTCGGGCCTTTCTTGTAAGCACCCTTCTAGACAAAGCTATGTTGGTCACACTATTCTCCCATTTATTACTCTGCACATAGGGGAGAGAGTGTACGCAAGCGAGCAAGGCTGACCAACCAATTCACTCAAATTCAAGTTAGCTAAAATTTTCACAAATTCTGTGGCAAAGGAAATGATTTTAAAAAATTATATGGAGAATTAGTCACTAAAAATTAAAGGAGTAGCATTTACGACATGTAATGAGAGTGGAAATCAGAAGACAGCAATAAGCATCAAAGCACTCACCCAATAGAAATCAATTAAAATGTTTCCCGACGACCCCGAATCAGTAGATGATGGCGCCAAGTGACCCTTATGAGTAAAGAAACAACAATTGGTAAAACAAAAGAACAAGTGCAAATAATAAAGCAATAAAGGCTCATTACTCAGCAAATTCTTACTTTTATATACAAGAAAATGCAAAAAACAAAGCTTCCCATTATGAGTGCAGAGAAAATTTCTCCTAAATGGTTGTATACAATTGCTGGGTTGAATATCCCAAACCTGAAATTAGAGCACAATTGCAATATATAATCAGCTTATACCGATGATAAAAATGTCTAAATACTAAAGAAGCATATATCTAAGGAAAAAGAAAATGGAATATATAACTCAGAAGTAAACATTTGCACCACTAAAAATTTCAAGACCATGTTTCCAAACAAGACAAAATGTATCCACTCAATGACCATAAATATTTTCCATTAAGCCTGGAAAATGCCTTAAAGCAAAAAAAACAAATGTTTGAAATCATACCACATAATGATTATCTCCATGGTGACATCCACCAAAAAGATCTCATATGCAAACATATGAATGATTCACATCAATTTAATAACCATACACTTGCCATAAGGTAAATTCAATACGCCTTTAACATCAAGTGTAAGGTCCAACAAACATCCAAAAAAAAAAAGAAAAAAAAATCTGATTTGCCAACTACCTCAGCACCATTATTTTTGGAGGATCAAGTCATGAAAAGATGGCAACAATGGAAAATAACTGCGCATGAAGCTGGAAGGATCAAAAAGACAAAAGCGGACATTTATGCCTATTCAACCACAACCAGTATCAAAAACATATCCATGCTTGTAGTAAGACTCTATTTGTGTGAGTGGAATAGGATGAGTGTGTAATTATAGAGGGAAAAAAACAGTAGGTGATGATCTTAGCAAAGTAGGCTTTAATAGAAAAAAAAAAATCATAATGAAAAAGGTATAGTTATTAAGGTTTTTAAGGTGGCTAAACACATTACTTCGCCCACAGAATAGAATCCAAGGCCTTCCTATCACCAGACCTTCATATGCAAGCCAAAAAGAGCATAAGAGAAATTCATGCCTTCGGAAACCCTCAGCAGGTGGACCAATAAATACATTGCAGAAAGAACCAAATGAAGGATAATACAAATCAGAACAAAAACATTAGAATGTCCAGACATTTTAAAGAAACCTTGCCTAATTATAAATGTGAGACAGAGTATCGACTTACCACCAAAGACTCAGATAGGTTATCAATGTAACAGCATATGCTGCCAATCCATTTGCCTGCAGTAAACAGTCATCAAAGGCTGTAAAAAAAAATTTTCATTTTTCATTAATTCTTTATGCCTGAATGCCGAGTAATTTATATAAGAACTGAAAGATGGTTCTTTTTCTGATCATACAAGTGAACCCCAATCGTATGCCCTCTAACTGACACACAAGACTATTGGTGCAATTTAGGTCATGCTCAACCTTAACCTGCAAAAACTGCCTTTTGACGAAGTTCTAAGGTTTTTTGTGCTACTGTTGCCATTCTGTCCATGATTCAGAAAATCCGATAATCCGATCTGCATATATGTGTGGGGACTGTTCACATGTGATTAATCACATGGCGGCCCTTAAACAATATTTTATTTTTTCATTTTTGCATAAACATATTTTAAAAAGTTTATTTAACCAATATACCAAGTTTTACCATTTCACAGAATTTTTACATATTTATTTTTTATTTTTAAAATTCATCAATCTCAGGGGTACTTTAGTCAATTTTACCCCTTAAAAACTTGATTTTTAAAATAAAAAATAAATAGTAAAAGTATTGTAAATTGTTAAAACTTAGTCCCACGCACACACATGCATATAATCCAATGCACCCAACTGCACAGTGCAATCAGTTGAAATTTTTTATTTTTTAATTTCTTCTAAAATCCAAGCCATCCATCATATTTTACTCCATTGATATTTGCAAGACATGAAAAATCTTGTTATTTAGAGTTGCATATAATTCATAACAAGTGTAAATGCATGATGTTGTTTATAATTATATAAATTATTGATTATAGACATTTTTTATTCGCTTGATTTTTTATATAGAGGCTAAATAAATAACCTTAAACACAATAGATGGATTGGATGTGAAAAAAAAATAAAAAATCAAGTGGTTGTAAAATACAACTAATTGTATTGGAGCCTCCCTCCCTCCCTCCCTCTATACATATCTGTATCCATAGAAGCTCTACCTGATAAAGGAGAGAGGGTTATTCCTTCCCTTAGCTGTATTTAACAATTGTCTCGGCCTAGGGCCCAAGACTAATATTTAACAGCATACAGGATCTATCAGGGGGATAACTCCAATCTCTATACTCATCTGTTTTACATGTACTTTCAATACAATTGAGAATGTTAAACGAATCAAACCAAGCTTTTTAGATGATTTATTTTAAAATAATTAGTTTAAATTTTGGATTATGTGAAATTAAGAATTTATTGAGATCGAAAAAATCCTTTTTAATTTATATACGAGTTCAATGATCCGAAAGGATCTCTCATGCTCTAATATTTTTGAAAATGAATTATATAATTTATGCAATTTTCTAGTTTTCTATTCAAAATATGCATATTTAATTTTTCAAATGTTACAACTGCAGGCATTATTTAAACCTATAATAAATTCCACTACAAATGTGACAAATCGTATTTTCAATTAAATTTTGAATATTTTTAAATTAGCATTTGCAATTTCATTCAAAAAGAAATTTTGACTAAGCTTTAAAAAAATCACTTACTTTGGAGAAATTATCATTAATGTCAGCAATATTTTGTGAAAATCTCAATATCTAAAAGAGAATATCAGAAGTATTTTTTCCCAATATCAAAACATTCTCCTAAAAAAATAGATTTTGATTTTCCATGTTGAAAAGAGACTGCAGAGACTCCAAAATGAAATTTTTTTTCCACGAAATTTTCAACAAAAAATTCAAAACTGCAAACAATAATCTAAATTAAACGGTAATATTTATTTATTGATTAGTGCATAGCATGAAAATTTAATTGAAGTATAAATTATTCATTTACATTAAACAGTCCCATTTATAAGTAACCAAGTTACATAAAAACAGTTCATGTATCCCCCTTCATTTTTAATATGTTGATGATTGATGCAAAATCCAATCTATTCATTGTATTTAACATTATTTGCTTAGATAGAAGACCAAGTTTCATTCAAATCAAATAGGCACATAGGCCACGTTGCTTAAAATAAATATATTCATGAGTAAATTAGGGAAAATGATTATATATATTCACATATATGTTAGAATACAATAATACTTCATAGAATAATTTATCCAAATGGTAATGATATTTTATATAGTTTAGACGTTGAAAATATAATCTTAAATTGGATATTTAGCATTGAACAATTTTATTAGTTTGATTTTACATACTTGAAAATCAGGCCTATATATAATGATACTAAACAAATAAAAGGGTTTTCATGTTAATATAAATGATGTCAAATACAGTAGATAGAGTGGACTTTCCATCAATCATTAAGATATTAAAAATGAAAAGGATTACATAGAAGAAGGGCTTTGTAAAAGCAAAGTCCTACATTAAAAAGAGACATAAATGTTAATAACTAATAGAAGAGAAATTAATCGATGACAACAACAACAACCGTTTTTGGAAGGAATGGCTCATAAACTATCATTTATAAGCACAAAACACAACATAAATATATATATATATCTCAGTTTCTTCTTTTTTCCTAGATAGTTTGTTATTTTTTTATTTTTTTTTGTGTATATATCATATTGATTTTTCAGATAGACGATACGGCAATCAGCCCCACTATTCAAAAGCATGATTTGATACGGAAAACGAGGATAAGATCTTAGGCCAACCTCATTGAGTACCAAACCAGAGAAATCCGGACCTTAATATTAGACAGAGTGTGCCTTTTATCTAGGAAAGAATACTGAGTTTGGATGAATAGATTTTGTTGATTGAAAGGAGGAAAAGATTAACCAAAGTCCTATGTGGATGATGAATGATGTGATTTTCCGCATGTCATTGTTTTCTCAATTATTTATTAAAATATCGCCAAAAATGTTTGGCTTAAGGTTAGATGAATAACCAACTGGTTCACTAGTAGGGTATGGCTAAAGCTTGCACACCCTAATTTACATTGGGTTAGGCTTTTTCCCATCTCATCTTTGGCTTGGGTTTCCATCAAACAGCATGCTAGACAACCTAAATTGTGCTCGTACATATTTAAATGTTTTTTAATCTAGAAATCATGCATTTAGTAACAAAAAGAAAAAAACAATACATATCGTTTAATCAAAAGCATATGTGCTTGCCATGACAGTGCCAGAATATGGAAACCATACAAGCAATTACAATCAAGATGAAATACAACCTTATAAACAGGCTGGTTTCCTGCAGGGGAAACTGGGCCTTCAACCCTTTCACCTGGAAGCACCAACTGTAGGATAGCTTCAAAAGCTGCAAAAGAAGCAATTAATTTCCAAGCAATCATTGATGGCTTTGGCCATATACTTTTGAACCCCTCCAGTCCATTTGCTTTGAGAAACTCCCAAGTTAAAGCAACAGATCCATCGGCATGAACCATTGTATACCATCTACAGTGTGTAGAAACTTAGTTAGTACAATTATTTGGTAAGAAAACAAGTTAAGAGGCTGGCTCTTCTGATGGTCATCTTCACCAAAATGCTTTACAGAACACATCTTGAAAGGACCCCAAAAAAAAAAAAGTAAAAAAATTTTTTTTAAAAAAAAAAAGAACACAGGGCAACAGTCCGACTTCAAATCTAAATAAGAAAGTGTCAAAGTATGAATTTTAGAAGCTCGTTGACATGTGTACAACTGGTCTTTGCAATAATACTCTCAATATATCATCCACTTAGACTTTGTTTAGGTGAAAAGGCAAATAAGCGTCTCTGGTGGCAAATGGTGCTTGTGGAGAAGCAATTTCTATGGGCTTATACTGCATTCACTTTTTGAAGCCCAAAATTGCCCTAATTAGCATGCAAACACGCTTCAGTAGCCAAACATCTCTTCATTATATGGATTGCATAGCACTTACAGCAAATGGACCATGCAACCAAAAAAAGCGTTGCTCTAACTAAAGCTTGTGATAGCAAGCTAAAAGAACATAAGCATACATCAGAATATCAGTGCAAAATTTCAAAATATTCCCATCTGTATAGTACCTAAGATTATAATAACAATGAAGATTTGTGATTCTTCTCAAATGAAGTTGATTTGATTAAAATTAGATACAAACGTAGGAAATTACAATCAGACAGCCATAGTCAGTATGTACACTAAAAAGTTTTGGGAAAAAAAAATTGTATTCAGTATTTCAACAATAGCTCAGAATCTCAAAAAACTGCTGCCAGCTCTGCACCACGGTGATTTTCTTACAGGAAGGAAAAGAATCCGCATCCCATGCACAAAATAGAATAATGCAAGAAGTAAAAGAAAGGGAAATAGAGTAAATAATTTGAAAAGTTTAAAAAATCTAGTGGAAGTTCCTTCTGGAATCTTAATGTTACCCTTCAATTAATAAAACAACAAAAAAAAAAAAAAAAACTTAACTGTGGTAATTTGAAATCAAGCATGCAAGTTGACTTCAAAATAAAGAATTTGCAGACGTGAGAAATCAAAAAACAGTTCTAATAGAAAAGGGCCTCTCATGCATTTTGCATCAGGGATTGAGAACACAGAAATCCAACTCAAAACAACTCTCAAAAGATGAGCCATGGGAATGAGGTAGCAAGCAGCACAGCTCAGAATCATCTAACTACATAAAGTTATCATCCATCTATAGATTGACCTAGTTGTTCAAGACACTGATGAAATTGCAAAATCCAACCAATGGAAATCCAGGATCTACGGGAGAAGTTCACATGCCGGAAAAAATGTAGGCTGAGAGCACACAGTTCAAGTACTTACTGCAAGGTTCACAATGTAAAAAAATCGATCAGTCATTTTACTTTATATAAAGAAATTAAACAAAAGAACCAAAATCCGAACCCTGAACCCAACCTAAGAGCGTTGGATCTGAATAAACAAACAGCAGACTCATCCACAAAAGCGCTAGGATCTTGATAAACAGAAATCGAACTAGAAACAACGAAATGCTGATATATCTATAGGAATCTGGTCTTCACATTGGAAGGGTGATGTTGACTTGAATCGCATGGGAATCTAAAGATTTACAAGAGTAAGGCACGAATCAGAGGAGGAAGAAATACAACTCACAGAAGAATGACGAAAGGAGGGCAGAGAGTGAGGAGAGAGAGCATGGAAACATAGGTCAGCAGCGGCGAGTGCACCGTTTTTGATTCTCCCATTTTGATTCGACTCCGCCCTTGACGGTGGCTCCGCTCGACTACTCTGGACTACGAAAGCGAATTTTGAACGGAGGTCAAGAGCTCACATCCAAGTGACCGACGTCAAAGTCTCCTCCAACCCCGTTCAAGACCTTCGGAGTACACATCCTCCTTCCATCAAAAAGAAAAAATTCATGTCCACGCGACAGACGGAGTGTTTTGAAAACCGGACCCGTGGCCAGCAAACAATGCGGTCCGGTTTGATAGCTCTTAAGAATTAGGGTGTATTTGGAACCTTTAGGAAGTGATATAATATTTGATGAAGAAAAAATTTTATGTAAAAGTTTCAAATTGATAAAATAAAGTAATATAATAGCGTAATAATGATAATTAAAGAAAATAAAATTAAAATAGATAGATTGGTTGTATGGATTGTTACGTA
>JAXCLR010000105.1:42841299-42865317 GCA_035584095.1 Annona squamosa
CAACTCTGGACGTTTTAGGCTCTTTGAAGTCGATCTTGGAGTCGACTTGGGGAACGACTTGGCCTTCAGACTTGATTACTTGGCCTTCAGACTTGATTTTCTTCAAATGTATATTCCTTAAGACATTTCACAAACTTGTTAGCAGCCAAGACTTTCTCAAATTGATTTGTTAATCATCAAAACATAGATTTAGCTAGTTTTCCTCATATTTCCAACAGTTTCATGGTGAAGGATAAATTATCTTCTCGATATATCAGACTTTTTGAGATATAGGAAATTATTGGCGGTGTTGTCTATCAGCTAGTATTGGTTCATTCACTAGCAAGTATTCATAATATATTCCATATCTCACAGTTAAGAAAGTATGTGGCCAATTCAATGCATATTTTTTCAGCCGTACAATATGAGATCGAGGAAGATTTAACTCATCCGGGATGTCCTATTCGAATCTTGGATAGTCGTGAGAAGTTGTTAAAGAGGAGAACAATTCGGCATGTTATAGTGCAATGGAGCAACCACAGTGAGCAGGAAGCTACCTGGGAGCTAGAGGATGATGTTTGTAGAATCTGTCTCAAATTATTTCAAAATCTATCATGACTATTGCAAGTTTCGAGGACGGAACTTTATAAGGTGGGGAGAATGTAATATTAAAAAATAATAATAATACTTTAAGTTGACTGATCAAAATCTACATAAAATACCCTATGCGACAAGGATAGACTTTTTGACCAACTAGGCCAAATGAGTAATACTGCGCCTTAACTAATTATTATTTAAATATGCTACGGGTTAGATTTATATTTTTATTTTTGAATGTTATTTCGGCAACCCATGTAGCTCGGTTGGCATACGGGTAGTCCAAGTGGTTTCAGAAGTCTAAGGTTCAAGTAGGGGGTTCCGCAGAAAAATAATTAATTTTTGTACTTTTGCTTCCCCAGGCATGTGGGCCCCATCGAATAAAATAAAATGAAATAAGATTTAGATGAGATAAGATTTAGTTTAATTAGAATTTAAGTTAAAGTGATAATATTTTATCTTTTATACCTTTCCTAGAATTTTAGAAAACCTATAAGAACCCTTTTATGAAAAGGGGTTTGGGGAGTTGGTAGAGGGATATATCCGTAAAAAAGGGTTGAGAGATAGAATTGTGGAAGGAGAAAAAGCTACATAAGGCAAGTAGTATTTTGTTTGAAGTTGTAAAATAGTTTCCATAATTAATTATTATTGTTGAGCAATTAATTGAATTATTTCAATTAATTGTATATTTTATTTTAGGCTATGGATTTTATATATTTGGTATAGTTTAATTTTACATTCTTAGAAATTTTCAAGGATATAAAATTGTGAAAACAAATTATACCTTAAAATAAGCCTAAAATACCTATGTTAATATTATTGTATTTTTTAATCTACAAATTAATTTATGACTTATTACGGAAAAAGTTAAATATATATTAGCATAATGGTTTCCGTAATATATTAATTTGTATGCATGAGATTGATTTTTTTGTATATAATTCCTGTTTGAATTCTCGACTGTGGAACGTTCAGGAGTAAATTCAAGTGCGGGAAGAATTTTAGCCTCGAAAGAGATTTGTAAGAGAAAGAGAATATGTCTGGAGATATGACCTTGTATTTGCAACGAATTTTTTTCGTTGCCTTTGATGCTTGAATGCATGTAATATATTTTTTATGCTTTTGATGTTCGTGTGTTGTTGAAAATTGACATGTAGGCATAGCAATAAGCCCTCAGTAAGAGAGGCTCTGATGGACCCACCTGCAATAAAGGCTATGATGACATGACTTAATATGGGCGATTCATTCAATTTTGTTATGATTTATTCATTTGAACTCGGATTTGAATAATCAAATAGTTCATTTCTAGGTTTTTGATACTTCTGAAATGAATGGAAGGGTTTGATTTTGCATTTGAGGCCTAATTTTTAAGATATTGAATTAAATAATTATTTTATCATTTAATTAAGTTTTATTTGGGCTATTATCCATTTTCAAATAATTTGCTACTTGCTAGTCATGTTGGGACTAACCCATTATTTTTGCAGGTGTCCCAAATCAAGTGGGACACTAGCAAGAAGATTTTCAAGAATAATTATTTCCATTTATTTAATTTAAAGACATGTATTGAGAATGATAGACTTGTAAAATTTTTTTTTCTTTGTGCGTTGATATAATAATAAGAACATGACTAGTGCCAGTGAAATTTTAAAAATTTTATGAAATTATAATAATTAATTTTGCGATAAATGTGTGATTGATCTTAGAAAATTGCATTAAATATACGGCCGAGGATAATTTTTCTAGACCGGTATGTTACACTTTCTGACAGAGATTGTTAACTAATTAACTTTGACTTGTTAACTTGTTTATTTTAAAAGATTAATTATATATAATTTTACCTAGAAATGTATTTAAATCAAAATCAATGAATTTTGATTTAAATAAATTAGATGATGATAGGGTAAGATAGTTAGAAATTTTGCTTGTGATTAAGAAATTAAGTTAAATGTATTTTTTGATATTTGAGTGCATGTGGGACCCACAATGTGGTAAACATAAATTTTAATTTTAAAATTCATTTTGAGGTAGAATGCAAACTTTGTATGGACAAAAAATGCAGAAAGAGGAAAGATGACCATGGGAAGGGTGGAGTTAGTTATATTTTCTTTTATCAAATAAATAAAGTTATTTTGTTTGGGGTTTAACGTGCTGAATAAATAGTTTGATAAATTATTTATCATGAAATTTATGAGATGGAATTATTCACAAGTATTTTTTATGCAATTTAAATTGTTGGATGAATAATTATTTAAATTACTCATCATAAAATTTAATAGATAAATTTGTGGGTGACCTAGTGGTGTTGTCATTTTTATATGATTTAATTTCATTATGGCAATTATTATAGAAAGCTGGTCAATGAAAAATACATTCTTGTGAATTGTGTAAATCATGCATAATAAATTATTTAAGAGGTGAATTCGCATATTATTTTAGTAAGTTGATTTTTGAATTTTTTGTATTGGAAAAAAATGATTAAGATGAAGTACATATTGAATATTATATATATCAACGTGGTTTGAGTGAACATTTTATTAATATGATATAATATTATTTCTATTTATGTATATCATGATAGGCAAATAGTTAGTAGATATTAAACATGGTTTTTATTATTTTTTATTAGGACCATGGGTGTGTGTGTATATCCATAAGGTGGAACGTTATATAATATCTAATATTTTACATATTAGAATGGATTATGGATAGAAGTCAATTGGTGATATGGTATATATATGCTTCAGAATGGATTATGAATGAATGGAACTGAATTAGACATATAATATATTGTATTATATCTTAGAGTGGATTATGATTATTTTAATGAAAGGTATGGTATATATTATATTAAGCACCTGAAAAAGCTAGGTCATGATACAAAATATTAACAAGAAAACAGGGTGGGTTTCCCCACCAGGTCGTACATATATTTACTTTTGTTGCTACAAAATTTGTCAAACAGTGAGCTGCTGCATTACCATTTCTCAGTGCGTGCTAAAAAGAGGCCAATTGGACCTTGGATATTTGAGACTTTATCTCCTTGATTATGCATCCCACAAATGAGAGGATGACGTAGTCCTCTTTTAAGTACTTACTCAGAACCAGGAAATACGTCTCAAACTCGATATTTTGGATTTATAATTCTGCGCCCCAATAGATGCCATTTCGCATAGTCATTGCCTCCATAGTTAAGGTATTAGTAACCCCATCACACCTCCAAATTCGAGCAGCTTAAAAATGTCCATAAGAGTCCCTCATGATTGCACCCATCCCTATACACTATCTCCTCAGATATTCTACTATCTATGTTTAGTCTAAAAACCCCTATCCTTGATTTCCTCCATCTTGGGTTTAGTTCCTCCTTCATCAAGTTCAATTTTCTCAGTTGATGCATTTCTTTATAGTTCCCTTTGTAAGATTTGCACCAATATACAACATCCTTAAGATTTAGCCAAGTAACTTGCTCCCTTGGATGGTTTCTCAAAAACGGATCCTCCAGTAGAATACCATAAACAAAGTCAACCCCTCAGCAT
Organism: Annona squamosa; assembly: GCA_035584095.1. Taxonomy (NCBI): domain Eukaryota; kingdom Viridiplantae; phylum Streptophyta; class Magnoliopsida; order Magnoliales; family Annonaceae; genus Annona; species Annona squamosa. The sequence continues at coordinate 42,845,412 of JAXCLR010000105.1, forward strand.
CTCCTATATGACATGCGTCTAAAAATATGGCTAGTGGCCCTATGAGGAACCCATATCTTCTTATGATTGATTAGAAGTTCACGTTCTGTGCTGATCATTCTGCAAACACAAACAAATGATTTGCATTCTCCCTATGGCTGTCGTAGAAGCTACATTTGACATCCACACACTCCCCTACGTACGAGGTTACATTTTGTTGGGGGAGCATTTTTGAAGAGTCTCCATCTGACAACTTTCACCTTTGTTGGGATGTTTACTTTCCACTTGTTCTTGAAGACCTTGCCTTCTGCCTCCAATTGTATCTCACCCTTGTGGCTTGGAGTTCCTACAAAAACATCAAAGTTAGCTTTTACAAACCTATATGTCGACTTCATATTAAAAAGTCCATTCGGTTTATAAGAATTATTTTCAACATCAGAATCCTTAAAGGATTTATCTTTGGAAGCTAAAAGGTCTAATGAAACTAAAAGAGCCCTAGCAGTTGCCATAAGCATGATTCAGGCGGACTTTCCGGACCTTTCTAAAAAAGAAAAATGAGCCAAAGCTTTTCAATTATTGTTCTTCAGCTGGTATATTCTGATCAAATGAACATCTCTTCAAAATCATTATCAATTAAAGTAACACTATTCCCAGAAGGCAAAATTATTTTGCCAACAATACCAACCACTTTCTAAAAGACAACTAGCCATATGACTCCACTAAAAAAAGGACACACCACTAGCTGACAAGACCATGTACTTATTTTTAGAATTATCAACCTCTAAAGTCTGTGGACTTAATCGTCCGTAGAATCTAAGACAGACTAAAGATATTCTTAAGTTCAAGTCTTTGTATCTATAAATAGAGTAGTGTATGTTTGTAAGAAGCATAGAAGAGTCTTTGAGCCTTAAGAGTGTTCTAAAAAGTGTGTGTCTCTAAGAGCGTTTTCTACTTTCGAGCCTCCCACGTGTGTTCAAAGTTATCAAAATCTCAAGCTTGGTAATTAACTTTGTTTATGATAATGAAAGTCTGTTTTTACTATGTCTCTACATATTAGAAATTTATGAAAGGATTTATCTTTGGTAAACGAGAAAGAGATACTTTGTGCAGAAATATTGCAAAAATCAGAATTGATTTTGTTAATGATTCCACTATTCTTGGAGTTGTCTTTATATTAGAAAACACTTTACAACATACTGAAGCATACGTAAGAGAACTAGAATGAAGAATTTGACTTTTACTTGGAGAACTATGCAATGCAATCTTAGATAAAAGAACTAAAAAATAAATTAAAGTTCTTAAGACAATAAAGAACCCAACTTCAAAATTACTTGGAAAGTTGTCATCCTTGGAGGTTTAATAATGAGAACTAAGAGAAAGGCAGTGTCAAATACAAAATAGGATTAATCAAGCTGACAAAAATTAGAGACTCTTGGGTTAGTAAATGGTATCATAGCCAGGTTGTACTGTGGTTATAGATGGAGATTGAGGTAGTGAAAGATTTTATCCTGATGTAGATCCCATCATGTTTAGAGAATTTGGTACCTAGTTATCATACCAGGTAAAGAAGCCAATATTGCTTTTTTTTAGATATACAATATTATGACCATTTACTTGTAAGATTATTATGTTCTGATATTGAATAAGCTTGTTTAATCCAATGAGCTTTTCTTTTATTCTCCAGTGATTTATAGTCTTTTAGTAGTAACTTTTTATCAACCATCCAGTCAATAATCAATACCATACTTGTCCCTTATGGTAGCCCATATTGCAATATCCATAACCTTAGATGACATAAATCTCTCTTGGCCAAACTAGCCAAACACTCAAAACTTTACTCAAGCCAATAAACCACTTGGTTTTCAAACAACAAAACAAAACCTACCTAAATATTAATCTCAGCTAGCTTACCTGCACCAAACCAAATATAAGCTAGTGATCCTATCCTAGAAAATATTTTATTGATGCCTAAAAAAATGATGAGAGGATGAATCAGATGCAAACCTACATCAAATTGCTCAAGAAACCGCGACTCCCTCTCAAAGAAACCAAAATAAACTCTTGAGTCAACTAGAAGTCAATTCAAGGGATCAAGTTGTGGCGCCTGAAACTGAGTATCACCTCTTGAGTCTTACTCCGGGACCGTTATTGATTGGTAAACATGATCAGGATTGTTGCCCTGTTACATCGTGGAATTTATCGAATATTTATCCACTTGCATTTCATTCCATAGGAGTTAGTCTCCTTATACATGTTCAATTTTTCCATCATTTTTTCTATTGAGGCCGTCATTAAGTCCTGATATACCCATGTTATATCAAAGAAATCATATTCATTCATAGCATGATAAAACATTACCTAATATTTGTCCGTAAAAATTTTCCATCAATAGATCATATACCATAGTGTAATCCACATAGTCTTATCAGTAACAGTTATATAATCGTCATACATTTTTATATATATAACATCACACAGGCATACATAGAATCATCATTCTTCATTGATTAACTTGTGCTCCTTTTCCATATCCATACTTTTACCTATCTTAGGATTTGAAAAACAAAATGTGAGTTGAAATTCAATAAGCGAACTGATAGTTTTCAGGCAATTCATTTTGCAGGCAACTTTTTTCATTTAAATACATCTTGGAAAGCATCATTATACCCACTCGTGGGTATGTTATGAAAATATGAGCATTATACCCATCATAGGTAGATCATGAATATGGTAACGCATTATTATAAAACATGAATATCATAGGATAGACGCTAGCTAGACGACCATCTGTCTTCGTCTTCTCCCATCTCAAGGACGGTGTCGCCGGCATTTGGCCTATCTTAGCGACCTAGTCACAACAAAGGAGAACAATTGGTTCGCTTACACATTTGAAGTGGACCTAATACCTTGTTTACCATAAATTCATCATAAACATGATCTTAGACATGAGCTTGAACATACTAGCATGATTTTCATACATAAACCCTTGAATCATCATTGTTCATCAACATTTGATAAGACATTATGCAAATCTTTTATCACAATTAAAATAACATTTCAACACATATTGAGATAAAAGAATGACCATCCTTAAATAACTTAGAAATATTTTAAATATTCATTTGCAAATCAGTACAAGGCATTTAAATAACATTTGCAATCATTTTAACATATTTAAGAAAGCAAATTTTTTTAAAAATTGCTTGCTTACCTGTTTCACGTTAGCTTTCCTAATCGACTTTCTCTTTACTTTTGCCTATATACATAAGAATGATATTGCATTCATATAATCATCATATGCTTGCATATACTTAGTTTTTTAACTCACATATCATTAATATACATGACCCACTTGAATTTCAAGCCGGGTATTCATACATATGCAACACACTTGTGCATTATACTATCTATTCATTTCATTCTATTTTTAAATACTCTTATATAGGGTAAATTTTTATACATATAATAACCTTTCATTAAGCCATCATATGGAGGTTCATTACCTCTCATTCATCATTTTTCTCATTTCACATATTGGTGCTCATTTTAGGCACATATTTAATAACTCAGGCCTCATATATTAATCTCAAATTTTGAGATTATACATAATTAACAAAAAACACCATAACCCATTCATCACATTTTCATGAATTTTTGTATTTTAGCAAGTCACATAAGTCATTTCTCCTTTATCCATTCATACCCTTCTATGTGAACCCATCTTACTACATATAAGTTATGTGTTTGGGAATGAATAAAACTTTTGATGAAAATTTATAGAGAGTAGAAGTTGTCAAATAATGTGATATAATATGGGTAATGATGAGGAATAAACAGGATAAAGTTAAAATAGATAGGTTAATTATGTTGGTAGTTGTATAGAAATGATTGAAAAGTAGGGTAATTGTATAAAAAAATGTGAAAAAATTATTAAAAAATAAGATAGTTGTGAAGAGTGAAAAGTTTTAAATTGAAAAGTATTAACTTGACAATTTTTAGTTATTACCAAATACACCCTTAATAAATTTGGCCTCATACGTTAATTTCAAATTTTGAGATTATACATAATTAACAAAACAGCACCATAACTACCCATTCATCACATTTTCATGAATTTTTGCATTTTAGCAAGTCATATAAGTCATTTCTCCTTTATCCATTTTTAACCTTCCATGTGCACCCATCTTACTGCATGTAAGTCATGTGTTTTTTAATTTTTTTCAAAACAGAAACTAGCCCACTATTTAGGCATGATTAATTCACTTAATTAGTACATAATTTAGGGTATGTTCATGGAATTTTAATCCCTTATATAGGGTTTCAAAACAGCAACTTCGGCACCCTTCTTTCACACTTTCAACGTCCAACTTGATACATAATTCATAACAGATTTTTAATCCTTAAATTTCAGCCCTTAATCATGCTTTTATTATCCCATATTTAGGGTATTTTGACATATTTGAAGTCCATAAATTAGTTGCTCCAAAATAGTAACTTTCCATACACGTTAGAGTACCCCTTTGGACATCCACACATGAGCCCTTAAAAAAAATCAAAATTTTGGAAATTGTTTCCAACCCTTGTTGGATGTCCCATGTACCTTAAATTTAGGGTACTTTACCCTTTAATTTATCCATGTTTTGGTTGGGTTAACTTACTCATCATAATCATCACAAAAGAGTGAAAATTCATCCATATCATTAACCCTAGGTTTAATCATTTCTAGGGTTCATAATTTATACCCAAACTAACGTATATAAATCATAGAATCATGAATCATAATCTAAGCATAAAACATGATTAAAATAGCAAAATTAAATAAAATTTAAGAAAAATTCTAGCTAGGTTCATAAGGTATAATCAAACCTAACACCCATTTAGCTCCTTTGAACCCTTGAATTCATTCCTATTATTCATTCCTTATTTAATACCCTAATCAAGGGCATCATAACTCATCCTTTAAGGGTTCTTTAGGGATTAAATTTATGACTCATAAATGGAGGTAAGAAACTTGGGATTTATTGAATTGAAACTCAACTCAACACTTACTTGAATTGGAGTGATTTTGCTCCAACTATCTCAACTTGATTTCTCCTCTTTCCTTTCCTCCTTTACTCCTCTTTTCTTCTTCATCTTCTTCCTTTTCTTTTCCCTTTTTAATGTCTCCTAGCTACTGCCCATTGGAGAATTTTTCTTTCCCTTGATTTTGCCCCAAATGGACGTCCCATGTATGCTCTCCCTTTTTTATAATTTTTGATTTTTTGGGGCCCTAATTTGCCACCTCATTTGAGGGTAATTTATGGGTACCTTATCCTTTGATGTGTTGGCAACATCTTACCCAAGTAAAATGCCTATTTACCATATTTCATAATTATCAAAAACTAGCTTAGTTTCGGCCATATTGCTGTCCATTATTGAACACGTCCATATGGCATGAATTTTTGGCATTTTATGCCACAAAATCTATCTCAAATTGATATGCATTTAACACCCTATTCATATAGACCACATACTTGTGATTTTAGCATTTTTTACAACTCACAAAATCAGTGCAAATCCACCCTTGGACGTCCCCTTGTGTTGCCACATATGTGTCCTCTCATGGCTACATAGTTTAGCATTTATCCATGCATTTATGCTCCTTGATTTATCATGGATTTTAGCATTTAATTTAATTCACAAATTAAGCCCAAAAATCCCTTCTGTGGACAGTTCACTTAAGCCATTAAATCACCTCATTAAGAGGTTTGCTTTTCCATCAATGTCATATCACTTTATGAGATCGAAGGTCAATGGATTTTGTCATTTTATGATTAAGCATTTTTCTATAATAATTAGCTTAATCAAACCCCTTCATAATATTCACTATATTGTTTTAACCGTTTACGTCAAATTTCATCTCAAATGATATTTCTATCATAAGTTACGGTCATTTGAAATTAACTTTTGGATTTGGATGAAAATAAATATTTACCACTCTAATCTCATCATAATTTTCATGATTCAATCCATTCATAAGGTTGGGTACATAATCATGTGCTTACCTTTCAAATTTCAACTCATTCTGCCTTATAGGCATCAAGTTATGAATTTTTGAACTTTTATCTCCTTAAATTCATAATTGTCATCATAATATTCATTATTTAAATCATAATAATTAAAATAATTATTTAGAACGCATTTACATTTTTCCTTAAATCATAAATCCTTATTATGCTACTTAAGTCATATTGACTCACATTGGGCTATGGTGATTAATTTAATCATCATCCTTAAGCAAAAACCCTAAATCAATATATCATTGAAATCATTCATAAATCAATCAAATAATATATAAATCATATTCACATGTCAAGTGCACATATATAGGTCCTACTTGGGTCTGGGTATCACATAAGTTTTTGTAATCACTCTTTGAAGTGATAGATAATTTTTTTTTATCAATGAGTGGTAGGTAACTTGAGTCAACTCAAATTGAAGAAAAAGGAGCTGATAACAAATTTGAGCAAGAACATAAGCAAGGGAGAAGAGCCACTACCAAAATCAGTCGCGGAGAAGCCTTATGTTCCACTTCCATCATACCAACCTCATTCGCCCTTCTCGCAGAGATACATATAGGCCAAACTATAGAAGTAATTTGAGAAGTGCATCTCGACATTGAAGAATCTATCAATTAATGTTTCATTCGTCAACATGCTATCTCAAATGTCGACATATACCAAATTCTTGAAAGAAATCTTGCTTTGAAAGTGTAACTTGAGGCGCATGGGATGGTGAAACTTACTGAAGAGTGCAGTGTTGTATTGCAGAACAATGTCTTACGAAAGAGGTTGGTATGCAGGTAGAAAGGCCTTGTGTGACATTGGAGTGAGCATAAACCTAATCCCTCTTTTTATCTGCAAAAAATTGAAGATGAGTCACCTTAAGCCTATGCCAATGTCATTGCAACTTGCTGATTGCTCCTTCAGATATCTTGTGGGTATCATATAGGATGTGCTAGTGATGGTCGGAAATTTTTTCATTCTTGTGGATTTTATTATTTTTGACATAGAGGAGGATCAACAGATCCCAATCATACTAAGAGGACCCTTTTTAGCTAAAGCAATCACCATGGTTGTTGTGAAGTATGAAAAACTCATATTAACAATTGAAGATGAGAAGGTGAAGTTCAATTTTTCCTTAAGACAAAACAATTCCCCTTTAAAGAATTCTTGTATGTGGATCGATGTAATTGATAAGACATCAACCAAAGGAACTGTAGTCAACCTGACTAGAGCACACATAAGCAATGAAGGAACTACTGAAAGTTTGAATCAAGAAGTTGTTAAAATTATGATGTCATTTAAAATTGAAAAATCTAAATCACCCTATCAACAAAAATCTGACAAAAAAACAAGATAACAAATTAGTAACAATTTTTTCCTTCTTATTTAACCCTTACAAATTATTTTTATTATTTATTGATTGGAAAATTTCACAAGAAAATTTGAAGGCTAATTCAAAATATGAAGAGTGAATGCAAATATGGAAGCAAGCAAAAGAGGCAAATTGATGCAAAATTCAAATTTGGCTGATTAATATAAATAAATTGAAGTCGGACTGAGGTCTATAAACTAAGCATGCTTGGAAGGCAACCTAACGTTTACTTCAAGAAAGTATTTCTTTTTATTTCTTTTGTTTTATATCTTCTAGGATTTGATACTTGTTGATAAGAAAGTCTTCATGTTTTTTTTGTAAAGTCTAGCTTGAGAGAAAATAAAATAATTAAAAAAAAATTTTATACTTTAAGAGGAAAGTTGAGAACTCTCGCTTATTAAAAATACTTAAATTTTTTGTTGATATGTCTATTTGATTAAATGAATTACCCTTGAATTGAGGATAATATTGCCTTTAAGTGAGAGGAAATTATGAATGCATTGCATTATTTTTCTCAAATTACTTTTCTAATTGTATTGAATGATCTTGCATTGAATTTTTATCATATTTTAAGGAATTTTTAAAATTTTTGTTGGGATCGTGCATGAGGATAAATGAGGACCCTATATTTAACACTTGTGATTCCTTAAGCAAACCTCAATTAAAATTTAAAAACCCTTGAGTAAAGTGAATGATTGGACTTTAATGATATGTGGAATTTATTTTTGTGCATAAACTTATTGAAAATGAATACCCATATTTTGTTGTAAATCATTGAATGAAACTAGTGTACTAGGTCACTAATTTCAACTTTTCGTCAAACTTAGTGTAATTTGCTCCAATTTGTTAAAAGTTGTTTCTAATACACACGATTGATGAATTAAAGAAGGTAGCTTTTTTATATATGTGAAATTCTCATTCTAGTTAGAGGATCTTTAAAACCAATACTCAAATTGATTTGTTTATGAACATGATTAAGTCATTCTAGTGTCTAATAATGAGCCTAGTTTTGAATAAATGAATTACCATTGCTTACCTCAATTGGGCCTAACTTTGAATTTCTTTCTAACCCTTAATTCTCACTATTCGAGTTGAATGATCTTTGAATCTAAATTTTGAGTTTAAAAGCATAACAGGAATTAAGATTGACCATGTGGATAGTGAATCACTGAGAATAATTTTCTAGATACCTTGAAATATGATGAATTGGTTTAAAAAATAAAGAAAAGTAATGTTAATAACAAGCTCAAAAAAGAAAAAAAAGCACTTGGTGTAGGGGTTATTCTATTTTCTTTTGCATAATAGGCTCAAATCAACATGAAGGATGTTTAGTTCTGAATTTTAATTCCTAATTGGAAATAATTGTTGTCTAATTAAGCTTTTCTGATTCTATTGATGAGTTAAGTGAGTCAAAGGAAGAAGTTTAGATGCTCGAATTTAAGAAGATATATGTGAGGTCGTATGACTTATTCATTTCTATTCAACTACCATTAGAGATTGAATTTTTAAATATTTGTGTTGAGACAACAAGATAGAAAAGAGAGGGTATCTGAGAATTATAAGTTTTTGCTATAAGTTTTTTGGGCTTCTAATGTTTGATTTTTTTAGTAGAAAAGGTGATAGAGTTATAATACTAAGTAGGATCGGATTTTTTATGAGTGTCATGCTTATGAATTTTTATTTAGGAATCTCATTGATTTTTTTATGATCGATATTTCATTTATTCACATTAAAGCATACTCACTTTTTTTCTAAAAGTTTGTAAAAGACCTAATTTTGAAGTATTATAATATGATCTTAACTTCTTCTTTATTTGCTTAAGGATAAGCAAAAGTTCAAGTATATGAAAATTTATTTTGTTGTTTACATACCTCATATTTTGAATATTTTTAGACTTAAATACAGATGAATAGGACATTTTGAGTTGGATATTGTTTGATTTAGTTCAACTATATGCAAAAACTCATGAATTGATATCAATTGTGCAAAATAGGAGAATTCATGCAAAATAGATGACGGATATAGTTATTCAAGATGCAAAGATGAAAGGAGGTGTGTAGGAATGAAATCCAGATGTAGTTCTGAAGTAAAACAACATTGAAAATGATTTAAAACGTGTCGGTAAGGTTACAACATAGTTTAAAGAGTGTAAGAGCAAAATAGTAGAAAAATTCAAAGGAAAACAAGGAGTTCGAAGAGCGACATGGAGCACCGGTGAGGTGGATTTAAACCACATTGAACTCGATTTGCATAATTTTCAAGAGATCTGTCGATGAACACTTACTAGGACATCTTGGAACGTATTTATTAGCTAGGGTTGAGGTCCGGTGTGAGAAAATCTCAAGAGCACATGGAGAGAAGCGATGTGATATGTTTTTTGAAGCTGTTAAGACACTATTGAAACTTCTAATTCAATAAGTTCTTTCTACATTTCTTTTAATTTTATTATCTCATTTTTTATGGATTTTAAATATAATATTTTATTGTGTTTAGATTTAATTGAGAACATGTTAGGCTAAACTCTTAATCTAGAGTTTAGGATATAGTATGTAGCATGTGAACTATTTAAAAGATATTATGATTTTTCTTTATTTATAAACGATATTGTGTATTAATTGATATCTTGTGGATTTAACACTTGCTAAGTGTTTGAGTTGTCACTTTGGTTTGATTTCATATATTTGGTAATGAAATCCAGAGTTGGAAGTCTAGCACATGATAATCAATATATTAAACTTGAAAATCTAGACTATGAGAATAAATGTGAAGACTTTGAGAAATTTCACAAATTTTCATAGAACTTAATGAACTCTAATTGAGTTAATTCCACAAGCATTAGTGATTAAGAAGATTATAATACTTTTTGCATGCCTCGAGAGAGGATGTTTAATTAAATTAGGATTTGTTCTCTTTTAATCAATGTTTTCAGAACTGAACTAGTTAATGAACTGGTCAAGGCACTGATTCTGATCTAACTGATTCATCCATTTCTAGGAACCGGATTGAACCGGTGTATTATCATTTTTGTGAAATTTATTGTAGATTCTTAAGATAAAAACTTAAAAAATATATATATAAACAATGCAATAATTTGAGAGTATTCATAATTTAAAAAGTTTAAAAGCGTTATACTTACCTTTGTGTTGTAAATTATATCCATGGCAAGTTGTCAACAATGAATTTCGTAATTGTTTATGATCTTCACCTTTGCAAATCAAATATGCTTTCAAAAGCAAAACAAAAAAAAAAAGAATATTGTTGTAATTTTGGTTGTTTACCTATTTACAAAATTTTGAGTATACAACATAGAATCGAATAAAAAATCTACACAAGTATAGGAGTAAATAGCATGAAAGTCATTAACAAAATCATAATGAAATCCATTAAACAAGCATAAAAAGTAACATTATTAAGCTTAAATAGTTTAAAACACAGATATGTTTGTAACAAGTCTAAAATTGAGATTATCCTTAACATAATTTCTTAAAACACTTCAAACAATAAAAAAAGAAAGCAACATTCCAATTGTAGAATAATTTGAAGACTAAAATAACATTTAACATTTATTTTGCAGTGATGGCACAATCAAATAGGCTATTGCATTAACAAAGTTTCCATTTACCAACATATCTGACAAAGATAATTAATGGGGAAACTTTGAATAGATAGTCAAATAATCAGCTGAAACAAGTTTGCATATTCTAATGAATAAAATTGAAAGTTAAACAAATAACCCTTGGAATTATTCAAGTAGTCCATATTGTGTGGGAAGCTAATTAAATTCTGAGCATTATAATTACTTTAGAATCTCGGATGCCATAAGGAGTGATGAGTAGAGAGCGGTAACGTAAGCGGCTTCACAACACGGAGCAGGCTATTCGCGAGCAATGAGCAACACAGACAGGAACAACGCACGTCAAGTAACTAGTAGCAGCAACTCAAGCAAAGGAACATAGGCCATGGCAGATAAGCAGGGTAGATCTGTAATTCCGAAGATGAGTAGCTACAATAAGCTACAAAAAATTCATTAACCAAGCAAAAAAATTGCACCTATTTCTTGTAGTTTAGCAGTTGTAGGTGATTAGAAAGTGATGATTGATGAATGAAATCATGCAAAATAAGGGAGAAGGGCTAGCAGCTGCGAGAGCAAGGAAAATGGGTGAAAAGACTGAAACTAAAAGGGTGCGGGCGTGTTTTGCTTTTGGTTGGATTTCAACGATTCAAAGAACTAGTCTAATTGGCATATGAGAAAATTGTTTGGATTGCCTATTTGGCTGATTCATACCGGTTAGATATACCTGACTTAGAACTGGGGTTAACTGGACCGCCATGGGTGCCGATTGGTGGTTGAACTTGTCGGACCGGTCAGTCTGACTCAATTTTAACAACATTACATTTACTACATAATATCTAGATTAATTAAGCATTCCAAGTATCCATTACAGGCGCCATATGTGAAATCCTAGACCTAGGTGCTCTTGTCTCTTTATCCTTTAACTATGTGTTTAATGTTCTTAAGATTCGCCTTGCTATTTCTTTTTTCTCATCTTAGTCTCTTGGTATTCATTATAAAGTGTTTAATATCAACATCCAAAGTCTTGAATTTTTAATGGGATTGATTTTATTAAGTGATACAGTCTGTTCACAATTTCACCACAAGTGCACCAGTCATAGATTGTAGTATATTAAATATTGATCCACAAGGAATTCGGGATTTAGAACTTTATTTTAAACACTTTTATATCAAATGTCAAGAGAATAAAGTGAAATAGAAAAATATAAAAAAGTAAAAAGAGAAAATAGAATTTAAATCTAAATAGAAAATTTCAAAACAGGGATGTGAATACCTAGGATCTAGGGTTTCACACGCGTCTTTTGCAACGGGTAGTGGTATGATTATTTAATTCAGATATTATTTATTAAAGACGAATAAATCCTAATTTATCTTTGCACCTTCTCTCAAAACCTATAAGGCCGTAATCTAATTTATTCTTAACAATCTATTTTCATGGAATTAAGTCAATTTGTATTCATTAAATTCTATGACTTTTCGTGGATTCCTCAAGGTTATCACACTTATTCTTATAGCCTTAGATTTCCAAGTTTAATATCTTGATTGTCATATATTAGATTTCTACTTTTCGGTTTCATCATCTAATATATACGAAATCATTACTAAAGTGGGAGATCAAACACTAGGCAGGTATTAAATTACATGATATTGAATTAATAACATTATCTATCATAAATGAAATCGTTGCTACATTGTATGTATGCTACATCCTAAATTCTAGATTTAGAACTTAGCTGAACATGTTTAAGTCCTAAATATAATTAAAATTAAAATTTATTTTAAACAAGACAATTTAAAGGATAAGAAGAAAGAAAGCTAATTAGTTGGAAGCCCCGAAGGTATATTGGCCGCTCTACGTAGCTCGCCACTTCGCTTCTTGCGCCGTGCTATATTTCTTCTCCCCACCCTTGCTTTCTCCTTTGATTTTCTGCCCTAAAAATTCTACTGTGTAATTCTCTCTGTAATTTCGTGCTCTCCCCATAGTCATGAACCCTTTCTTTTTTATAATGAAGAAAATATTTGTGCACCAAGAATCTCCTATCTGCGCGAGGATTGAATTGCGCATTACCTTGTGCGTATTGCTGGCTAAAGTGCTGAGAAATTGATGGATGCACAGCTTTATATTTTTTATGGGGCCCATTGCTGTACATGTTACATGGATCTTCATGGATTTGGCTAGAATTATATGGCTTAGATGTTAATTTGGGTAGTGGAGATTTCCTACAATTTTTCTGGTTGGCCAGATTTTTACATGAATTAAAATTTGATGGATGGACGGATGATCTGATGGAATTTCATGGCCTGGATGTTCTGGACAGATGGGTAGCTTGGATCTGTTTTGCATGGCTGGACGTGATCAGCATGGTCACTAATTAAATGGACGATGTAGAATTTTTCTGCTTGCAAGGAGCGTGATTTGGTGTGCCACACATTTGCATTGGACGGCTGTAATTGGTTTATCTAAGCGGTGGACACTTAATTAAAATTAAATGGCTGAGAATTTTTTACAGTGGACAGCTTTTGAACAGGTTAATCTTTGAATTGGTTGGTGCATTATTTCTGAACACTTGAACAGCTGGATTATCTTTGCATAAGTTTAGACGGTTATTAAATGGATGGTGGCTGATTGCAGCATGGTTTGCACGTGATTTTCTGTTGGGCCCATGTGAATTTCTGGACAGCTTGGATTATCTACAATAAAAAATTTAATTAAATATTAATTCATCAACAGGTTATTAATAAAAAATATTTCTAGCCCATTTAATTTCATTGAAATAAATAAAATATAATTTCGAACAAAAATTTTACAAAAATTATTTAAATTACTTGAACTTCATAATTAATACCCAAATATTGCCAAATACACATTTTAAAGAAAATTGCATATTATATTCAAATGATTATCCACCAAATTAGTATAAAATATCCAAAAAATATATTAATAATTACCAATTATCATAGTCTATGACCCATGAACTTGCAAAAAGACACTTAACAAATGGTTTGTTTGGCAATAGTTAAAAAATGTCAAGTTAAAACTTTTCAATCTAAAACTTTTCACTCTCCGCAACTATCATATGTTTTAATTATTTTTTCACATTTTCCTATACAACTACCCTACTTTTCAATCATTTCTATGTGACTACCCATACAACTAACATATCTATTTTAACTTTATTATCTTTACTACTCATCATTACCCCTATCATATTATATCATTCGACAACTTTTACTCTTCAAAAATTTTCACCAAAAGTTTTATATATTTCCAAACACACCCAAAATATATACATTGAAGAAGTTTTACTCGTTGATGGACTGAAACACAATTTGATGAATATGAGTCAATCATGTCACAAAAGATATTACACAACGTATTAGATGGAGAACATGTGTTACTTAGTGGTAAAAGACATAAAAATATAAATATTAGATTTTCCTTAATGATTTAAATGAAAAATATTTATTAGTAGTTGATAACAATCCATGAGTGTGGCACAAGAAGCTTAGATATATAAAATTGTCAAATATAAAACTTTATGGAAAAAGAGCTTAATTGAAGGATTAATATGACTTTCGTATGATAAAGATAGGATATGCATATCATGTTAAATATCAAAAAATCAAAGATTACTTTTTCACCTAAAAATAAAGTTGCAAGTTCAAGACCACTCAAACTACTATGGATGGATCTTTATAGACCATCTGACACTCTGAGTTTCTGAAGGAAAAGATATGTGTTTGCGTTTGTTGATGACTACTCAAGGTTTATTTGAATAATCCTTTTAGCCAGTAAAATGACATCTTCTTTTCTTTTCTAAGGCTGTAACTTGGGTTAGGTAGGTTGATCATACCCTTATCCTATTTTTAAAAATTCTTACCCTACCCTATTTTAGGCGAGGTCAATTTTAGGTGTACCCCATCCTATTTTTTCAAGAACTTGTCAGCTTCGATTCTAATTCCAAAAAAATTATATGATGATTCATTTATAGAAAATTTATCTTACAAATCTGTAACTGTTTAACAAAAGTTGTCTATTTGCAAAAATGGAGCCATTTATGAGATGATAAAATTTATATAAATAAGTAACTGTTTAATGCATCAAAAAATTTATAGAAACAAAGCAATGACAATTCTAGCCACACCAACTATGATGGTAAAGTGCTTTTTTCTCTCCAGGAGATGCTCACATGAACTAACAAATAAAAACATTCTATAACATGAAGAAAAAGAACCTAAGAATTTGACTAAGAAACATAATCATAAACAAACCCAACCAATTGCATTATACAATTTTTCATGGGCTCAAAATTCGTTTATAGTGCCAAGTGAAACCTATCAATTGTCAAGCTTAAATTTAAGACTTAATTTATATATCATTGTCAACAACTAATTTTCAATTGAATATTTCTATTTATTAATCTGATAGTTAATCATGTTATCTAAAGAGGAGTAAAGAACAATAAATTCATAAAAGTCAAGTACCACTCACACCAGCCTAATTGAAATTGGATTCATTTGGCAACCAATCATATTTGCTATCCGATGGGAATAATCCTCGACTCCATTAAAATTTTCAGAGTTGGCTTGAAAGGTTATCTGATCTTTGTCAGCATCATCATTCTATGACCACAATAAACACCACTATTGAACGAGCTCAATTCAGATTCATCTCAAAGATGAGGCAAAAGGAGAATGACATTAATAACCTCTTGGTCAATACTCCAGAAGACAATTAAGTACCACTCGTACCATCTTGATGGGACACAAACCTTCTTGAGCAGTAATTTTCACACTCTATCCAAATAACATCCCTTCCAACCGACCATTAGAGAGGGGTTATGTAAAATAGAAAGTTGACCACACTCAAGATTAGATACAATTTCATCTAAATTAACTAAAGATAAATTTTTAGGGGCATTGAATGGGAAACATAGCTCTAGTACTTTGGTAGTCAGGACTTCACCTTCTTCAACCTTGTGGGGCCAAGAGAGAGCACCCAACATTTGTAAAGTCAATGATCAGTTGTTTTTGGAACCACCTATAATTCCCATAAACATTTCCCCTTGATAAAACTAAGAGTCTTGCGACTGCAAGAGAATTTAGCTGCTAGGGTTTCAAACATTTCCCCTCGATGAAGTCGAAAGCATTAGTTGAAATCGGCTAATCATTTAAGATCGATCTGAAATTCGGTGATTTCAAGCTGGTTCAAAAATATATTTTTTATTTTTGGAAATTTTTTATAAGCGCAATAATCTAGTTTATTTAATCTATAAATCAATTTTTACCATTTTTGGATATGTATATATATTTATTTTGAATTTTTAAATACAAGGGTATTTAAGTCATTTTAAATAAGTAGTTACCATAGCTTGCCACGTGCTTAATTGTGTTACAATATGAACAATATTGAAGAAAACCCATATGAACTTTGGAAAAGCACATAATAAAATATTGCATACCTCCATGCCTTTGGATGCACATGTGTTGCATTAAATAATAAAAAAGATAAACTTCAAAAACTTAATGCAAAAAGCGATAAAGTTGTGTTTCTTGGTTACTTTTCCAATAATAAAACATTTAGAGTGTTCAACAGAATGACGCAAGTAGTAAAAAAGTCTTTACATATTACTCTTGTTGAATTTAACCTAATTTTCAAAAAGAAGGATGAGATCAGTGGTGTAATGAATCTTTCAAATGAATTTGATAAGCTATAAGTGAAAAAGAAAGAGGGAGAAGAGCTCAAACAAGATGAAGATGAACACAAGTTAAATCAAAAAGAGGTGAGTAAAGGTAATGCACTCTCCGAACATCCTAGTGATACAAAATTTAGATGTGATCATTCAATTGAAGAAGTTGTTAAAAACGTAGATAATGTTGTAAAAATAAAAGGCTTAAGGTGAAATATATGTGCACATTTTGCATTTGTGTCAAAAATTAAACCCATCAAAATTGATTAAGCTTTTAGTAATGAAAATTGAATTATTGCAATATAAGAAGTGTTAAATCAATTTGGAAAACGAAATATGAGAACTTGTTCCTAAACTCAAGTATTCAGTAATTGGAACAAAATAGGTATTTAGGAATAAATTAGTTGAAAGTGGATTAACAGTTAGAAATAAGGCAAGCTTAGTAGCTAAAGGATCATATGCCTATATTGCTAGATTGGAAGCTTTATGTGTATTACTTACTTTTGCGTCTCATACGAGTTTCAATTTTTTTTAAATAAATAGCAAAAGTGTATTTTTAAATATATATATCTTAAGGAAGAAGTGTATGTTGAACAATCTCCAAATTTTGAAGAATATGATCAATCCAATATCTATACAAGCTAAGCAAGGCATTATGGGGCTATTTAGGACGCTGTAAAACTTTAGGGACGTTTTTTTAGCCATGAAAACATTCAACATTTAATAACAGGTTGACCAATTGTTACCATTTCAAACACTAGTTTAGTGGGGACATCAATGTGCATATGGAATAAAAATTTTACATCCGTCGGTGGATCCATTTGTTCATTATGTGTTGGTTTGTAGAGTTCTTCCTTAGCAAAGGGTAGCAATGAAAAATTCTATTGAAAACGACCATCTTCCTCCTCCAATTGCATTTGTTTCTAAGGACTAAAGAACGTCAAGTGCGGTTGGCAGCCATGTATGCTGGTGAAAATTTATTTGAAAAGACAACTTTTCTCATCCACCCCTTAGCTGATAAGTTTTACGTAAAAATGCTGAATTTCTACATTTGCCAAACGGACCCTACATGGATTAAAACAAGCTTCCAGAGCTCGGTATGAGAGAATTAACACATTTTTTTTATTATGGATTCAAAAGGGGAGAATTAGACACCACTTTATTCATTAAAAATGAGGATTATGATATTCTAATAGTTCAAATATATGTTGATGACATTGTATTTGGTGCTACTAATAAATTATCGTGCAAAAAATTTTCGAAGTTGATCCAAAATAAATTTAAAATGAGCATAATGGGTGAACTTAACTTTTTTCTTGGATTGTAAATCCAATAACTCAAGAAAGGTATATTCATTTTCCAATCCAAATATATCAAAGAAATTCTCACGAAGTTTAGTATGCAAAGCTGCAAAGGAGCTACTATATGGATGAGCTCTTCAATCAACATGGATAAGGATGAAAGAGGTATACCTGTAGATCAATGTCTTTACAGAAGCATGATTGGTTCATTATTGCATTTAACTACTTCTAGAATTGACATTTTATTTAGTCTGTGCTTGTGTTCTAGATTTTAGTCTAACAGTAAAGAATCTCAAATGCTAGCAGTTAAAAGAATTTTTAAATATTTAGTTGTCACAACAAAATTAGGTCTATGCTTTCTTAAAATGATCTAATAAGATACTCGTATGTAAATATTTCTAGGTACAAAGTTGATAGAAAAAACACTATAACGCTTACCAATTTATTGGCAGCATATTGTATCCTTGTTTTCAAGAAAACAAACTAGTATTTTCATCTACTGTAGAAGTTGAGTGTATACCTGCAAGAAGTTGTTGTACACAACTACTTTGGATGAAACAATAATTAAAAGGTTATGGGCTAAATTATAACGATATTCCAATTAGATATGATAATACAAGTGAAATTTGTTGAATTCAAATCCAATTTTACAGTCTTAAACTAAACATTTAAATGTTAGATATCACTCCATGAGAGAATATATTGAAAATCATGATATATATTTAGAATATATTAAAACAAAAGATCAAATTGCTGATACATTCGTCAAACTATCACAAATTGAATTATTTTATAAAATTTGAAAAGAAATGGACATGGTGGACTTAGAAGGTTGGAAAACTAATTGATAAATTGTTCTAAATGTGTTGAATGTAATTGATGATATATTTTGGTGTGTTCAATTATTGTAACATACCGACTTAGAAAAGTAATTCTGGATCATATATGTAATGTAACTTTCTAAGATCAATCACACATTTATGGTAAAATTAATTATTATAATTTTATAAATAAAAAATTCAAATCCACTTCCACTAGTTATGTTTCCATTATTTCATCCAAGAGAATAAAATAATATGTCAACTATTTTCAATACATATCTTGAAATAATTTTAAATGAAACAAAATGACTTTTCTTGAAAATCTTCAAACTAGCCAATCTCTAGTGTCCCGCTTGGTCTGATATACCAATAAAAATAATGAGTTCGTCCAAACATTACTAGTAAGTAAAATTATTTAAAAATGGATAATCGACATATTAAAAATTAATTAAATGGTAAAATAATTATTAATTTAATATCTAAAAATTGGACCTTAAATGCAAACTCAAACACTTCCATTGAATCCAAAAACATCAAAACATCAAAATTAACTATTAGATCATAAAAATCGGAGTTAATTTGCATAAATTATAATTAACCCAATTTAAACAATAAAGGTTTCTTTTTTTTCACATCATCGTTGTTTCTGGCAAGGCGGCCTGACTGGACCCATTAGCCGGTATAAGGCTTAGCCTAGGCCCCAACCCAAGTTCGTGGGTCAAAATGTAATTTACACTGTAATTTAAAGACCGCCTTCGTTGGAATTTCCTTCTCGCAAGGACTCGAAAAAACAAAGTCACCCTTTTCTCCAATCATTAAGGGCATGCTTTAGCAAATATTATTATAATATAAAATATCTCTCTCTCTCTCTCTCTCTCCCGGAATCAGAAAAAGTGCTAGACAAAAACTCCATTCGCATCAAGGCATATAACCCATGCATGCTACAATTCCACAATTTATGCATTTAATTATGTGAAACCCCAACTTAAGTAGAGTCCAATGTATGCATTGGACATATACAAGAGATTTATATATGAATTAAATGGAATTTTGGATGATTTTAGAATTTTATGATATTTTGAATTAGGGTTTCTAATGGAAACGGTGATTAAAAATTTAATCGCC
>JAXCLR010000105.1:42872216-42903360 GCA_035584095.1 Annona squamosa
CCTTCTCTCTCTAAGGCCAAAAACGAATTTTGGGGGTTGGAAATGCTCAATGGAGCTGGAATGGGTGTGCCTTGGTCATTCACCATGCTCCCTTATTTATACTTTTTGATTTTTCATTAAATTGGAATTTACCCCCTTGCTTGAGGTATTAAATGATAAATGTATTTTTTCTAATTTCCAAAAGGTGCTTTGAGCCATGTGCAGCCACCCTACAGCAGCTCCAGCCCCTCTATGGCAGCCCTATTTTTTCTTATTTTTTTAATTTTTAAAATTAATTAATTTAAACTAATTAAATCCTAGCCATTGATTTTTTATAAGATTGATTTTGGGCCATTGAATTTAGCCCCAAAAGTCCAAGCTCCAGTAGCCATATCATCTTTTCATTAATATTTATCCATTTAATTAATTAAAATTAATCCAAAGTCAAATGCTAATTAATGAAAAAGTAAACCTACTTTTTGATCTTCAAATGATGTTTAATCTTGACCCTTAATTCATGATTTTTGATCAATCTTGGACTACTCATCATGTTCATCATCATATTTTAGCCATCTATAAAAAATTTCATCTCAATCCAACGTCCGGTTTGCAATATATGAATTTTTCTTCATTTTCTCTCAAAAATCCACTAAAAATCAGAAAATTATTATTTTAATGTAAAAAGCAATTTTATCCTTTAGTGGGAAGCTTTATTTTTTGTCTTTTATGATTAAGTTAATCCAAAGTGATTAACTTAACATATTTCTTAATCCCACATTTACTATTCACATGCACTATTCATTCGAATTTCATAATTAATTATTTTAACCTCTATTCCCACATATTTTCATACTCATTAATATATATTTTATTAATATATTACCTAGGGTTTACAACTCTAGAGTTTCATACACGTGTCTAAGATCGGGGTTTCACACCAATGCTCTTAGGTACCCAAACTAATTTTGCATCAAGGTTTTGTAGTTTTCTCATTTTGCATTGATATACCTTGTGCCCCATCTTATTACAAAAATTACAAGCTCCCAGAAGTCTTGGAGTGGAAAGCCATGTAGTAGTTGGTTCCCAAGTTGGTCTTTTGGTCCAAGAAACATGATTCATTTTTCGTTTAGCATGAATGAGTTTTGCTTTGTTTCTATGAGTCCTTGGAGCATTTGACTTACTACTTTCTCCTTTCTCAAATACTGAATACCTAAGTCCTCTCTTGTCACTTTGGGTGGTCATATTTAAAAATATTTTGACGCTTTTCCTTGGATTGGAGAACTTAGCAAGTGATTCATTTAACAATTCATTTTTTTTTGAGTTTTTCCATCTCTCTTATTAAGGTATTCTTTTCATTTGTCAAGTGATCAATTTTTCGGCAAGTTTTCCGTTCACAATTATTATTGAATCACATTGTCTTTTCTTCATTGTGAACTTGTTTCCTAGTTTCTTTATTTTCTCATATACCGAATCATAAGTTTGTTGTAGTTCTTCCAATTCAGCACATTTGAGGCAATCATTTACAAAAATGGAAATGAATTTTGGTTTAGAGGTTACATCTTCACTACTTGTGCAGTTTGCTGAAATGGTTTGACCCGCTAAAATCTCTATTGCTGCTAGACATAAATTAAGGTCTTCTACCATGGTGGCCATGCAGCAAATTCTTGCATAATTTGCAATCTCGTCTTCTTCATTTGAGGAGTTGCATGTTGTAGATGTATCTTCGTTGACATACATGTCTCTTCCTTTAATCTTTTGAAATCTTATGTTTTCTCCTCGATCCTTCTTACCCCTTCGCTCCTTTGTTTTAATCTCCTCGGGAGTTGGGCATTGGACTTGCATATGCCCCATACCATCGCATTGGAAGCACTTTGTTGCCTCCTTCTTTTTCTCCTTTAGATTTCTTTCTTTGAAGCTCTTGAAATTCCTTCTTTTCCTCACAAATTTTCTGAATCATCTTGTGAGCAAGGCAATTTTCTCATCGTCATTTTGAGATAATGAGGTGGAGTCGTCTGATGCGTGTGTGACTTTCAAGGCGATAACTTCTTTGCCTTTGTGTTGTTCTTCATTTCTCTTCTTTATTAGCTCATGAGACACAAGTGAGCTTATTAGATCTTCTATCCGTAATATATTGAGGTCCTTTGCTTCCTCAATGGCTGTGATTTTCGGAGTCCAAGATTCGGGTAGCGCTCTTAAGACCTTCATTACCTGCTCGGATTCAGAAATTGTTTTTCCAAGACCTTTCAAAACATTAGTAATTTTAGAAAATCTAACAAACGTTTCAAAGATATTCTCAGTTTCGAGCATTTTAAAACTTTCTAACTCTTCAATCAAAATATTTCTCCTAGTCCCTTGGACTTGAGAAATTCCCTTATATATGGATGTAAGAGTATCCCAAATTTCTTTAGCAATTTGCAATGCAGATACTCTATTGTATTCGAATGACATCAATGCACAAAAGAGGGAATTCATGGCCTTTGCGTTGCTTTTAATAACTCTTACTTCCTCCTCGGACCATGTAGAGGCTCTTTCATCGATAGGCAACACAACACCATCTTGGATAGCAATCCAAGAATCAATATCCATAGTCATGATCAACTGTTTCATTCTCAACTTCCAATAACCGAAGTTAGTCCCATCAAATAGGAGCGATCTAGTGAAAGATCGGCCCTCAGCAAATGCAGGAGTGGAAGTTGATTGGGATGTCATTACAATAGATCTCTTTGATTAAAAACTCAAAGACCTGCTCTGATACTACTTGTTAGTCCCGAGTTTATGACAATTACCCAAGAGATGAGGGGTGAATTGGGTATTAAAATTTTTCGATTAAACAGAAATTTACTCCTATTTGATTTAATCCCCTTTATTGAAACAAATGAAACATATTGAGAGTAATAAAGAAATAAAACAGAAATGTAAATCACAGTAGTAGACAAGATTTTTATAGTAGTTCGGGCAATCTCCCCTACTCCACTCTTCCAAGCTCGCACCCCTTGTGACTTGGGTTCCACTATGTATTCTCAAATATAACTAGAACAACAGCTCCCTTCTAGATTTCAGCTCTAGGGGGCATGTACAAATCACAGCATAAATAGATGATGAGTCCCACTCAAGTCACAACACTACTTTGCTTTTACTTGGTTTAAAATCACAATAATAAACCAAGTAACAAATACAAATATTAATTTAAATAAGAAGGTCTACACTTCACAGATTGTGTAAGCAGATTCAGCTCATGGAAGAACTTGTAGAAGAAAAGATCTGAACAGCATTAGAGCATGCAGCAAGTTGGACCTTTGTTCTTCCCTTGAAAACTTGTATTGATCACTTAATGCTTGGAGATGATAGTTATTGAATCTCAGTTAATGCTCTATCTAACCTCTAGCACATTCACTCGAACGCGTATTTGTAATTGTGGAGTAAATTCGAATGTTTGGAGGTAGGTGACGCGCATTTAATGCGCCAATATTCGAATTTTTCCGACCATTGAGACCCGAGTCGCAGGTGGAGTCGACTTCGGGTGCGACTTCACCCAAGTCGCAGGCTAGAGTCAATTTTGGGTGCGACTTCAGTCTTCAGCAATATTCCAAGATCCTACTTTAGGTCGACTTGGTCTTGGACTTGACCCAAGTCGTAGGTGAAGTCGACTTCGGGTGCGACTTCACTTTTTGTATTCACTTGATGAACTTGGTTTCTTTGAAAATCTGCTTGATATTGATCTTGTATCTGTTCTTCCTCTGATTCATTTGAATTTTGAGGCTTTGATATGTTCAATCTACACTTGGAGATCTTATCTTCATGTCTTGGTTATAAAGTACTTTGGTAATCTTGCTTAGTAATACTTAGAAGTGGCCAAATGAGCTTTTCTTGATCATAACATAATCTTGAATGGCTTTATCATGTAGATTTGCTTGTCTTGGACTAAAACAATCTTCAATCTGACTCAAGTCGGATGCCTAGGTCGACTTGGTTTCCAACTTTACTTAAGTCGCATGTGAAGTCGACTTGGGTATGCGACTTCACTATCCTGAATTTCCAATTTCAACACTGGAAGTTCTGAGTCCACGAAGTCAATGCTGAAGTCGACTTAGTTTTACGACTTCACTCAAATCGCTCGTAAAGTCGACTTGACTCCGCGACTTTGCCTTTTCTAGATCCGAGTTTCAACGCTGGAAGTTCTGAGTTCTCGAAGTCGGTGCTGGAGTCAACTTGGGTCTGCAACTTCACACAAGTCCAGATGGAGTCGACTTGGTTATGTGACTTTGTCTGCCTTGGATCAATTTTCAGCACTAGGTTGTTTTTCTTCTTTCGAGTCACTTTTGAGGTCGACTTGGGTATCGACTTGACTAGCTGAGTCGACTTGGATTGCGACTTGATCTGTCAGATTCAGATTTTTCATTTTTATATCCTTTAAACATTTTCACAAAATATGTTAATAATCAAAATTTACTCAAATTGAATTGTTAATCATCAAAACATAGATTTTGCTTAATTTGTCATTGATTTCAACAATTTCATTATAGCCAATTTTGCATTAGTCTTCTCCACTTTCGCATGTGCTCATTTTATCTTTATATCGTCACCCTTTACAACTTCAATATAATCTGCTTTCATTGACTTTAATTCAATAGACATCTTACCAAATGCTCCCCTCTTTAAAAATACTTTTCTCCAATACTTACAATGGGGATCCATGAAATGAGTCAAAGCTATAAAGTCAACTATGTAGCTTTCACTATTTGTTCCCTTGCTATACTATTTATCTTCCAAACAACTTTCTCATCCTATAGCAATAAGAAAATTCTCTTGCTCTACAAGTTATAATTCCATCCCTTTGGAACTTTCCTAAGATTGACCTCCCTCAAATTGCCAATAAAACCACCTATCTCTATGCCCTTTATAAGCATTAGAGTTCTTTCCAACTCCCTTCAACGTTTCCTTTGCCAATATAAAATGGAAAATTGTAAAATCTCCAACCTTTGCCAATACCACAAACATACTAAAAATTCTCCAATTCATTTCTATCCCATATTTTCTTCTTCATAACTTGAAAATCATGAGCCAATTTCAAAATAGATCGAAGAATCACATTCACACTAGATGGAACTTGATGGGTTTCCAGCAACTTTATCTCATGTAGAGTGGTAACGAACTCTAATCCATGATTTTAAGGTATCAATCGCTCGCCCTCGGATTCTGAATTCAAACAACCACAAACATTTCCATAAACACTATGAGAACAAATTCTTCAGAACTCTCTAACCAATAGATGTGCATGAACAGGACAATACGAATGAACCTTAGAATGTCACTGTACATATATCTAATCTTATCATTATGAACGGGCTGTTTTGGCCTCGGGACTATAAAGATATTATTTACAATATTTGAATTTCATAATTATAAAATTTGAAATCTCTCAACTATCACCCCTAACATAACGACAAATGGGAGGGCTTGTGTAGGTATACACCTCTAATAAAATAATATTTATAATATTAATCACTCACAAATTGATATGTGGAATTATATATCAATTAAAGACCAATTTAAATCTACTTTCCACAAAAGGAGCCATGTTTCCTAACTAACTGCCATTAAACCCTACAATATCTCCTAAAATTAACAGATATGGGCAACAAGCATGGACATGCTCCCACTCTAACTGGACATATAAAGCTTTTATAATTAAGAGATCATTTCTCCTACATAGGGAAGAACTCTACTGGGGACCAGACTCCTGCTCATTCTACATCTCTCATCCATTTATATAATTTTCATCAATACTTCTACCCTTTGAAGAAACCCTCTGGGGTTCGTCTCATGTTCCCCTTCGATTCGTCTTACCTCCTCTGGGATTTGTTCTGTACCTTCTCAAAATCACTCGTACTTACTAGGTTTTTTTTTAGACCCTCTGTCACCCATTCCTACTTATTAGGAGCCTTCCCAAACCCTCTATCAAAATTTCAATAATGGGTTTGGGAAGGCCTTCAGTAAGATTTATCCTCTTACACATTTCATTTTTGTTTTCTTGGTTTTTTTAACTATCCCATTTTATTTATGCTTTTCTTTTCAATTAACCATTTGACAATTGAATGTATATATTTATCGACGAACTTTTCATCTCTTTTTTTTATCATGATAAAAAAGGCATTAAATTTCAAAAAAAAGGATTAGCATTAGGCTATTGTACATTAAAAAAATGATTTAATAATGAGCTTTTCGTGAGTGGTTTATATGGTAAACCCTCTAACTTTGCATATTTGTATTTTGAACCTCAAACTTTGGCCGTTTGCATTTTAAATCTAAAAACTTTATTTCTTTACATTTTAAATCATGGACTGTGATGGTGTTTAAAACCAATGGTAACTGGTGTGAAATGTCATAAATAACCTCATGCTCGGCACCAAAGTTTTTAAGGTACAAAGCAAATGCTTGCCTAAAGGTCTACTCTTTCAGCTTTTGAGCCTTCTATTTTTCTCTGAAGAAGAAGGGAGAGAAAGAGAATCTTTGCACATGACAATAGCAATGCAGATAACTGTTGTTGCTACTTCTGTGAAGAGCTTTTCTTTGTTTTTTTGCTTCTGTTGTTGCCGATGGGAGCTTTGGCATCAAGAGGGATGGAAACGATGATAGGATTGAGGTACATTGTTCTCCATTTTTTTTTTAGGAGATGCACTTCTCAGCTATTTAAGAATCTTGATTCTCTTGTGTTTCAACATGTTTTCTTCTTGTTTGAAGCCTTGAACTTAGGTCTCTATAGGCGGGCCGAGGCAGGTTAGGGTGTGCCCAACACCAACCCTATACTTTAAAAGTCTTGTTTGACCCTACTTGTATACCAAGTCAGGACAAGGTTGGTCCAACCCTCACACTTCTTTAATAGATCTCGATGCAAACTTCGGATTGATTTCAGGTCGGTATTAAGATAACGGGTCTAGTTGAAAAAGCAGATTAAAGTTTAAAAATTAATATACCTATCAATAAAAACTCATATATATGATAAATTTTGAAGGTTAAATGATTCAATATTTTATTTTTAGTAGTAAAACACAATTTTCATAATAAAGCATTAATAAAAATGTTTAATAATTTTGTTTATAACTTAACCTCGATAAATATGTGTATCAATATTAAAAGAACATTGATATAAATTTTGAATTACAATTAAAATTGTTAAATTGCAAGATAATAATATTTATTCTTGTAAGATATAAACAACATAGATAATATATTTTATTTCACTAATAAATATGTGAATGAGATAACTTGAACAATATATATGAAATTAAGAAATAAAAATTTATTAATATAAATAAGTTATAAAGTTAAACTTACATCCATATAAATCATATTCATATTAATAAATCATAAAGTTAAATATTTTTATACAACAAAAAAATATTTATATAAGTTATATAATTTATAAAAATAATTTACAAATTATGAATCAGGGCCGGTCAAGGTGAGTCGAGACATCGTCACCTCGCCCTGACCCTCTGTATAGCGAGGCAAGTCACAAATCGACCGAAACTTATTTTCACCCCTAGTTTTCTAGAGTGGAGCGCTGATGTGGTTACGAAGCTATGGGATTCGTTTTCGTTTGTCACGATTCATGGAATTTGTACATGTTAGACAATTTCATACTAATTTGAATTTTGAAAAAATGTTGAGCGGAATTCAATAAATTTCACTTGATTTGCGCTTTTTGCTTGTTTTCTTCGCTTGCCTATGAAAACGGAAAAATATCCTTGAATTTTCAAAGGTTTTGTCTACTCTGCAAGATCTGTTGGTGTGGCGATCTTTAGAAGGGCGTTTATTTGGTTTTTGGAAAATGTAGTACAATGTAAGCATTGATTATGAAATGTAAGAAACCACTATTAAATCGTCGGTCGTCATCAAAGTATATAACAGATGGAAGCCCAGAGATCTTCCCCCACCTCGAAATAACAATGGTTTGGACGGCGCATTTGGTGGGGAGGAAGGAGAGGATGTGGAGAAGCAGCGGTTGCGATAGAGCGATTAGCCGATTAGTCTTCTCCGATTCCCCAGCCTTATATGATTTGCAAATGCTAGCCATTTTACACGACTCAGAAGAACTGAAGAAAGAGATGTCCCCACTCATTGCTTGCCACTCGACTCTACTCAACTACTCTGTGAGCCATCGGCGTCGAGAATGAAAGGAAAAGAAAAACAATAAAATATAAAAGCAAGAAAAGAGGCAAAAACCTCGAATAGAGATTTGCCACCAGTCGGATGATGGATACGGGTGAATTTATGATTTTTTTACAATATAGAGAGGCATCCTCGAAACCAGCAGGTTTTAAGGACTTTAAAGAGCATTTACATTTTCTTTCTCTCTTGCTTGCTTGCCACATTTTCTTGCTTCTTCCATGCAACTGTTTTTATTTCTTCTCTTCATCTCCGATTGATGGAGAGGTTATTTGTGTCATTTTAAAATTATCAGCACGTGATAATCCTGCCTCAATGTGTTTTTCAACACCGACTTGATCCAAGGTTTAAAATGCCAAAAAACAAAGTTTTCGATATTTAAAATACAAACAGCCGAAGCTCAAGATTTAAAATGAAAATAGGAAAAGTTAGAAGGTTTACCCGCAAAAATACCACTTTTCGTTGATAATTCAACGCCATATATAAAAAAATTACCAATACAGCATATTAGAAATAGAATGAAAGACAACAACAACATAGAAATATCGCAATAAGTCTCAGAATAAACTCGTTTTTTTCTTCTTTTTTTCCCCTCATGTACAGAGACAGGATGTGAGCTTTTTTAATGAGGGGAACAATTGACGGTATGATTTGGGCAGTGGGCAGGTGGGAGGCCACCATAGGAAGGAAATTGAGAGGTTATCTTTTGAGAATCTGAGTTTGGATGTTGTTTGTATGACACTGGTTTGAGGTTGAAGATCCAAGTGTTGGTGAACAATTTGTTTGGCTACTTAAAAACTCGATTCAAATGTTTGTATAGAGTCGGAGCTGTGTAATGGCAAGTAGAGGTGGTCGTAGCATGGAGGAATGAAGTGGTTGGCAAGAGCACCACCGAATTTCATTGAAAGATCTGCATGTTCTTTAAAAATAGAACTTTGGGCCAGCCTTTAAGACGAGTTTCTGGTTGATTTAGCAAGACTGTCAACTAGTAACTAAAGGCCTTATGGCAGGATCTATTTTGCAAACAAACTTAAAAGATCATTATTGTTTACGTCTGTTGGGTTGGGTATGCAGTCATCACATTAACCAAAATTTTGGCAGGCTCTGAAAGCAATCTCTTTCTTCAATGTATTACAAACACGCACCCAAAAATAATCAAGCAGTCAACCATCGCAGCAACTGTTCAGCATCAGTTGTACCCCCGGAATCGTTTTCTAGGAATGATAATACCACCCAAATAAGCAGCACCAACCCCACGCATACATCAAATGACAATCAAATATAGAAGTAATAAATGACCTTCACCAGACCAAAAAAAAAAAAATGCAACTCAAACACCTCAATATGTAGAGAAACGCCCAATGACAACACGATGTGTAAACCCTTGGAGCGTTTACACCACCACCACCACCCCATAGCATCGAAGCTACACATTTGACCATAAGGACGACTAAAAGAAACCTTCAAAGAGGATGATCCTGACATAACCCTACAGACTGCAGCAGAGCTTGCCAATCAACAATTATTACAGACTCAGTAAGCACTAAGCAGGGTACATAAGAAATTCCCCCATCAAGAATTCAACCCAAATCCTCAGGTCTCAAAAAAACATCATGTTAAATGCATGTCAGAGATCAAATCAGCCTTCAAAGATGTCGGCTTTTCTTTGCTGGACATCCTTGACCTACCATTGAGATGACATGAGTGACATGTGCACCTATCAACTATGTTCTTTGTCAAAATTTTGGCCCACGCACAAATCCAATTAAGAACCCACTCTAGCCTAAAAAAAATGTCTGCTGATTAACTTCTTGGTGGGATATGCAGAAATGGAAAAACAAAAATGTAAACATGTAGGCTCAGTCAAAGCAGGTGGACTTCCATTGCACATCTCCATCCATGGCACTAACGGTCGAAGTGCAAATGGACCAGTATCCAATGGGATTAACACATGTACAAGTTCCCTACAGGACATTCCTTCTAAACAGGTCACATTTCTTCTAAACAGGTCAGGCTGAAATATTCTCCCAGAGAGTCAGATGGTGCTGATTTATGCACAGTTAAGAACAAGGGTGTAAAGACTGCCATTAAAATGTTGTAGAAATCTCAAGAGTTACATATCACATATATATATATCTTTTACAGTGAAAAGAAATGGACAGATGACACTCACTCTGCAGCCCTGTTCTTGTACTGATACCCACGTGCTTGTAAGACAGTAAAATCAGTCAGATTCTGTGCCCATTTGAATTTCCCAAGGTAGACCCATGATGCATGCTAGCTTCAACATCTTCAAACTGTATTAGACAAAACACTCTGATAAGACAGGACCAAACAAGAAAAGGATATATACCAGACTGACGAAAAAGGGTGAAAAAACAACACAAGCAGAAGACCGTTGGTAGCCCACTAAACTGGATAGCTTACTGCCTCATTTAGGTTTGCAGTAGGATGCTGCGTCAGAGCTGGTAAGCTCCTCGTGAGGTCCCTCAGCGTCCCCTGCAGTCAAATAAAATAGCGTCAACAATGCATTCCAAGGAAACCAAGAAATAGTTCACATACAAAATGCGCTTTTGACTGCAACTCAAACAACATAAAAAGGAAAATAATTTGCCGGTGCTCCATATGCAGTGTATGGAAACATGTAATAGCAAAGCTCATCTATTTCGAGCACTTTTGGATTGAGCAAGCACATAACAGAGAATCAACCAGCTATCAAGAACTGAGAAAACCACTTTAAAAATATCAATAATAACTAGTTTTAAACCAAATATCAAAGATGCAAAGAATAAATAAAGTCGGTCAATAGTCTTGTTTGAAAAATACTGATCAAGATTCTATAATTAAAAATCGATAATTCAAATTCCAATATTTTAAAGTTAGATCTTGTGCAAAATTTTTTGAATCACATTTCTTAATCAATATAAATATGCCGATGATAGTGGATCCCACATTGTCTCCCCAAGCCTAAAAGATAAGGATTGACAGGTTAGGCTGGCAGTAAGTGTCATAAAAACATAATAAAATAAAATAAAAACTTTTGTTATGTATTGTACAGAGGGTTTTGAAATATCATTCCAAATTTTAAATGTTAGAATGTTCCCAATAAGTACGCATTCCATCAGAGCCTGGATGCAGAGAAAGGCAAGCGAGGATTGCCACAGAGGCCATTTCCTTGAGTGGCACACCACATCAGTACCTAGCTATGGTGAAAAGTAAGCAAGGTTCCAACATCATTTTGGACGAGTCTAAGTAACAAAGTGGCTGAAAGATACAAGATTCATCTTGTTTCTTTGAATGTATGAACTCTTTTCGTAGAAATATGGAATTTGAAAATGCTATGAGACAAATAATTAATATCACATCTAAGGGAGACTTTGCTTGGGCCCACATATGCGAAATGAAAAAAGGAACGTAGCAACTAGCTGCAGCGAGCCACACCCTAATACTGCCGACATATATATATATGTGTGTGTGTGTGTGTAGACAGAGAGAGAGAGAGAGAGAGAGGACATTTCTTGTGCAGTGAAGCTGCATCATAATTCATAGTGTATTTGGCTCAAAATGGGCCCCACATATACTTAAATGTATTGATACTTTATACAATCATTTATCCATACATAAATTTCATAGCAAATGGTTTATATGTTGAAAAAACGACTTCAAAATTGTTACTTACATCAAACTATTTTATTACGTTAAATTTATACCATTTTCAGATGGGGTCCATACACATCCAATTGGTATAGTAATAGAATACATAATTCTAAATACAATGGGTGGAGTAGATTATAATTTTATGATCATGTAGGGCTCATTTTGATATAACTGCACCGTAATTGTGGTACGGTGAAGTTGCACTTGAATATTTCTCATATATATATATCCCACAATCATAGTTGCATGGTGCAATCACTTGGGTTTCTCATTTTTCTTTTTTTTTTTAAAAGATCTACGCCATCCCTCATATAATTCTCCGTTGATATTTGTATATGAAAAATCATGTCAATTAGATTTGTACATAATCCACAAAAAATGTAAATGCACAAGGTTCTTTATAATTATAATAATTACATTGTTTAATATTATTGATCATAATTTATATAAAAAACAGGGATGTTTCTATAAAACCTCATTTCTATGTAACTCATTCCATTTTCAATATCTAGATGGTTGATGAAAAATTCATTCCATCTATGGTGTTTAACATCATTTATATTATTATGGAAACCCTTTCATTTGTCTACTATCACTGTATATGTATACAAACATGTACAATTAATGTGATAAAATAATTTAATGCCAAATATCAATTTTTAAGTAGTATTTTCAACGTCTAAATCATCTAAAATATCATTACTAAATGGATAAATGATTCTATAAAATATTACTACATTCCAATACATATATGAATAGATCGAAATATTTTCTCTAGTTTACACAAGAATGCACCTATTTTTAAGCAAATGTGGCCTATACACATTGGATTTGGATGAAACTTAGCCTCGTGACTAAACAAATTATGTTAAATAGAAGAATGGATTGGATTTTCATCAAACATCAAAATCTTAAAATTTATGGGGTTACATGGAACTGCTTCTATTGGGTTACACAGAAGCGGGCCCACATAAAAAATACATATTATTGATCATAAAAGTTTCAATTCATTAATTTATATATATATAGGCTAAATAAATAGTTTTAAACAAAATGTATGAATTGGGTGTTTTAAAAAGAAAATCAAAAAATCAAGAGGTTGCATATAAAACTGCTTGCATAGGAGAATTTATATATTATATATATGGGTTGTGATTAGTTGCATCTAGATGCACCTTGGCGAAGTTAAATCTAGGCAACGAACTCTTTTATTTTATTTTATTTTTGTTTTTACATGGATGTGGGGGCCCATCTTAGCCAAATTTGACATTTGTGGATTTTTTAAATTTTTATTTTTGAAAAAATGGAAAAGATGAGGTCTATTTCATGGAAGTGTGCGAAAAAAGACATTAGCACCAAGATTGACCTACCTAGTGAAGGGGAAAAATTCACTTCTAGGGAGAATATTTCTTATAAAGCTAATATTGGTATTCGGAATAATTCCATAGTGGGTAACTTTTTAAACTTGACAAAGAATCTATGGAAAGATCAACAAAATTTTAAATAAATAGTTAAATGCTGTTAAGATCCATAACAAGAAAAGCCCATAAGTGAGAATTAGGGGAACTCTATTATACTTGATAAAGAAGCAATTCTCATCAAAAAATAATAATGATGAAGCAATTGAATCATTCACAGGAAAGTAAAACAGATAGGCAAATAAGATGTGATTTTGTCCAAGTTTTTATGATGCTAAATTTAGAATGATGATTCCAACACTAGAGCACTAACAAAGAAACCAAGACAGCCAGCCAGTCTGTCTAAGTTCTAAGACTTTGCATAACAGAGGAGAAAAGAGTCCCAGGCGACAAAATAAGCATAAAAGTAAAAAAGACAGCTTTGGTTTCAATCTCCTTCCAGAAGTTGTATCTATTCAGGACGTGTTTGTTATGCCAAAACCTTTTCAAACTAAAACTTTTCACTCTTCACAACTACCCTATTTTTAATTATTTTTCACATTTTCCTATACAACTACTCTACTTCTCAATCATTTCTACACGACTACCCGTACAACTAACCTATCTATTTTAACTTTATTCTTTTTACTCTTCATTATTACCCCAATTATATCACATCATTTTCTCTTATTTTAATAACATTTACCCCAAAAACTTTTCATCCAAAAGTTTTACCACTTCTCCCACACACTCTCAATGTAAATATGATCAACACCAATTTTAACACAATGGTTAGCATGTAGTTCATTTTATGCATAGTTGGCATTTGATATTTAATTTTTTTATTTATGGTTGATGTTTACATCAATTGCTCGAGGAATAAAGGATCTACTTGATGGATAATCTAAATAATTGTTATATAAATTAAGAGCCTTTTGCAAACATGCCTACATAGTTTGATCAAAATTACAACCGTGTTTGAAAGCATAACATGAATTACAAATATGCCAGTTGCATCAAAGTTTCATCTTTAACCATTAAAAATTTTCACCATCAAAAAAATAAATAAATGTTTTTTCTAAATTCCCAAAATAATTGTCTAGTGATCTAAGAATCCTTCTGTTCTTAAGCTTGCATTCTTACAATGGAGATTAGTTCATTCAACCCATTCGGTTAATCAAAATTACCAAGAATGGAAATATATTTTTAAAAAAATCATACACTTCAATATTGTTCTTTCTCTGCTTACTCTAGATTTAACTATCGAATTAATGTCTTAAATATGAAAGTGTAAGTTCACCTCACCCGTAACCCTAGTTCTATTTATAAAACTTAAACCGTAACCTAATCCTCTTATAAAACCTAAACTCCAAACCTATTTGTGAAAATCAAGTTTGGGTTAGAATTTCGAAATAGAAGTCGAGTTATCAAATTTTCATTTGATTTAAAGAGTAACAGTTTTAAAATTTTATATGAACATATAATAACAACAAATTACATAAGCAAAAATAACAATACAGAGCCTAACTATTTTTAAAATATATACAATAATATATAATACATTTCTAGAAGAAAATTTAACCTTTCGAAGATAAAGGAAGAAAATTAATAAACTTTAAAGTAAATAATATAAAGATAAACATAAACATAAATGAAAATAATATAACTTTAACATGACAAACATGTATTAAAACATAAATATTAAATAATATAAAATACATAAATAAAAAGAAATAATGTTTATCTATATGCATATAGTGTGCGCTTGGGAAGTAATAAAACTTCAATAAAAAAAATTTTTAAATAAAAATTTTTTAATTGGTAAGAAAATGATGTGATATGATAGGGGTATTGATAAGAAGTAAAGAGAATAAAGTTAAAATAAATAAATTGGTTGTATAGGTAATTGTGTAGAAATAATAGAAAAGTAGAGTAGAATATAAGAAGATACAAAGAAATGATTAAAAAATAGCGTAGTTGTAGAGAGTGAAAAATTTTAAATCAAGGGCTTGTTTGGGACGTAGTAAAACTTTGGATGAAAAGTTTTTGGTGTAAAAGTTGTTAAATTGGTAGAAAATGATATAATATGACAAGAATAATGATAAGGTGTAAAGAGAATAATGTTAAAATAGATAGCTTAATTGTATGGGTAGTTTTGTAAAAATGATTAGAAAATAGGGTGGTAGTGTATAGGAACATGTAAAAAAATTAATTTTCAAAAGGGCAGTTATGGAAAGTGAAAAATTTTAGATTGAAAAGTTTTACTTCACATTTTCTTCTCATTGTCAAACACACCCTAAAAAGTTTTAAGGTTTACCAAACATGCCCATAATATATTTTAAGCATTTTTGCAAATATACCTACAAAGTTTAACCAATATTACATTCATGTCCCAAGTTTGCCAAAATTGCTACTATGCCCACAAGGATTGCACAAATTTGCAAGTGTGTCCCTTTCGTTAGGACGACATTAGATTTTTTTATAAAACGACAAAAATGTCATTTAAACTAAGTAATACACTTGCAATGTTTCTATCCTAAAAATATTTCTATTTCCTTATTTTACATATTTTAACCTATATTCTTATTTTAAATTATTTTACAAATATGCTCAAAATATATGCAAAATTTCAAGTGTTATACTTTGCTAAAAGGCATTATCATCATTTTATAGAAAAATCTAACGGCATCATCACGAAAGGGACACGCTTGCAAATTTATGCAAACTTTATGAGCATATTTGCAATTTCAGTGAACTTAGAAACGGATGAAATATTGGTAAAACTTTGTAAGCATCCATATATTTTATATCAAACATAAAAATGAAAAAATCAGGATCTTGTTCACATTTGCTTGAACCTAAACCTATTTACAAATTGGGTTCTTGAGTTCGGGTTCTAAAAAGGCGAAACCTAACAGTATATTTTTTTGGGTTAGGCAGCTTTTGGATAAGCCAAGCTAATATTACACATACAGCTTAGTAAGAGCCAACTAGGTAGGCAAATCTCCTTTTAAGAATGATTATTCTAAATATCAATAAATTCTTCTTTATCAATCATCATCGTCATCATAAGTCATTTCCCACCTAGGTAGGGTCAGCTGCATGGATTCTGTTACGCCATTCTTGGCGATTTAAGACTAAATTCTCTATCATTTGTAATATTTTTAAATCTTTTTTAATTACTTCTATCTATGTTTTTTTGGGTCTTCCTCTTAGTCTCCTACCACCTTTTACTAGGATAGACTCTGTTTTCCTAACCGGTGCTACTTCGGGCCTCCTCCTTTATCAATAAGTCAGGAAAATATATAATATTATATCTAACAAAGATAAGATGTTTTTGTTGGAAACTTTGTCGGTTAAAAAGGAAAAACCCAAGTAAAAAATTAAACATTTTCATTGAAACCTGTTGATAAATAGGCAATAATTCAATACAACCAACTATATGCAAATGTCCATGCATTCGTTTTAGTTATTTTAAAATGTTTTTTCCAAATCTAAACTATTTATTTTATTTAACACCATTTGTTTTATCATATTACCAAAAATTAATTTCATGGGAACTTATATATTGTAAATTTTAACATCTTTAGAGAGTAAATATACAACTATTAATTTTTTCCGAAAACATACTATGTATAATGGATTACAATCCTATGTGGCCGGTTGTGTTGTTGGTGCAATGCATCCAGCCATAAAAATTATTTTTTGTTCTTTTGTTCTTCATATATATATATATGGGGGCCCACCTATATCTTTCCCGTGAAGTTCCACGTATCAGTATCAAA
This sequence comes from Annona squamosa, assembly GCA_035584095.1. Lineage (NCBI taxonomy): Eukaryota > Viridiplantae > Streptophyta > Magnoliopsida > Magnoliales > Annonaceae > Annona > Annona squamosa. Next base: position 42,889,204 of record JAXCLR010000105.1, read on the forward strand.
TTATATACAATATTAGACAATTTTTCAAGCAAAAAATTATGACAAATTTTAGAAAATTGGGGAACACGATAATATGTACTTCTCATTTGCCTATATAGATGATAATGTATCAGTCCATTTTCTTTTACAAAGTAGGTGCCTAGTAACTATCTATGAACAGATGGTTTAGTTATAGTGTTGCAACTATGAATTAGAATAGTATGCTCAAAAAGACATAAATAACAAAATTTGATGAATGATGAGAGCAATCTGCATATGTGCTACAATTCGATATTATTTTAAAATTTTACATAAATCTGGAAATTCTGAAAAGTAGCAAAAAATCATAAATATAAACAAGACATCCAAAATCATCTAATATCAGATAGTCGTTATGCGCCAACAGTATCATCACACACAAAAAGGAAAAAGATGTGGAAAAAACATTTTAAAGAATTTTACAAATCAGATAATCCACATAAATAATCAAATATCATGAAAATATGTAGAAATATGGAGAAAAACTGTACCATGACAGCATAAATGAACATCTCATAAAAAAACGATATTTTATTTTTCAGATTATTTCATTAAATAAAATAATAATAATAAAAATTTAAAAAAAGCATATTTAACACTATAAAGACAAATAATAAAACACATGGATCAGCAATAAGATCTCACACGGAATGGAAAAGCCAAATTAAAAATTGTGCAATTTCTATTTTTAAAATATGAAAATTTCCAAAAATAATACATATAATGCAAATAAACTTTAAAACATGGATAAAACGGATAAAATACAGATAAAATGTAGTAATAAAGCATAACCAAGAATCCCCGAAGAAATTCCTAATTTTTTATTTTCAGATATAATTACTAAAAAGTAAAAACATCTTAACATAATTATTAAAAACACTAAATAAAATATAATCAGGCAAAACGGCATATCCAACACAGAAACATGCTACAATCATCAAATCATAGCCAGATTTGAAGTTTTAAAACTATCAAAAACAAAAATCTTGCCTCCTCCAACTTTTCCCCAAATGCGTTCTTAATGGTAGATCTTCAATTATGCTCAAAGCAATGCAACGTGGTTTTGCCTCAGATTAAACTTAAACAACAGTCGAAATTGCTTCCTCTGCCTTCAAATCAGCAGTTTTTGTCAAGAATGTTTTTCAACGTGTTGGCTGATATGGTGCTGTATTTGGCTCAAGCACATGAAAAGGAGACTGCTGTTACTTTGAAGCAGCCTCTTTTGTTCTTGTTTTCTCAACTTTTGCTGTCAAAACCACAAGAGAAACATTCCTAGCCCATTTTAGAAACCCAGAAATCAATGCTCAAAGTTCCAATAAACAAAATGGTAGGCTACATTAAATAGTTAGTGATGGATTTGCCCCTCCCAAATTTTCAGTCATTGTGAGCTCTTATAATTTTTATGCCCTATTCAAATAGTAATACAATGTGTTTAACGGTATAAGTGCAAATTCAAAAACGTGATAAGACCAAACTAGTTAAGAAAAAAGTACTCAGGAATGCCGAAAACCAGGAAGATATGTAGAAGGATGACAGATTTATCCACCAGTACTCCAAATTTTATTAAAAGCAGGAATCACAGTACTAGGCAGCATCCATAGAGCCAAAGACTGAACAAACGAGATTTACATTCAGCAGTGAGGGCTGGATGATAATTGAATGTGAGAACACATTTTGAATCCCAACCTTATTTGACCACATAAGTCCACAGGCATTGCATAATGTCCTCGGTCCATCAGGCCCACGACGCATCATCGGAGTGGACTTCTGGCTAATCCCACAGTGGTGGCATCTGAACAACAAATTCAAAGATTAATGTCAGACAAAAAATTAAAAAAATATTTATAATATAAGGAGTTCCAATTCAATGGAACCAGTTCCACCAAATTCAATTTGTGGGAACTTTTGATTTGGACCTACCTTGATGATCAATCTAAATACAATCCAACCATAAAATTTAGGCTCGATTTGTTAATAAGGGAAACAAGTGAAAAAAAATTTCCATCCTCCTCTTCACACCTTTTGATGTGATTTGACATCTTAACAAACCACCTTATTTTTTCCTATTATTATCTATATTTCCAATCATTTTTCACTTTTTTCCATGCGAAAAATCTTAACTATTTTGTCCTTATTCACTTTATTCTTAGTGATTACCCCTTATCTCATCACATCATCCTCTTTTTCCTCAGTTTTCCACATATTTTTCCAACATTTTTTCTCATTACCAAACAGGCCCTTGGAATAATTCGTTTAAGTAAGAATCCAGTTCAAAAATAAATCAAAGGTTTCAATGGGTCATTATTTTTTAAGATCAATATAAACACATTAGAATTGTTTGATTGTTATATGAATTTTAAAGGTTTAAATTTAAAAAAAAAACCACAAACGAACACACACACTTGCATTTGATGACATGTCAAGTTGTTGTTTTGATCCCTAGCATTGCTAAGACCTAGTCTAGAATAGCATATTAAGCTTCTTGTATGGTGTAATCGAAACAAGAGAGAGAATGAAGCAAACTTGAAGACTAAAAAAGGACCTTATCATCGCATCATCCTCAAAGAATAAAAAGGGACTTTATCATTGCATCAGCCAGCATAAAGCAGTACATTGAATACAGCCCAGTATAATCAACTTTCCTCTTTCCCACAACCTAGACAACACCATGCCATGCATTCCTTGTCAAGCTAAAAGAATATATATATAACTCAATGACCTATTTCAATGCCAAAATTGCATTGAGACACATAATTAATGTTAGTTCCAAAAAGTGTCAGACAGTTGCATGATGAGTGATAATTAAAAAGAGTTCAAAAAAGGAATAATAGAGACAGTAAAGAAAAATAAAAAAGGTTTCACATACATTAGACTGTATGGAAGAATTAAAAAAAGACAGGTAAAAGTGAAAAAGCTCGTTGAGACAGTCGCCATAACCATGGCTACTTATCCCAAGCATTGGAACTTCGACTATGCTTTTATTATATGACAGATTATAATTTGTAAGAAAATATTCATAGCTATATGATAAAAAGTTGCACCTTTTGAGCAGATAAAACATAACCACGACAAATTTTTCAAACTTCTTCAAGATGCTTACAATACATTATTTTCCTACCCGGTGCTAAAAGTCTTTACCACCTGTGGTCTATACTGCGAGTTCTATGGTCTGTATTTCATAATTAATAGACTATAATGCGAAAAAGATAACATTTAATTCATAACATCCATCTATGACAAAATAAACAACACAGGACTATTTCCACAAAAAGGGGGAAAAACTGTAATTAAAACCAAGAGAAACATATAACTTTTGTCAAGAAAATGAATTTGGTGCTTACGTGGGTGCTTTTCGGGGTGTTTCAGCCCGTGGAGTAGATCCCCAACTTGAACCAGAAGATGTCGCTTGGGCTGCTTGGGCTGACTGGGCTCTTTCAGCTTCTTCAACGGTTGACTTCGATGCAAACTGGCCTTTATATCGATGCATCCTACAATTACCATGATGGAGAGCAACTGTGAATATAAAATTACCACATGTGAGAATATGATTGCAGTTGATGCCTTTTATATTCCTCTGTATGAATGAGCAGCTGATTTTCCCTCACTATTACAACATATCAAAACCATACATCATTAACATTAGCAAGGCCCTAAATATCAAAGGAAAATCTTAGTACTCAAATAATTTTATTTCATTGGAAGAACCATACTTTCAGCAACTGCTTTAAGACTGATCAAAAAATGGCATCAACACATTGCGTGCTTCCAATAATTTGTCAAACCCACTTGTGATTTTACCACACATTGATAACAATGATTTGAATCCAAAAGAAAGGCTGATAAATATATGATGGGAGAGTTTGGGATGTTGAGAATGGTGGACAATGGGGAATGCAAAAAGTCGACATCATTAACTAAGCTACACTACTTGTTTGTGACCACTTGAACGACCAAGTAGTTGACATGAGTGTGTGGGGGTTAGACAACCCAAGTTCAAAGTTGGGTTGATACATTTGTCTTGTTTATTCCTCCCATAGAGTATACATCCATCAATTATCTGGTCATCCAATGTGGGAAACATGATCCAAAAAAATACCTTACTTTTTTCCATTTTTACTCCAATATTCCAATCACTTTCTCATAACTTTTCATACAATTACCTTATAGATTTTTATTTTATTCTCACTTTACTCTTATCAATCTATTCCATTCCCCCCGATTTACATCTTACTAGGGGTGAAAATAAGGTTAGGACGACCTGTGACCTACCCACCCCACTTTATATAGGGTCGGAGCAAGAATTTTGATCTAAAGGGGTGGGATGGATCAGCATTTGAAACCCATTCTTTAATTTTGGGGAGAAGGTGGGTCAACCATATCCTAACATGCCTTGAACCGCCCCACAAGGCGTAAATTATTTTTATAAACCATATAGCTTGCTTATGAATGCCGTTTTGTTGGATAAATATATTTAACTTTATAACTTATTAATATGAATATGGTTTGTGGATAAGCATTTAACTTTGTAATTTGTTTATGCGGGTAAATTTTTTTACTTAATTGCATATTTATTGTTCAAGTCATGCCCTTCACATGATTTATCAAATGGAATAAAAAGTATAATCAATGTTGTTTACACCTTTCAAGAATGAATATTATTAATTTAAAATTTTACATCTATATTATTTTCATTAAAGGTTGATACACATGTATCAAGGTCAAATTCCAAATGAAATTATCAAAAAAAAAAAAATTATTAGCACATGGTAATTGAGTTTTACTATACTTAATAGTAAAATACTGAAGTATATAACATTTAAATTCATCATAGATGTGACTTTACATTAATATGCATATAAATTCTTAAAGTTATCACACTTTAACCTGCTTTTTCAACTTGGCCTATTGTCCTGATACTAGCCCAAAGTTAACTCGAAATTTGTCCCAAAACCTATTTAAAAAAATGTGCCAGTCGGACCGACCTTATCCTAACCCAATATAAAAAGTAGGGTCAAATAAGATTTCTTAAAAATAGGATCAATGTTGAACATACCCTAACCCGCCCCAATTTTCACCCCTGCATCTTGCCAAATAGTCCCGAAGTCAAAGAATACAAGGAAAAACCCATAGGGGGTTGTATATAACAAGCTAAAACATGATTGAACATCTATGGAGTAAAATGATCCAAAAGAGTTTGCAATTGAAACAACACATGGCCAGAGAACATTGATCTAGCTGTCAATGCACACATTAGTTCTAATACCTTCAAGGACAACCAAATTGAGAACATGTAAACAGATGATCCAAATTATCAGATTAACAAAGTCTTCTTGTGCATTATCACGATATTACTAGGAATAACCTTGACATAAAATAACTGTAGCTTAAATGAAGATGCGAGATGGATGAAGAACAAGGTAAGGGAGAATCAAGTACGGAAGCATGCATCCTCAGAAATTTTAAAGTATCATAAATAGGTAATAAGGAGAAACAGAATACAGCATCCAAAGATAGAGGGAAATGCAACATTGCTTGCAAGTTGAAGGCTACAGATTAGGACAACTCAACAGACAGGCAGGAAAAGGAAACCCATTGACCCGTTATAGAATTTGCTGGAAGAAGAATCAAGAAGCTTGAGGCAGTTGAGCAAAATAAAAAAAAATCAACAATAATACTAAGCGTGCCACTAACACAATCAAGATAATGTTAATCAAAGAATCAAATTTGAAAGCCTCGGCTTAACTGGAACAGTAGAAATAACCATCAGATCATCATTTAAACCAGCTCATATGTGAATAAACAGAAAATGGTTCTTGTATCTTATTACCTAAGAGCTACTTCTTTACGAACAGTGTATCGAACTTTCCTCCCATAATTCCGCTCTTTTCTCTTCTCACGGAACCTCATCAGTGAAGCAGCTCTCTGGGACATGTTCAAGCCCTGCGGAAGGTTAGATAACTACTGACTGAAAGCTTCCGCATACAATAAGCTGAAGATCTCAAATTAAATCATTTAGACAAAAGAAAAAATCAGTATGCACAGGTATACCTTGTTCTGATGGGAGACTGTAACCACAGGAGCAGATACTTCGCGACCACCCAATAGTAAGAGAACTGCTTGAACCTGTAAGACACCATTCAAACATGATTATATCCATTTGCAAAAACTTCCCCGGAAAAGAAGTAGAAGAATTCCATGACAAAAATAACAAATGATCCACAAGTTTTAATAATTATAATAACAATAATAATAATAATAGTAAGCAAAACAGAGATCATGGAACCAAATGAACAATGCCTAAAAATGAGAGAGAAATCACACGCTTGCGTCAAATGCCATGCATGGAAATATTAAGAGTCATCAAACTACACATCAATGAATTTCATGCAACTAAAACACAATGAACCACGGTATAACTAGGTGGAGGCATGTTAGCCGAACTAATAATTAGCCAATAAATCTGTCCAGCTCCAGAAGGCCTTATCACGATCTGATCATTCAAAAGTTACCGACCAAGTTACCGACCCAGCTTAGGATTGCATGTTGCAAATGTAATAGGCACACGAATTATGGCTGCTAATTGCCTTTGAAAGTACCAAATCTATAAAAGTTCTATATTGATATGACATGCAATGTCAAAACAAGAAAGTAATTGCAATACAGAGCAAATTTCATTTAGCATGCAAAATTAAAAACCAACTTCTAGCAAAAACTGCAAGGTCTAGTAATTTCTTTTGGAAAAGGTTTCATTAAAGAATAATTCATGCATTATTCTTGAACATAAAGAGTAGGTTGACAAGAGATCATCATCGAATATACACTGCTAGAAGCAAAAGAACAAAGATAAACAGTTCAATTAATAGCTGATGACAAATTAAATGATGATTAAATTGAGATTGTTTAAAAAAAGATCCATATATAATGAATGCCAGGATGACTTAACTTTTAGAAAGCTTAAAGGCAAAGATGTTCAAGTTTATTTCAGAAGCTGAAAGCATGAAACTTCTTTAAAAGGAGTATGAGAGAAAATTTTTAAGAGGCATAAAAGGAATAGAAGGACTTGAAGCCCATAAAGCATATCTGAAGAATCAACAAAAAAAGATGAATCAAGCCAATGAAGCTTTATCCAAATGCGCCATCAATTAAATCTCTCACCATTGAGGAGTGCATGGATTAAAAACCGTGGTGGAAGAAAGCAATGACTTTTAGATGTCAACATGGTGGAAATGGAAATATTTTGTTCCCATGGAAAATTACGAAGGTACAAAAGGAAAACTTATACAGCAGATAACACTGGGCAGTTATTTAACACTCACCGCAACCTGAAGAGAAGTGAAATTTGTGAAAGAACAAAAAAGAAGAATTTAGTCCGAATCCCAGCCACCCGCCCTATAATTCCCAGTTTTCAAGGGTGATACATGCTCAATGATGCAATATACACCAAACAAGTCATACACAGAGAGGGATCACTCAACTTCTATTTATTCCATCTAGTACGAAACTGATCAAAAGCACAGATTCAACCCAATCGTCAAGTAATCCTAAAAAACTAGTTTTCTATGCATTGATCAAAAGAAAAAAAAAAGTAAAAAGAATACCTTATCCGCAGATACAGAATCAAAGACGTAAACCTCGCCCTGGAATGAAAGTGTGAGTTGGCTAGCACTCTGGCTTCTCGTCATCAACTGCTGTCGATGTTCTGTGGATGCTTCTGTATCCATGCCCTCGCCCCCACTGCCTTCTTGCTCGCCTTCCCCCCCTTCGCCCAAGTAATGCACTGGAACTGGCTGCAATCCCAATCCTGCCGCCTGAAGCGCCTGTTGGTTGGCTTCGCTAGTGCCAGCCTGATCATCCGCCTGGCCAGGGAGGCTCATGGCGGCAGCAGCCGCCAGCATGTGCACGTGGTCGCCAGCGCCGCTGCCGGAGTTTCCATGGGCGTCTTGAACTTTAACATCAATGTTGCCATTGTTATTGTTTTCACCCATATCGCTGTAAAACTACCAACGCGGCGGTTTCTAAAGCGTCCGAAACAGACCAACGTAATGACAGATTTTCAACGAACTAGTGGTAAAGATGAGAACCGAGAGATTTCAAAGGCACAAGACATTGCGATCCGAGAGGGGAGAGACGATGCCCAAGGTATCTGAGAGCAGAAACATGGCAGTTCGAGTGGTGGAACGCTGGCAAAATTGAATTTCTCTCTCTCTCTCTCTCTCTCTCTTTAGGGTTTTTGAGAGGGGAAAGGGGTTAAAGGGGATTTGAAAGAGGTGAGTGAGGAGAGGGGCCAGTCCTCAAGCGGGAGGTGCTTTGACCGCGGGTTGGGGAGGGACGGAGAAAAGGTACGACACTTCGGGGTCGGGGTGTTGGGCAATATTTTAAAGGATAAATACCTTACGTATCAACAAATTTTATCCATATTTACATTTATGTTTATAAATTTTAAAAATTTTCTCTCATAATCATAAATTTTCATTATAATTTCATTTATACCCATATTGTTAGAGATACATTAAAAAGACTATTAACTCTTTAGCAAATGACGAATATGTCCGTCCCTAATAATGATTTTATAACTAAAAAATTATATTATAATGAATTTTTAGTCATTCTACAACTGTAAAATTATATATTATTTAAATATAAATTTTTAACTTTAAGCAAAATAATTTTAAATTACATTAGAGATTGGGCGTATTAGTCATTTTACAGGAGGGATAAGAGCCCATTTAACGGATCTATAATGGTATGGATATAAGTGGAATTATAATAAAAATTTGTATGTATGAGAAGAATTTTTTAAAAATTCACGGGTATAAGAGGAACTATAGGTAAAATTAGTGGTTCTATAAGGAATTTGTCCTATTTTAAATAATATCAATTTAATATTTTTTAGAGTATGTTTGGAAATAGATAAAACTTTCGGTAAAAAGTTTTAGAAAGTAAAAGTTGTAAAATAACATAATACGATAGAGATAATGATGAGGAATAAAAAAATAAAATTAAAATATTTAGGTTAATTATATGGTTAGTTAAATAAAAATTGCCAAAAAGTAAGGTAGTTATATAAGAAAATATGAATAAATGATTAAAAAATATGATAATTAGGGAGAATAAAAAGTTTTAACTTGACAACTTTTAAACATTATCAAACACAACCTTAATCTAAAACTTTTCACACTTTATAATTATCATACTTTTAAATTATTTCTTCATATTTTCCCATAAAACTAATCTATTTATTTTAACTTTATTATATTTATTTTTTATCATTGCCCGTATCATATCACATTATTTCATAACTTTTATACTCTAAAATTTTTCATCAAAAGTTTTATCCATTCTTAAACATTCCACAACAATATTTCGGAAATTTTCCTAATATCCGCCACATTTTACTCTTAATTCTCTCTATGCTAATGACATTATTTTCAACCAGAACTAACACTAACTATTTTGGAAATGTCAATTTCACTCCGCACTATTGTATAAATAAAAATAAAATAAATTCCTATTTCGTTTTTATTATCATTTAAACAAAAAATATATCAAATTTGTTTTATAAAAAAATAAGATAGGGATTCTATTTGAAATCTTTTTAACAAATAGTGTGGGAACAAAGTTGACATTTCCACATATAGTTAATGTCCTTTTTGGACTGAGAGTACACTATAGGTGTTTGAAGAATTAGAGGTGAAATATTGTGGGTGTCTGGGAAATTTCTAAAATATTATGGTTATGAAAGAAATAACAGCTAATTGTTGTGGATACAACAAAAATTTTCCCAAAAATTGTTTAATTTTCATTCTCCATTATTATCTTACTTTTAATCTTTTTTTGATTTTCTTGTACAACTACTTTATTGTTTTAATTATTTATACAAAACTACTCATATAATTAACTTATCTATTTTAACTTTATTTTCTTTAGTCATCGTAGTTACCTAATCATATCAGATTACTTCTCTTATTTCAAAATCTTTTATACTATAAAACTTATCACTTGCAAAAAGCATTTGCTAAGTCTTAGAATAACAGATGATAATGGGAACAGCACTCTTGCTTCAATTTCCAAAGAAAAAAAAACCGAAAAACTTGAAAAGCGAGATTTTAATTTGAATTTTTGACAAAAGCATAGTGTACCTCTTTTTTAAGGGTTCTTTTGCAAATATATTCATATATGATGATAACAGCAAAAATATTTTATAGTTTTAAAATGGCATAGTATCCCGTTGTAGTTTATGACTATGCCAAATTTGAAGAACATAAATATTTGTACTTGCTTTTTCAAAGCATAAACAAGATTTCTAATATCTAATATAAAATATATTATTGTGAAATCTTAATAAAATTGTTTCATATTTTTGTATTTATATAATTTAAAATTATATTTTCATATATGTTTGTCATTATACCTAAATTTTAACTTAGGATGCGAACCCCACGACAATTATTTTATGAAACTCTTATTTCATATAATCTTTTTTATTTTTAATATATTGATGTTGAAGAAAAATTCACTCATTTAATTGTATTTAGCATTATTTAGATTATCATGAAAATCTTTTTCATTTGTCTTGTATCAAAATATATGGGTTTCACATAAATGTGTAAAAATCAAAATAATAAAATAAATAAATGTTAAATATTAATTAATTAGTATTTTCAACACTCTATCATTTAAAATATCACTACTATGCAAATAAATTTTATAAAATATTATTATATTCTAATACATAAGTGAATAGATATAAGCATCTTTCTTAATTTACACATGAATAATCTATTTACTTTTGAACAAATGTGGGCCGTAAACATTAACATATTTAATATAATTAAAACTTGGCCTTCTAGCTAAAAAATAATATTAAATACAATGAGTTATTGAATTTTGTATTAATTACAAACAACTAAAAATAGATGGCTTTTCATAAAACCACTTTTGTGAAATCCAGTTATATATAGAGAAGTGAAGCTCTTAATCCTGTATGATAAACTTTACCAGGACAGTTATGCGAATGTCATTGTATAACATTTTCATTTTTTTTTACATATTTACCAGCTATATGTTTTTGTATGAGAAATGAAATTTTTATCTTAAAAGTTCAAAAACTATATAGATAGGTCAAAAAAAATTTTAAAATTTGTGAAATCTACTTAAATGAAGCGCATAAATGTACAAAAAATTAGGATATAAAATAAAAAATAAAATAATTTTGTGATTATTTAAAATACCGTAACAAATTTTTTAAAAATATGATGTAAAATTTTATTAAACTTTTTATTTTAAAGTCATTTAAAACTACCGTGTAAGTAATTAATTTGTACCCAGAATTTAATACTAGATCCTCCAAATCTAGTCTAGGCAAGGGTAGGCTCAATCTAAGGCAATTTTGAATCAAGTTAAGCAGTGAACTTTTTTCACCTTTGTTTATAAAAATGTATATAAATATTATATTTTTATATGACATTTTTAAATACATATGTAGAAAAACAATGGTAAAAAGATCTAAATCTAATTAAATAAATTTCTATTTTTTAGGAGCCTTATGGAGGTTGTTTCCACATTTGAATATTGATAGCCTTATTCAAAATTTTGCTTTCATCTAAAGGTAGGAAGTGGAGTGAGTTAGCTCACGATCTGTCCGTTATTTATTCCTTTTTTAGCAACGGAAAATTAATATTTTTCGACCTGGATTAAAGGTAAGTCAAAAATTTTGACCCAAGTGTGTCTTGACCCAAAGAATCTTGACTCGCATTGCATATATTTCTTTATTAAAATTATAAGCATATTTTTAAATCTTATCCTTATTTTTTCAAAATTTTTCATTATTTATAATTAACTACATTAACAAAATAAGAATTAGTAAGAAACATTTGCATATATATACACATATATATCTTGTGCATAATTGTAGTTTTCACGTTGTTTTGACAACACTTGTAGATAAATACTATTATTATTGTAAGAAAATATTTTTTGTAAATGTCAAAATTCATTCTAAATGAAGTATATTTTATTAAACTATTTTAATAAAGAAACATTATATATGCTTATGTTTTATTTTAGTAATGACGTTTATTTTTAATTAGTCATTGAATTATACAATATTAAAAATTAGTATAAATGTATTTTTATGTATGATATGCATATAAATTCTTAAAATTTTTTTGCTTGATCTATTTTTTTCTCGACCCAAGACAAACTTGACTTGACCTACTTTTTTCTTGACCCAAGACCAACTTAAAATTCGCCATGAGGCTTATTGAAAAAAAAAAGAGGATAAACAATTTCATCCATTTCAAATCACGATCATATAAATTCTATATGGAATTCAGCTCATGGTTCATAATTCATGGGGTATTTCTTAACACTTAAAATTTTTCATTCTCCATAACTATAATATACAAAATTAGAAAAATGTTCTTTGATAGTGTATTTAATGTAAATTTTCAAAATCAATTACACATTTATGAAAAAATTGATTATTATAATTTCATAAATAAAAAATTCAAAATACTCTTCTACTAGTTATGTTGTCATTTATTACATTAAGACACAAAAATTAAAATAAAATACAAAGTCCATCATTGCTAATATATACTTTCGAATAAATGAATAAATAACTAAATATTCTTGGAAATCTTCAATACGTAAATAAAATCTGGATGTAAAAACATCAAAACCATAAAATGCATTAAGGCATCAAAAGCAACAAAAAGAAATGGTTGCTTTAACCCAAAGTATCTGACCCAAAAATCATGGACATATCTGACATGTGTAGAATTTGGAATCAAGAGTATTATGTATATAAAACCACTGACTTGATTTCGTGATGCATACATATGGTTGCTTATGCCGAGAATTTCATTGAGGAACACTTCTATTATCCTACACAATTAATATGAAATTCCAACATTTACACGCATATTTATTCCATATTAATTTATATCAATGCATTTATAAAATGAGATGCATAATAAAATACAATCATCTCAACATCCATATAATTTAGATATAAAATTTAGACATATTTATCTGCAAAATTTTACATCCTATAGAAACTTAGGATTATAAAATTTAATTATGTCAAACATATTCATAGCCTAAAAATCATAACACATGATCTACAACTTTATAAAATTTAATTATGCCAAACATATTCATAGCCTAAACATCATAACACATGATATACAACTTTATACGAAACAACCTAATTAATTATATAAAAATAAAATAGATAATTATTGAACTAAATTCTACTTCTAAACAAAATTCCACTTGGCTACAAATTTCTCCTATAGTGTATATCTGGAGCGCTCTCTTTCTTCCCACTCCCCTGTTGGTCCCAAGTTTATGGCAAAACTCAAAAGAAGAGTGGTGAATTGGGTTATTGAAAAACTCTTTGGTAAATTAAAACTTAACCTCTTATAATTTCAATTCCCTTGATGAAACGTGATATGAGATAGAATGAGAGAGTGCAAATTGAATATAAAATGTAAACAATCAATCCACACAAAAGACAACAATATATAGTAGTTCGGGCAACCTTCCATACTCCACTCTTCCAAGCACACACCCCTTGTGTCTTAGGTTCCACTATTGTATATTTAATACAATCTAGAGCACCCGTTCTCTTCTAGATTCTAGCTCTATGGGGCATGTACAACAATTACTTTTTGGTGAGATCAACTCCAACCAACCAAGTTTAATATGTTGGTGAGATAAACTTAAACCAAACAAGCAAAACCCGTTAGTAAGGCAAACTCAAACCAACCCCCGTTTTACTTCTTCTTGAATTCGGTCTTCAACACCAATTCAAAGCAACAATACAAAATAAAATATATAAAAGAGAAATATATATATTCATTGTCATGTGGAAATAATAATCTTGAAAGCACACTTAGAAGTAGTAGCGTTTGAAGCTTCAATAGTTGTTCAAATAACTTCAACATACTTGAATATTAGAAGATGAAAGCCAACTTGTGTTTTCCTCTTTCTTTCCTCCTTCTTTCTTGTCTCCACGTTCATTCTTCAATGATATATATAGAGGAAAAAAGGTTTTAGCCATTGGAGTGGAGGTTCACGTGCATCTAGAGCTCCAACATTCGAATTTTCGATCGTTACGAGTTGAAGTCGCAA
>JAXCLR010000105.1:42916225-42941159 GCA_035584095.1 Annona squamosa
ATGTCTAATAGCCATAGAAAATGATCCATGGATATGACATAAAAGACTTGGACACATAAATATGTCAAATATTAAAATCATACAGAAAAAGAGCCTAGTAGAAGGGTTACCAAAGCTTAAATATGACAAAGATAAGATTCGCAAGGCTTGTCAATTATCCAAGCAACCCAAATACCATTTTTCACCAAAAAAAAAATTTCAACGACTAAGCCACTTAAATTATTGCATATAGATCTTTATGGGCCATCAGACATTTTAAATTTTGGTGGGAAAAAGTATGTATTTGTAATTGTTGATGATTTTTTAAGATTCACTTGGATTATACTCTTAGCTAGTAAAGATGAAGCATTTTTTATGTTTGTCACGTTTTCAAATTTGGTGTAAAATAAAAACAAAATACAACTATTTCCATTAGAAGTGATCATGGTGGTGAATTTGAAAATAAATGATTCTTAGAATTTTGCAATGATAAAGGAATTCATCATACATTTTCTGCACCAAGAACCTCCCAACAAAATAGGGTTGTTAAAAGAAAAAATTGGACAATACAAGAAATGGCTAGAACTATGCTAAATGAGAATAAATTGTCCAAAAGATTTTGGGGTGAAGCTGCAAGTATAACGTGTCATGTATTAAACCGAGTTACCATTAGAGCAATCTTGAAAAAGACTCCATATGAACTTTGGAAAGGTAGAAAATCGAACATATCTTATTTACATGCCTTTGGATGTACTTGCTATATGCTAAATAATGGAAAGACAAATCTAGGAAAATTAGATGCTAAAAGTGATGAAACAATTTTCCTTGACTATTCATCAAATAGCAAAGCATATAGAGTCTTTAACAAAAAAATCAAATAGTAGAAGAATCAATACATGTTGTTTTTGATGAATTTAACCAAACTCCGAGAAAGAAGGATGAATTAAGTGATGCAGGTGAAGCATCAAAGAATCTAAAGGCGGAACAATAAGAGAAATAAGGAGAAGCCGAGGCAAAACAAGAAAACTTCATGGAGGAAATGGTAAGTGAAGGTGATAATTCTTACAAACCTCTAACTGATTTAAAATTAAAAAATGACCATCCAATTGAATAAGTCATTGGTAATATATATGAAGGAGTGAAAATTAGAAGGTGAAGACACAATATTTGTGAAGAATTTTGCTTTTGTGTCAAAAATTGAACCAACAACTATTGATCAAGCTCTTGGTTATGAGAATTGGATTACCGTAATGCAAGAAAAGCTAAATCAATTTGAAAGAAACAATGTATGACATTTAGTTCCTAAACCCAAAGATTCCACAGTTGTTGGTACCGAATGAGTATTTAGGAACAAATTAGACAAAAGTGGACTTGTGGTGAGAAACAAAGCCAGATTAGTAGCCAAGGGTTATTCCCAAGAAGAGGAAATAGACTTTGAAGAATCATATGCACCTGTGGTTAGAATAGAAGCCATAGTATCTTATTAGCTTTTGCATTTTACATGGACCTTAAATTGTTTCAAATGGATGTAAAAAGTGCATTTTTGAATGGATACTTGAATCAAGAAGTTTATGTTGAACAACTTCCGGGCTTTGAAGAAAAGGATTAATTAGAATATATTTATAAATTAACCAAAGCTTTATATGGATTAAAACAAGCTCCACGAGCTTAGTATGAAAGGTTAAACAAATTTTTGATTGACCATAACTTTCAAAGAGGAAAGGTTGATATAACATTATTTATCAAGTATAAAGACAATGATATCTTAATTGTTCAAATTTATGTTGATGATATTATATCAAGTGCTACTAATGAAACTCTGTGCCAAGAGTTTTCTGAGATTATGTAAAGTGAATTTGAAATGAGCATGATGGGAGAATTGAACTTCTTTCTTGGACTACAAATTAAGCAATAAACAGAAGATATATTCATAAATCAGTCCAAGTATGTCAAGGAGGTGTTAAAGAAGTTCAGAATGCAGAATAGCAAAGGTGCAAACACACTAATGAGTGCAAATATTAAGATCGACAAGGACGAAAAGGGTAAAACTATTGAACAAAAATTGTATAGAAGCATAATAAAGTCTTTATTGTATTTAACTGCTTCTAGACCTGATATTTTATTTAGTGTTTACGTGTGTTCTAAATTTTAATCATGTCCTAAAGAATCACATTTAATAGCTGTAAAAAGGATTTTTAGGTATTTAATAAATACCACTAATCTAGGACTATGGTATCCAAAAGGATCAACTTTTGATCTAGTCGGCTACTCGAATGCGGATTTTTTCGGTTACAAAGTAGATAGAAAAAAGCACTAGTTGAACATGCCAATTTCTTGGAAACATATTAGTTTTATGGTTTTCAAGAAAATAGACTAGTATTGCTTTATCTACGGCGGAAGCCAAATATATAACTGTTGGGAGCTGTTGTACCCAGTTACTTTGGACATCAAAATTAAGAAGGACAATCATCATAAATCAAGGCCACAAGGAAGAATCCCTCAAAGAGAAGAATATCATAATAAGTTTGAAGACAAAACAAGGAAAACCAAGGATAACATATGAAGAACGAGATGAGAAAGGAAAAATAAAGTTTCAAGATCACTTGCAAGAATCCTAAGTTCCAACATATGCATAATGGATAGTGAAGTCGCAACTGAAGTTAACCTCATTTGATACTTTGTTCAGGTCTAAGATTAAGTCAACTTAAAGATAAAACTTGGAGTGGAAGCTGAAGACCAAAGTCGCATCCGAAGTCGACTCCAGCTTACAACTTAGGTGAAGTTGCATCCGAAATCGACTCCACCGTGCGACTTGGATGAAGTCACATACTAAGTCAACCCTATATGCGACTTGGTTCACAACGGTCAGAAAACATTGAATTTTGGCGGATTAAATGTGCGTCACCTACCATCAAATGTTTGAATTTACTCCTTCATTATAAAAGAGCATTCAAGATGACGTGCAAGAGGTGAAACATTCAATAAGCTTACCTTCCACACTATCTAGAATTAAAGTGATCTACTCTCTCAATAAGTGAAGAACTGTGATACAATTTGCTGAAAGCGCCATAGCTGAACATTCTACTCTCTCAATAAGTTCTCCCAAGTGCTACAAATTATCTACATGAATATGTAAGGTGTAGTTCTTTTTGTTGATTTATTATTTGTGTTTACCACTTAGTTTGATATTGGAAATCGAAACCAAATGAAGGCAAAATAGTGTTGTGAATGGAGTGTGACTTGTCACTTGCTTGTGCTGTATTTGTGCAAGCCCCCTAGAGCTGGAATCTGCAAGAGAGCTGTTGCTCTAGTTTTATTCAAAATCCAATAGTAGAACCCAAGTCACAACAAGTGTGAACTTAGAAGAGTGGAGTAGAGAAGGTTGCTCGAACCACTACAAAATTGTGTTTCTAATTGTGACTTGCTTATCTGCATTTTACTGTTTTATTTTTCTCCATATTCTCTGCTTGTTTCATTAAGGGGATTAAATTAAAGAAGGGGGAAGTTTCTGTTTAAGTAAAGAATTTAAAAAAAACCCAATTTACCCCTCCTTTCTTGGGTTATTGTCATAAACTCAGGATCGACACTCCAATCCCTTCAAAATCACTTTTCACACATCATAAATACATCTAGCATCTTATCCAGACTATAAATCATCATATTCTATGTCATTTTCAAAAATTTCCCATCGAGTTCATTTTTTACTAAATTTTCACCATTAGCCCCAAATGTCTTAATTCTCAAAGTCATCATCTTAATTTCATTATCAAGCATCACAAACATATTTGAATCATGCCTAAAATCATTCCCTTGCAAATCATGGTTCCTATCGATGATCCTCAAATCATTTTCATTATCACAATTCTTTTGGGCTTAATTACATAATTAGGCTCACTTTTGTTATTCGTCTAAGTTTATCATTCAAATCTCATCCATAGCTATATATGATGCTAGACATCTCACTCATGCTTGAACACATTTTAAAATAAATAAACTCTAAATAATGCCCTTTTTGTAGTCTAAATCCACATGAGAGTTGAATTTGAAACATTCATCATTTAATCAAATCAAGAGTTTTTACTGTTGAAATTAAAGGCAAATTAAGTACAATCCATGTTTTGATAATTAAGAACTCAATTTGAGAATGTTTTGGGTACTAATGTGATTTGCTAAGCTTTGTTAAAGCATAAAAACTCAAGTTTCAGAACATAGCAGACCAAGTCGCAATCCCAAGTCGACTTAGCCATCGACTTAGGTGAAGTCGATTCCCAAGTCGACCCCAAGATCGACTTCAGATGATAAAAATTTTCCAGCGCTGATTTTGGGCACAAGGACAGATGAAGTCGCAGTCGAAGTCGACTTCACCTGTGACTTAGGTGAAGTTGTAGACCCAAGTCGACTCCACAATCGACTTTAGAAGATCAAAACCTTCCAGCGCTGAAATGGGCTCAGAGATAGGTGAAGTCACAATGAAAGTCTACTCCACCTGCGACCTGAGACAGGTGAAGTCGCTATTGAATTTTCAGATATTTAATCAAAACCACTAATTTATGGTTGTGGTATCCAAAGGGGTCAATATTTGATCTAATCGGCTACTTGAATGCGAATTTTGCCGATTACAAAGTAGATAGAAAAAGTAATAGTGGAACATATCAGTTTCTTAGAAACATATTGGTTTTATGTTTTTCAAAAAAAAAAACTAGTATTACTCTATCTACCGCGGAAGCCGAATGCATAGCTGTCGGGAGTTGTTGTGCCCAATTATTTTGGATGAAACAACAACTTAAGGATTATGATATTGATTATCATGACATTCTAATTAGATGTGATAATACAAGTGCTAGTTTTTTGACTAAAAATCTTGTGTTGCATTTTATAACAAAGCATATAGATGAGAGACATTATTTCATTCGGGAACATGTTAAAAATCATGACATTTGTCTAGAGTATGTTAAAACTTTGGACCAAATTGCTGACATTTTCACCAGACCATTTGCAAAGGAACCATTTTATAAGATTAGAAATGATATGGGTATGATTGAAATTGATTAGAAGCATAATATGATAGGGGGAGAAAATTAGAAAGAACACAGAAACCAAGTCGATAGAACCAAGTTGACTCCAATCTGCCCGAGTCGACTCCAAGTGGACTCCACAGAAGCGAAGTCAACTCCATAGAAGCGAAGTCGACTTCGATTAGGGCAAGTCGACCCCAGCACGCATTGCTTGGTCTTCTTCCATCGTCGCCCATCTCTTCTTCTTCTCTTCTTCCTTCTTCTTCTTCCCACTTCCCTGTCACGCCCAATCCCTTTGCATCCCTCGAGTTCCTCTCTTCTCTCTCTTGTCCCCGTTTCCTGCCACTGATTCATCTTTCTCTCTCAAACCTTCTCTTTCCAACTCTCATTTCTCTCTCTTATCCGTGCTGCCACTACCACTGCTTCCCTCTCTTCATCTCATCTCCTTCTCTCAGTTATCACTATTTCACCCCTTCTCTCAGCCTCCATTCCCAGCTATTCTCTCTACACGCCTTCTCTTTTACTCACACAAGAACCCATTATTTCAAAACCCCCAAAAATCCATTGTTGCCACTCAAGATCAATGGCACCAATAGCAGTTGTCAAACCTTCCACATTACCCATATCCAGGCCATCCCCATCCAACATTGGCGAGGGAGTGTCCCGAAGGCAATGAACGCCATCTAAATAGGTTCGGGAAGAAACTACTGCTTTTATGGGACACCGTGTATGCTTCCAAGAAGGAAATCCATCTACATCTGTTCCACAACATGAGGATTCCTCTACAGATTCGAACAGTGACACGGAATCAACAGGAATTAGGCAAGGGTTGCCAACACAAAAGGGACAAGTTCTTAAAATGCCCACCACTTATTTTAGAACCAACAAGCAACATTGTCAGTTTTATTGGCATTTTTATGTGCGTAAGATTTTCATTCTCAAGATTATAGATTTTAAATTTCTTAGTGATTATGAGTTTGTGATTGAAGAGTCGCTAGATTTTTAAGGGTGGACTAGACTATTAAAGGTGGATGATCGGATATACCCTGATCTAACCAGAATTTTCTACTACCTATGGGATCAGGAGTATTATAACACGTATGTCAAGGGGATTGAAATTAATCTAGGAATTGGAAATGACACATGTAGGAACAATGCAATTCATTGGATTGCAAATATTTTGGAGATCTCGGAAGAAAATGAATGGATTCCGGATGTGTTGTCACTTACACATATGTACAACCAACTGACTAACAACAACAAGTACCATCCAGGGATAAGATTCCTTCCCTACATGGATTTGTCTTCTAGGCTATGGGTCCTTCGGTTACTGATTGCACACTGTATTTATTTTAAGGGAGGAGGCCGCAATTAGTTGAATTCCCAGGAGGCTGAAATTTTGTGGAGAGTGGCCAATCGAGTCAAAGTCAGCCTACCCAAACTATTGTTGGAAGCTTTGACATCCAAGGAGTCTTGCCTTATGGGACATGGATTACTAAGATTATGAGTTCCCTTGGTGTAAATTTGGATGAGGAACCATTCGAGGTCTTGAAGCCCACAAACGCCATCAACTGGGCCCTTCTGACTCGAATGAAGATCAATCTCGAGGAATTCAAGGCCGAGCGGCTACGGGAGATGTTGAGACATGCAGATCAGCCCACAGAAGTGGGTGGTCCTCCTGAGGGGGAGGAGCCACCACAGCCCGAGCCGGTTCCTTCTCCACCTCATGCACCTTCATATCCCGCATCACCACATTCACATGGATCCTGTTCTCCATGAGGTTCCTAGATCCCAGATCCTTACCCACACTCACCTAATTGGTCTACTTCAACTCACGTTATCTGGGATTATCTTGAGTAGATGGAAGATAGACTTACCCAATAGTTGGTAGCAATACATACGACGATGATGTAGATGCATAGTCTCTAAGACAGAATGGATCGAGAGTTGAGAACTCTAAAGTACAAACTCGCGTTAGGAAGCAGTCGCAGTCGCCTGGTTCCAAGTCTACCTGAGATCGATCCTTACTTTGGAGAATCTGTGAAAACCGAACCCACTGTTTAGGCTTTCTCATTTTTCTACTCCTCAGCCCACATCTGACCTATCCCACCTACCTATTCTCTTTCCTACCCAATCGTTGCTTTCCAAATTTTCAAATCCCAATTCCCCTATTTTTTTTGACTCATTGACAAAAATGGGGTGAGAGATTTGAGATTTGAGAGGGTTGTTAGGGTTGCCCTAGGTTTAGGACTTAGTTTGTTTTTGGGTTTGGGTATCATGATATATAGGTCATTTTCTTTTTTAATCATAATGTATGCAAATGATTGAAGATATGACATGGATTTGTTTTCAAATTATTGTTGTGTATGGAATGCAATGATTGAATGATGTAATGTACTTGGCATGAATTTCTTTGAGCATGAAATGGTGTTTTGACTCATTTGAACCTAGAATGCAATGATAATGTAATATGTATATCCTAAACACCAAAACATGTATAATACATCACTTTTGAAAGAAAATGAAAGGTATATCTCAAATTGGTTTTGTCAATCATTAAAATGGAGAGATTGTTGGAATTCAAGACAAATTAAGCACAATCCATGTTTGATGATTAACAACTCAATTTAAGAATTATTTGCGTACTAATGTGGTTGTTAAGTGTTTTTAAAAGTTAAAAACTCAAGTTTCAGAACATAGCAGACAAAGTCGTAGTCCTAAGTCGATTCAGCCATCAACTTATGTGAAGTCGATTCCCAAATTGACTCCAGAAGCGACTTTAGATGCATTAAAAGTTCTAGCGTTGACTTTGGGACTCGGAGACAGGTGAAGTCGCAGTCGAAGTTGACTCCACCTGCAACTTCGGTGAAGTCACAGACCCAAGTTGACTCCAGAAGCAACTTCAAATGCATTAAATGTTCTAGATTTGAAATTGGGCATGGAGACAGGTGAAGTCGTAGATTGAAGTCGACTCCAAACGCGACTTGAGTGAAGTTGATGTTGAAGTCGACCTAGGCAAGCAACTCGAGCAAATGTGTGAAACCCTAACTAGGTAGAACTCATATGCATGCATTAATCATGTATATGATATTATTTGTGAATTATTGAATTATGAAGGTATAATATGATTTTTGCTAATTATTGTAATTAGGGTTTTGGATTAGCAATAATGATGTAATTAAGCATTTTGAGCTAAAATGAGACTGTGGGATTAGAGCATATTGATGTTGATTTAAATATGCAAATATATTATGAAAAATTATTTTTCATTATTTAATATGAATTATGGTAATTATTATGGAAATTGACAAGTTTAATAGAAAAATATTGAAAAATTCATAACTCAACACCTGTAAGGCGGATTTAAGTGAAATTTGAAATGGAAATCATTAATATTGGGTTTGGTATTATGAAATAAATGGATTATGAAAATTCTTGATGAAATGAGAGTTATGATTTATTGATCATATTTCGATTTCAACTGTTAACTTTAAACGAGTATAACAGGAGTTAGGAAATATGGATTGAGATGAAATTTGAAACAGTTGAATCAAATTATAAAATATTTATTTTGGATGGCTTGGATTAAGCATGAAATATTGAGAAAATACCTATATTGAAAAAGTGAGCAAGGTTGACTAATGTTCCATATGAGTACATCTCATTTAATGCTAGAGTACCAAGCATAAATGCATGATGTGAATGGGATTTGAGGTGGCAATTGCAAGCCATTTCTTGGGTATTTTATGTGATTGTTTGAAATACAAAAATATGAGAATTATCAAGCTATTAAATATATATCATGATGGAGTTACAAAAGGCACAACCTATGCATAGAGGAGGTGGCGCAAGGGGATGTCCAAGGGCTGCCAAGTTGATTTTTTTTGAGTTTTTAAAATTTTAAAATATGCATAAAATTTTTTTGGATGCAAGTACATGAGATGTGCATGTAATTATGAATATTTGCAGCAATAAAAAATTGAAAAAGGCAAATACATGCAGCTGAAACGTGGACAGCATAGAAGGATGGAAAATGTGATTTCATTTGCTAAGTTGCTGCAGTTTTTGTTAAATTTATTTACACCAAATTAATATATGAATTAAGGGTTAATTAAGTGTACAATTTACCCTTAAATTAGGGTTAAAAAATGGAAAAAATGGCTGGAAAATGGGCAGCAAGGGACGTGATTCATGGAGGCAGATTTATGGTCATGCTTTGATGTAGTTTTTTATTTTTGTAAAAGGTAAAATCCTAATTTTACTAGGCTGTAATTGTGCCAACACATAAGGTAGATAAGGGAGCGTTTAAGTGTGTAGAAATGCACCAAATAGTGGGGCCCACAGCTGGAAAAAATCTAGCAATACATAAACCTATGCACTTCCTTGTGGAAGGGGATTTTGGAAAATGACAAGTGCTGAAATTCTCCTCCAAAGAAAGCAGCAGCTCGCGTCCATTTTTCCCCAGCAAGGACGAAGGAAAAACAAGAAAAGAGGAGGAGGATTCGTGGAGGAAAATTATCTCCAAGTGCTGGGGTTTGATTTAGCTTAAAACCGAGTAAGTATGTGTTTGGTTTGAAGTTGTTTAATTTAAGTTTTAAACTCAAAACTTGAAAATGAGAGGGATGCTTAAAGTATTTGTAAAATGGTGGTTTAACACGCTTTTGAATGAATATAGGATAAATATTAGGTTTTATGTATGAATTTTTAAGTTTAAGTTGATGAAAGTGAAGTTTTGCATGTGTATTAAGTGGAAAATCCAAGTTGATAAACCTTAAATCTCTAATATAAGTTACTATTTTGGTTTGGTGATGTGATGAAGTTATGAATCATATATTCATGCAAAATATATGATGGTTTATGCTTAAATGATGATTTTTTGAAGTTATGGAATGCAAAGTGATGATTTTGACTTAATTTCCATGTTTCTATGCTAAAAATGTTATGAAATGGGTTTGCATGTTTTATGCATGATATGTTGGGTAAAATACCCTAGGTTTAAGGTATTATGGATGCTGAAAAATATTTGGAAAAATAAGCCCAAAAAATGATTTTTTTTAAAGATTTTATGAAGGAGTGTTAAACCGATGTGAAACGGGACTCAAAATGTGAAGGTAACTTGCTGTTTTGAGAAATGATGATGCATGAATTTTATATATGTGTTAAATATCTAAATTTGGATTAGTAAAAATGGATTTGTTTGCTAGAATTTCGGAATTATATGACTGCATAGAGTTATGTGTCAAAAGACACGTTAAACGGGTGAAAAACAGGTTCCAAACTTACTGTTTTGGAAACCTATGGCAAATGGATTTAATTCCCATGAAAATACCCTAAATGTAGTGATAATTAAGGTTAATTAATCTGCTTAAATATGGATTATATATCTACTTTATATAATTTTATGAAATATTATACTTATATGAGGCTAAATGGGCTTATGTAAATGATACATGTGAATAAGTGATGAATGACTTATGAAAAATGATTTTATGCAAAAATGCATGAAAATAAGATGAATTCCATGATGATACAATTGTTTTGAGTGTACAATGATTTATTTCAGATTTTGAAATTTTTTTAAGGAAGCCTAAGACAATAACATGTGCTAAAGCAAGCACCGATGTGTGTGTATTGTGGAAAAAGAATGAATAAAATGGCAAAGTGAGGTTAATAAACCTATGTATGATGATTATTGAATGAATTTTATGAGATTGAAATGAATACCCTAATTGTGGGATTATGTATATGTGTCATGTTATATGTTAGTTAATGAAAAGTGCAAAATGTGCTATATATATGTATAATGACTTGTGAAGTCAAATAAATGTTATATGTGAGTAGAATGAGTGGAAAACTAAATGAAATATGAGGAAAAGAAATATATGAAAAATCATATTATTCTCATGTAGGCAAGGGCAAAGAAAAAGCTGTGACGGAAAGCTAAGGAATTCAGGTAAGCAAGCAAATTTTCTAAAAGATTTTTGCTTTTCTAATTTGTTTACCTAAATGCAATTCTTGCTTAAACTTGTATGATAAAACTATGAAAATTGTTTCTAATGTATTTAAGGATGACCATCCCTTAGCAAAATGATGTTGAAATGATATTTTACTTCAAATGCAATATTATGAAATCTTTCTTTGATAAATGCTATGGAAAAATGATGTGATTCCATATTTTTGATTAAAAATCATGTTAGCATGTTAAAGATAAATTTATGAAAAAATTCATGTGCACAGGATACTAGGTCCACTTGAAGGATGTAAGTGGACCGATTGTCCCTCTTAGTGTGGCCAAGTCGCTCAAAACAAGCCCAAGGCTTGCGGCACCCTCTCTGAAATGAGAGTTAACGTGACGGATGGTCGCCTGACTAGCTTTCATCCTAAGGGAGAAATGATATATATGTTCATGTTTTCATATGACATTATACGTATGGGACCCGTGATGGGTACATGATTTCATGCTTTTAAGATATACCTTTAGACAAGGTATAAATTACTTTCCAATACGATTTTAAATGCGAAATGTTGCCTGAAATGATTTGCCTGTAAAATGCAAATAGCTTGCTTATTAAGTTTTGACTTACGATTTTCTTTTCCAAACCCAAAGATAGGTGAAGGATAGGACATGACAAATGAGCAAGTGCCAGCTTAAGAAATTTATGGAAAAACTTTAGAATTTTCATGTTATGGAACTTATGTGAAGAGGATGTAAACTGAAATTTTATGTTGTGTTTGATGACTATGATGTATATATGCCATGACATCTGATTTGGGCACTTGGTAAAATGTCGCTTGAACAGCATATTTGTATGTGATGAATGGATCGAAATAACTTAGATATGTTTGAATTTGAAAATATGAGAACTTGAATTGTTATATGAATTTCTATATGATCATAATTAATTGGATAAATATCAGATAAAACCCTCCGCGTGACAGGGCAACAATCTTGATCGCGTTTACCAATCGATACGATCCTGAGATAAGGCTCAGGATGTGATGCTTGGGTTTGGGGCGCCACAAAATGACTATGACAAAATCTTTCAAAGTTGAAGTATTATTAAGGAAAAACTACATACTAAAGATTTGGATATCAAAATCAAGAAGGACAATCATCATAAATCAAGGCCACAAGGAAGAATCCCTCAAAGAGAAGAATATCATGATAAGTTTCAAGACAAAACATGAAAAACTAAGGATAATATATGAAGAACAAGATGAGAAAGGAAAAATGAAGTTTCAAGATCACTTGCAAGAATCCTAAGTTCCAACATATGCACAATGGATAGTGAAGTCGCAATCAAAGTCGACCTCATCCGCGACTTGGGTCAGGTTGAAGACCGAGTTGACTTAAAGATGGAACTTGGAGTGGAAGTTGAAAACCAAAGTCGCATCCGAAGTCGACTCTAGTCTACGACTTGGGTGAAGTCGCATTTGAAGTCGACTTTATCGTGCGACTTGGATGAGGTCGCATTCCGAGTCTACCTCATATGCTACTTGGTTCGCAACGGTTGAAAAAATTCAAACTTTAGCTCATTAAATGTGCACCACCTACCACAAAACGTTCGAATTTACTCCTCTTTTATAAAAGAGCATTCAAGAAGACATGCAAGTGGTTAAGATTACCTTCCACTCTCTCTATCATTAAAATGATCTACACTAACTCTAAGTAAAGAACTGTGCTACAACTTGCTGAAAGCGCCATTGCTGGACATTCTACTCTCTCAACAAGTGCTTCCATATGCTACGAACTGCTTACACGAATCTGTGAAGTGTAATTCTTTCTGTTGATTCATTATTTGTGTTTACCACTTGGTCTGATATTGGAAATCGAAACCAAGTGAAGACAAAGTAGTGTTGTGACTAGAGTGTGACTTGTCACTTACTTGTGCTATATTTGTGCAAGCCCTCTAGAACTGGAACCTAAAAGAGAGCTGTTGCTCTAGTTGTATTTGAAATCCAATAGTGGAACCCAAGTTACAAAGTGTGAACTTGGAAGAGTGAAGTAAGGAAGGTTGCCTGAACTACTATAAAATTGTGTCTCTTGTTGCGACTTGCTTATCTGCATTTTACCGTTTTATTTCTCTCCATGTTCTCTGCTTCTTTCATTAAGGGTATTAAATTAAAGAAGGGGAAAGTTTCTGTTTAAGTAAAGAATTTTAAAATACCCAATTAACCCCTCCTCTATTGTGTTATTGCCATAAACTTGGGACCAACACTCCAATCCCTTCAAAATCACTTTTCACACATCATAAATACATCTAGCATCTTATCTAGACTATAAATCATCATATTCTATGTCATTTTCAAAATTTTCCCATCAAATTCATTTTTTTACCAAATTTTCTCCATTAGCCCAAAATGACTTAATTCTCAAAGTCATCATCTCAATTTCATTATCAAGCATCGCAAACATATTTGAATCATGCTTAAAATCATTCCCATGCAAATCATGGATCGTATCAATGATACTCAAATCATTTTCATTATCACAATTCTTTTGGGCTTAATTACATAATTATGCTCACTTTTGTTATTCATCCAAGTCTATCATTCAAATCTCATTCATAGCTATATATATCCATTTCAAATATGCTAGGCATCTCACTTATGCTTAAACACATTTTAAAATAAATAAACTCTAAATTATGCCCTTTTTGTAGTCTAAATCCACATGAGAGTTGAATCTGAAACATTCATCATTTAATCAAATCAAGAGTTTTTACTGTTGGAATTAAAGGCAAATTAAGCACAATCCATGTTTTGATGATTAAGAACTCAATTTGAGAATATTTTGGGTACTACTGTGGTTTGCTAAGCTTTGTTAAAGCATAAAAACTCAAGTTTCAGAACATAGCAGACTAAGTCGCAATCCCAAGTCGACTTAGCCATTGACTTAGGTGAAGTCGATTCCCAAGTCGACCCCAAGATCGACTTCAGATGATAAGAGCCTTCTAGCGCTGATTTTGGGCACAAGGACAGATGAAGTCGCAGTCGAAGTCGACTTCACCTGTGACTTAGGTGAAGTTGTAGACCCAAGTCGACTCCACAATCGACTTCAGAAGATCAAAACCTTCCACCGCTGAAATTGGGCTCAGAGATAGGTGAAGTCGCAGTTGAAGTTGCAGGTGAAGTCGACTTTAGAAGATCAAAACCTTCCAACGCTGAATTTGGGCTCAGAGATTGGTGAAGTCATAGTTGAAGTCGACTCCACTTGCGACTTGGATGAAGTCACATTCCCAAGTTGACTTTGTAATGCGACTTGAGTGAAGTCGACCTAAGGTTAAGACTTGAGTGAAGCTGAAGACCAAGACCGTCTAAGCAAGCAAATGACCATGAAAGAATTATTCTAGTTGGAACATTATTAAAGGGAAAAATATGAACTATACCTTTGGACCTTAAATTCAAGGAAGGCAAATCATTCTAGATCAAGGGCACAAGGATAAACTACTTAAGAGAAGAAATATATGCTAAGTCTCAAGAGCAAACATTGAAGATCAAGGATACAAATTGAAGAACAAGATATGAGAGAAAAATGAAGCATCAAGGATCACTTTCAAAAATCCAAAGTTCCAATATATACATATAGCCGGTGAAGTCGCACCTGAAGTTGACTCTACCTGCGACTTGGGTCATGTCTAAGACCAAGTTGACTTAAGATGGAACTTGAAGTGAACGCTGAAGATCGAAATCACAACCAAAGTTGACTCCAGTCTGCGACTTGAGTGAAGTCGCATCCAAAGTCAACTCTACATGTGACTTAGTTCGCAATGGTCGGAAAAATTCGAACATTGGCGCATTAAATGCGGCCACCTATCACCAAATATTCGACTTTACTCCACTATTATAAAATAGCACTCAAGAGGACGTGATAGAGGTTAGCGAAGTATTCATTAAATTCACCTTCCACTCTCTCTAGCATTAAAGCAATCTACACCCACTTCAAGTGAAGAACTTTGCTCCAACTTGCTGAAAGCGTCATTGCTGATCATACCATTATCTCAACAAGTTCTTCCACGAGCTGAAAATTGCCTACATAAACCTGTAAAGTGTAGTTTCTTCTGTTTGATTCATTATTTGTATTTAACACTTAGTTTGATATTGAAAATCAAAATCAAGTGAAGGCAAAGTAGTGTTGTTATGTGAGTGTGACTCATCACCTGCTTGTGCTGTATTTAAGCAAGCCCCCTAGAGTTGGAATCTAGAAGAGAGCTGCTGCTCTAGTTGTATTTGACAATCCAATAGTGAAACCCATGTCACAACGGTTGTCAGCTTGGAAGAGTGGAGTAGGGAAGATTGCCCGAACTACTATAAAATTATGTGTATTATTGCGGCTTGCCAGACTACTTTTATTGCTTTATTTCTTTCCATACTCTTTGCCTATTTCATTAAGGGGATTAAATTAAAAAAGGAGAAAGTTTCTATTTAAGAGAAAATTTTAAAATACCCACTTCACCCCTCCCCTCTTGGGTAGTTACCATAAACTCGGGACCAAAACTTATAAGTCTAAAACAACCTAAGAATATATAGAGAATTCATATCCAGCTTCTGCTAAGCCATTTATCAAAATTTACCCCTCCAATTTCTATTAACTAGCTTCTTTAACACACAACAATTTGCACAATCTTTTGCATTTTCACTTCATTAAATAATCAAAATCTCATTATCATGTGGCTTCTCAGACTATATTATACACGTCATTATCCATATACGTAGTTGCTAATACTTAGAGCATTACATTCATAAACAAATCATTTCAAGTAGTTAGCTATGCTTACTATAGCCTGCACTAGACGAGTTGTCCGGCTTGCCTGTGAAAAGGTTTTGATTGGAATACATGTAGGTTTCTAGTGTGGATTAAGTTTTTTCGAATATGGCACTATTTTATTCTTGACTTGATTGAATTTGACATTGATAAATACTAACTAGTTTTTTCAAAACCCCGAAAACTGGATTTTTGTAATGTTAGACTAGTTTGGTTGGTTAAAACCCACCCAACTTGCACCCTTATTTTTTGCTAGGTTTCTAACTTCTTAATAATTAAAATACTTTGAAACAACAAGAAGCCTCCAAAAGCACTTTAACTCCTAAAATTTCACAAAGTCTTCGTCATCTATCTTGAGTGGATGCTTTTATTGTGCCATAAAGGATACATAGTAAAAATATTTATTTCTTTTGTTAATTTGAATGCTTGGGTAATCCGTGGATTCATGGCAAGGACAAGTGTACGAACAACAAGCACCATTAGAGTGTATGTTCGCACATTATTTTATTATATTGTGTTAAATTTAGTGGAATACAACACATAATGGTATATACTTGGAAGAATAAAGTAGGTGGTTGATATAAACCCTTGTACATCATGTTTGTTTATATGATTGCATTCTTCTCTTGCATTATGCATCCCTTCCTTAACACACTAATTATTTAAACTGAATTTTTAATCTTGTCACCCACCTTGGATGACCAGAAACATAACGAAAGTGTACTTCAAGGGTGGGTGATAAGGCTACTGCTTCTACCCAACATTTAAACTCTAAATTTCTTACTCACACTACTTTATATGCACTTACATCAGCCGCTTGTGCATCAAGCAATGACTATTCAAAAAGATTTTTGAAATTGTATTAGGATTGGTTCTTCTACGTTCATAATGAGTTTTATACTCCTACTTATATTAGGAAACACAGTCCTACTTGGATATATAGTGTATAGAAGCATACCAATAGTGGAATAGCTTCTGCAAAGCTCATGCGTATTCCTCCCAGTTTAGTTATAAATATGAGTGAGGTCTCTTGGAAAAACACACATCTAAGCATACAGGAAAAATCCTTGGAGAGTTTTTCTAGACCATTTCAGAGATTAGTGATATTTAAGTTGTGATAGTATGGTTGGTTTCCGATCTTGTGTTCTAATCTAGCCAAGTGACAAAGTTTGAGGCATAGCCTTCTAATTTTTTCGCTTCTACTTCCGTTAAATAAGGTATGTGGCGAATTCTTATTTTTTAACATTGGTAGCAGAAACTGACTTGTGTCTTGGCTTTATTGCTTGATTGTGATCGTATAAATTCCTATATATTTTTAAAATTTCTCTTTTTAAAATTTCATTGTCGTGTAGATGAGTAAAAAAAATTGTACGATGTTGTTAAATCCAAACATGCATTATAGGGTTGCTTTAATTTTTCTTCTAGTGGTTATGTAAGGTATTAAGTTGCTAGATTTTATTATTATGATATCCAAAACATATGTAGGGGAGGTCTTATTTTAATGGGTGGATTTTTTTTGGAGGACATGGATGGTTCAGATTATTAAAAAGTCAATTGAAATAATTATTGTAATTAGTTGAATGCAACACATTCCGTTGCGATTTCTCTCTTCCATTCATTTGTCTTGGAGAAGGGATTTTTTCTGTTTGAGAAATGCAATAGATGTGACTCTTTATATATTATCATCAATTTTTTATTTTTGGCAAAATTATATCATGTTAATACTTTTTTATGATAGAAAAATGAAGCAAATAGAAATTGTCTATATGCTTGCAACATGTTATGATATGATAATTATGTGATAATGCATTTTATTATCATTTTGTTGATAATTAATTAATTACTTCAATTAATTATGCAAATCACATTTCGACTATGTTAATTACACGAATATAAATTTTTAGATGGATTAGATCATTAAATTGTTATTAAGTGGATTTATAACAAAAAAATGGGTTGAGATGCATGGTGCATCTATTCGTCACAGATGTGTTGGGTAGTTTTATTGCCCACTTGGTTATGGCGAGATCTTTTAGAAAATTGCCTAAGTCATGGTAATTTTACAAATTTTGTTGAACTAGAAATTTTTCAAAATTGCCTAGCCCGCTACCTCTCCAACATGCTGGGCTTGGTCCTTGTATAGGCTTCGCTTCAAGATCTAGCTCTAGTGAGCCCAGTAGATGTGTCATGGGCTTTGCTTCAGTGGCTAGTGCAAATGGGTTCAAACAAGGAGAGGCTCAAGATAAATGGCCCATCGGTAAGTGACCCAAGTGGGGCTCAAGCCAGTCGGCTAGACAAATTAGAATGAAACTCAAGAGACTACTAAAATTTTAAATCAGGTCAAGGTTTTGATTTGATTGTTAGAGAAAAC
Organism: Annona squamosa; assembly: GCA_035584095.1. Classification (NCBI taxonomy): domain Eukaryota; kingdom Viridiplantae; phylum Streptophyta; class Magnoliopsida; order Magnoliales; family Annonaceae; genus Annona; species Annona squamosa. The sequence continues at coordinate 42,934,356 of JAXCLR010000105.1, forward strand.
ATATAAATTTTAAGGGTGTGTTTGGAAAGTGATAAAATTTTTTTGTGGAAAAATTTTAAAATAAAAGAAAATGGTGTGAAAGTTCTTAAAATGAGAGAAAATGATGTGATATAATAGAGACAATGATGAGGAGTGAAGAAAATAAAGTTAAAATAGATTGATTAGATGTATGAGTAGTTATGTAAAAATGATTGAAAAGTAGGGTAGTTGTATAGGAAAAAGTGAAAAAAATTTAAAAATATGGTAGTTGTAGGGAGTAAAAAAGTTTAAATAGAAAATTTTTATTTTGAAAGATTTCTAGAATTAACAAATACATCCTAATTCAAAAAGACTAGTTGGCAGAGTTTGAGTGAAAAGACCTACATATCAACTAAATGTTACTCATCAAAGAAAAAAACTAAATGTAAATATTTTCAGCCTCTCCACTGAAAAAATTATATGAAATTTTTGCAACAAGCTTAAGCGTAAAGTATTTCAATATAAAGCAGATAAAATATTTGAAATGTTAAAAAGATATTTTTTCAATAGATGTGAAATCAAATCATTCTAGATTTCTGAAATTGCTCCAACTAATGAAAAATGACTCATGCGAAAAATTATTCATGTATTATGTACTAGAGAGAAGAAAAAATTTTAATTTTTTTTGGCAAGTGAGTCTCAAGAGTTCATCAAACAATGCTTGATTTATGGACAATGGATTCTCAACACAAAATAGAATAGTAGGCTTCAATAACATTGCTAAATGCATCACTAAGGGAAAATTTTATAATTGTTCAAATGCATGAATTGATGATGTCTATTGATGGTCTCAAAATCTTCTAAGCATTAGCAACTATGTATGGAGGATACCAAGGAGTGAACAAACTGGTTATAAAATTTTTAAAGGAAATAATCTTTTTGTAATGCTATTTAAGAATGTGTTTAATAAAACTTTTAAATGAAAATTTTTTGGTGTAAAAATTTTTAAAATAGGAGAAGTGATGTGATATAATAGGGGATGTTTATGATGAGTAAAGAGGAATAAAGTTAAAATAGATGGGATAATTGTTGGATAGTTTTAAAGAAATGATTGGAAAGTAGTGTAGTTGTATAGGAATATTTAAAAAAATAATTAAAAAATAGGACAACTGTGAAGAGTAAAAAGTTTTATATTAAAAAGTTTAGAAAATACCAAATACACCATAAGTTTTAATACTTACACTCATTCCATTATGTGGGTAATAATATTTGTTGTTCTGTGGAAATTCTAAAAGGTTGATATGCTATTATTGCTTATGAACGATGGTAGCTCCCATCTTCCCCTCAAGCATTAATTTTTATGGCTGTCAATTTGTAATGTGCTGCATTAAAATTACCTTAAAAAATTTTCAAATTCAATGCCCGTAAATTTTTCTCAGTATGTCCTTCCTTACAGAATCAGCAACCACTCACAACATTATTTGGTTCAAGGCTTTCATATGTCATGTTTCATATTTATGTTTGAGACGACTTAAACATATGAGATTATGAGATATTTTATGGAGATTCATATTTATATCAAGATATTCTCATATTTTTTCTTAGAAAGAAAACTTGTAAATAATAATGATTCTGTAATTTCCTAAGTTTTTCTATTTTTCTTATATTATTTGATTAAGATTTTGGCTGTAGAAGAAATTTAGAGCCCATCTTATATATTGATTAATTTTTCCTTGTGTAGGTACCCATACTTAATAAATATTCATTATAGTACTAAAGTTATAATTCAACCAATTCAACTTCACTTCTCATTAAGAAAGTCATGCTCTCATTCAAAATCCTATTTAGCCCATGTATATCTCCATAAATCATGAAGAATGAACAAGATTTATAAACATATTCCCACTCCTTCCGAATATAGAAGTTTGTTATAAAAATGACATCAGTTCAACTGTCTAAATAAAAGTTCTACTATAACTAGACTTTTACTTATTTCACATCTCTCACACCTCTGTCAGTTATCTTTGAGAACACAAAACCCTTTATTAAAACCCTTTGACATCAATTTTAATCCTCTATTAAAGCCCTTTATGATCAATCTCAACCCTCTAACAATGCCCCGGTGATTCACACTTTTACATTTGGTTCCATCTATAGGAAACAAGATCATTTTTTTTATTTTTCTCATGTCCGTGCATCTTCTCGAGAAAGAATCTCAAGATGGTGACCCCACCACACAACCCTCCCTTGCATAATGGACCCTTTGGAAACTAAAATGATGGCGAAATTGCGCTCACCTCCCATAGTAAATTCAAAGCACTCATAGCAATAATGAACTCTTAGATGGAAAGGTCCCCTTCTAATTCTGAATAGACACCCCTGCTAGAGGGTGTCATTCCGAACAACAATAATAAAGATAGCTATTCCAGCGCTCTTAGTATGAGAAGCAATTCCTTAAAAGGACCAATACTTATTACTCTCAGGGCAGTATGACATTCTCCTTTTACTTCAAACATTATAAATAAGCCTTTGCCAAATAAGTTTAAAATTTTTCTAAGAAAATGTGCAAAGGAGACACAAACTCACAAAATTGCATCAATACTTTTTGTATTACCACTCTAATGGGTCTAATCGATAAAATTAAGTGCCAAGCATTTATGAGTACTCTAGAAGGATATGCTTAGATCCAATTCGGAAACTTACCACTTGGTTTTATTTCTTCTTTTGATATGCTAGTCAACTATTTCTTGATGTAGTTCACTAATAAAGCCAAAACTACCAAGCTCTTTTGTTCTCTTTCTAATCAAGCAAGGAGATTCAAAGATTTCAAGAGATTGTGTCCACAACTTCAATCATGACACAACTCTAATTCAGGAGTTATGCTCTGAAATGTTGAAGAACTCCTTAATCAGAGGTCTACATCCTAGAAGATTGTACATGGACTCAAAAGAATACGACGCAAAATGGTGACTGAAGTTTACGCTAATGTCAATAGGTTCATGTAGTCAAAAGAAAGTAATCATCCATTGAAGCTCATATTAGAAGAAGCTAAGAGCTAACAAAATAAGGGGCCCCTCTATAAAACAAAAATATGCAGAAAGAAGATCCAAAAACGAGGGTCATCCTTCTACTAGGTTAAGGTATGACACATATGCCCTTTTGAATACCATTCAAGACAGAATATTTTTAGTCATTAGGGATAAAAGATTCTTAAAAAAAGCCAAACCAAATGTAGGCACCACTTGAGAAATGAGACATGAGTCAATAGTGTGAATACCACAATGACAATGGACATTGTATAGAAAGTACCCATTGATGATGCACTTCTCTCTCATAATAAACATTTATTGTAGTTATGTATGATTTGTCAATTTATAATCACTCATTAACTTTTCTCAAGTAGATTCAAACTCTTTTATATCTTTAGTATTCTATATTAACTTGAATAGCTGATTTTTGAATTTTAGATATTTTGATTGACAAATTACGACTTCTAAAAACACTTCTTATGTATGTATCATGCATAAAAAATATGCTTTGTAGTTCAAAAAACTATAGAGATGACTTTCGTAATAGTTGGATCTTGATTTGTGATAATTGCTTTTGGTAGTACACCACCCATAATATGGAGCCATGTTGTGGCGCCCTGAACCAAGACGTCACTTCTTTACCTCAAGATCTATCGATTGGTAAATGTGAATCAGGATTGTTGTCCTGATCACGCGGCGGGTTCTTAATTGGAATATGTCCAAAATTTTTTTTCGATTATTCATCTGTCATCATTCATAATATTGATATGACAATTATCATACATTGTGATATTTCACTTGTAATAAAATTCATCATTTCATTCAAAGCATCTTTACATGCCTGTCGTTATACACTGAATCATTGTATAAATCATACTTTCATATATTCAGTCATAAATTCACATGGAACTTAAAACTCCAACTAAGTTCGGATATACATAAACACATAGCATCTTTTCATGCCTTTCTACGGTGAAAGTTTCCTTGACTTAAGCTTCACATTTTACATGCATACAACCATACATTCAACTATTGAATCATATATAGAATTTAATATTCTTGTTAAGTTCACATACACATTAGCTTACCTTTGCATATTTATGCTTTTCCATTCCTCATAGCCTTCAAGGCTATCATCATGTACCTTCCTCCACGTTTGAGGTTCGTAACCTTCTGAGTTTCCTCGGTACCTGTCTAAGGATTGGGAAAACAAAACGTGAGTGACAACTTAGTAAGCAAGCATTTTATCTTTAGGGCAAGGCTTCTCGAAAACCTTTTTCATAAACATTGGGAATACCTTGTTCCTGAGGACATGTATATGTCCTAAAATACTATAATGAAATCTTTTGTTTATGAGGACAATTCCATGTCCTTGAGTATTTTTATAAAGCATTCATTCTTAACATCATTTACAAGCCACACCTGGGCTTGTTTAGGCAAAACATATACATTTTACCTTTGATGATGAGTTTCCTTCAATCTTATATGAACATTTTTAATGTTCATAGCCATTACATGAAATCAATCGGTTGCCAGTGGACATTTTTCGTCCAAAACAGCATAAATACTTAGGCAAAGGAGACATCTCATGTCTCAAAACATCATTAACATAAACCATCATAAAATTTTTTAGCCAAGAGACATTTTATGTCTCAAAACATCATTAACATAAGCCCATAATAAAGTTCTCTTCACTCTCACCAAACAATAGACTTGCTCCAAGTAAAACTAATTTTCTATGGTGATTTACTCCAACAAATTGCCCAAAAGGCATATCATATTTATTAGTTCAATAAGTTGTGTAAAAAAAAATTACATCATTGAAAACTTGACAATCCTGATTGGAATCCACATCCGCTAAAAAACATGACATCAACAAATGTTGGTCATCAATTGGAACCTCATAAAAGTTATTTGACTTCACATTGGATTGATTTCGAAAATACTCAAGTAATGTTGTTGCACTTTCACCATATCTTGACATCTATCTAAATCTTAAGGCATCACAAGGGTTGACTTCGATAAATCCCAATTGATCATGTTCCCTAACCACTTCTATAATAAATTGCAATGATTTTGATACTCCAATACCATCCTTACAAAGCTCTTCAACTATAGTAAGTTATGAATTTGGCATATTGAGAAGAGATCAGAGACAACAAGACTTTGTGAGAGTCTCTAAGATTGAAGTGTTCTTTTTTGAAACTAATAATTGTCCATTTGGAAGTGTTAGCTATGAGCTTGATACTAACTAATGCAAGGCATTCACATCTAGTAGTGTCTCTATGCTTTCTTTTTCTTTTTATATTTTCTACATTCCTTCAAAGCCCTTGTCTAGAGCATTTCAAAATGCAAAAACATATTTATTTATCTTTTGTTGATCTTATTACATCAATTTTTTTAATAATGAAGTCACAACATCTTGCATACAAATTGTGATACCTAGACCCAAGTAGGGCTCATATATATATATATATGCATTTGGCATATAAATATGAATTATGTATGATTTGGTTCATTTATGGATGATTTTATGATTTAATGATATTTTGTAATTAGGGTTATGATTAGGAATAATGATTAAGATTAATCGTCATAGCCCAAGGAAGTCAATATGACTAAAGTTCCTTAGTAAGGATTGGAAAATATTAATGTGTCATGAATAATTATTTTAATTATCATGATTTGATTAATAAAAATTAGAATGATAGTTATGGAGTTATATTGGAAAATGTAGAAAATTTATAACTTGATGCTTATAAGGCGGATTGAGATGAAAATTGAAAGATAAGCTCAAGACTTTGGGCTCAACCCTATAGGTGGATTGGATTAAGGAAAATGTAATAGGATTAAGATGATAATTATTTATTTTCAATCTCACACCTTAAGGTTAATTTCAAATGATTATAACTTGATATAGAAAAGTCGTATTGATACGAACTTGCAATGAGTGGATAAAATTATGAAATCAACGTTATGGATCGATTGGATTAAGCTAATTAACACGAGAATATGCTTAATAAAAAAAGGTGACTTTGTGCACCCAAAAATACCATAGCATTTATGTGAAAGCAAGTGGATTAAATGCATTATTTAATAGCATATATTAGGTGTCAAAGGGAGGCAATTCTAAGTGAATTTTATGAATTAACAAAAATGCTAAAATCCATGGAATATCAAGAGCTTAAATGCATGGTTTTAAATGGCAATGGTATAGCTTAAGAAGGCATAGATATGGTATCAAGCAAAGGGGACACCCGAGGGGGATATGGCTTGATTTTGTGATTTTTAAAAATGCTAAAATCACATGTCATCAGTCTATATGACTAAGTATGTTAAATTGCATTAATATGAGATAGATTTTGATGGCATAAAATGCAAAAAAATCAAGCTACATGGGGACGTGAATGGATGGACAGCAATATGAATGGGTTTTGGCGCAATTAAGCTCCCTTAACCATGGCTAAATGATGGCTAACCAAGGGTGAAATCCCATATATATATATATATATATAAAGAGATTTCTTAGGCAGTAAGAATGGAGGAAATAAGGAGGAAAGTGGGCAGCAAGGCAAGGGGGTCGTTCAAGTTAGGCGAGAGAGAAAGAGAGAGAGAAAGGGAGAGAAAATTTTCTCCACAAAGGGGCAGTAGGTAGGGTCACCCCAAGCAGGCCTAGCAAGGAGGAAAAAAAAGAAGAAAAAAAGGGGAACATTGTTGGAAACAATGCTTCAAAACAAAACAAATTGATCAAAGATTGAGTTTTGATGATTAACAAAAACTAACTTGAGAATATTTTAAGGACTAATGAGTTTGCTAT
>JAXCLR010000105.1:42946732-42968616 GCA_035584095.1 Annona squamosa
GCCGTGTGATCAGGGCAACAATCCTGAGTCACATTTACCAATCGATAAAGATCCCGGAGTAAGGCTTCTAGGCACCCCGGGTCGGGGCGCCACAATAGATAAATAAGAAAATATATATACATATATTGAGATGTTATACCAAGAAAATCCAACAGCAGGATGGTTAGAATAGGTGGATGACTAGAGGAAGGACGATGGTTCGAATGGCAATGGTATTACATTTTTGTTAATATTTTTATTTTCACCCTTATGGCCCCACATTCAAATTCTTTGTTAAACAGAATCAAATGCCTTGGAAGATTTGCCACGATCTAGATTATGAAAAAATCTCCATCTAAGAATTTACCTTTTTATATTGTTGCCGAGATTGTGGTGGAGAGTGATTCATTTGCTGCCTTACTGGTTCTCGAGTTTTCCTTTCTCTAAGGTAAGTGGAGAAATTATAATTTTGTATTTGCTTTTGGTCATTCGAGATGAATATTCGATCAATCAAAACTTAGATTTGACTATGTATGGTGCACAATACTTATGATTCCGAGGTCAAAATGGTTAGTTAGATTGTAAGTCCAGCCGCAAGGGAGATAACCCATCTCCAGATTCATATGATCTCAATCTTGGGACAAAAATTCGTGAAAGAAGGTTAAATGTATACAAACTTGTTTATACTGATAACATTTATAAACCTAAAATAAATTTTAGGCTAAAGAAATATAAATGTTGGAGTGTGTGTGTGTGGTAGTCATGGCTATCGCGACCGACCAAATGTAAGGGAGAAGATGCTAGGCACTTTTGGGGTTTTCTTAAAATTTTTTCAGGAAAGTCCTAAGAAAGATATGAATTCCAAGGAAGCCTAGCTGGAGAAATTTCAAAAGGGTTCTTGGACCCTCGTCTCTTCCCGCCTGGACCTTAGGCTTGCGTCTAGGCTTAGAAAGTAGTGCTCGCGAGCTCAGTGCAAAGTTGGCTCATGTGCTGGCTGCAGATTGGGTTCAGGTGGAGCTCATTAGATTTGAGATAAGTTGGGCTAGGTGATGCGGAGTAGAGAAGCACCGACGATAGTGACATTGAAAATGGTGGAGATGAACTTCGGTTACAGCTGAACTAGGCTTGGGCTAATAGTTTTGACCCAATGATCAGTGACTTAAAATGATAATAAGGCAAGCTGAGCGCGCATACTTAGACAACCATCCACTACCCAAGCACGTGTGTCAACATCGACGGCCAGCCAATGGTCAACTCTGGTGTGCCACATGGTGCATGCAGAGCTATCCATGCGGATCTCTTCATAAAAATTGATCCCATGCTCCAATTTTGGCAATTGAATAGTCAATTTCTTGGTTTTTTAACCTTTTGGATTTGATGAAAGGCTCTAATTTTTCCATTAGAGGCTTAGATCAGTGCGTTGTTCTGGTCTAATCCATAAATTAAGATTTAAAACCTGATTTGAGGTGTACATAAGGAGGGAACCCTTAATGTTCTATGCATAAACTTAGTAGCTACAGTTACTAAGCTGGATAGGGAAACAAAAAGCAAGGAGTATAAATATGTTGCATTTACAAGACATAAAATGCTTGTGATACTTGTGACTTTACATTTAGATCCATCTGTTCAGTTTACTGTCCATTTTTATGTGTTTTTGTCCACAAATGCTCTGACATCTGCTACTTAGTGATATTATCTAACGAGATTACAAAGCATGACTTGATTTTATTCCATTTTTATGTACTCATTTCATCTAATTCAACTTTGTGATAGCAATGTAATAATTAATTAAGGTGTTACAGATGATTAGATTCTACTGTTATCCTTATTTTAGTAGATTTAATGCAAATTACTAGATTGTTTTATTCTTTTTATGTCATGTATGTGTTAGCCCAACATGTGACTGGTCCAGGTGATAACTCTTAGGCCAAGGCTCAACATGAAAATGTTGTTTTTGAGGTTGGGGTGTTACATGTGGTATCGAGTGATTTAGATAACTTAGTTCCCAATTAATTGGTGCTTTCTTTAGAATGAGATTTGTTCTCATTAGTTGTCATCTCACCTTTCTCTATCAGAGAACATAAAAGATATATTTAATAATGCCTTAATAAGAAAAATGTAGTATTAATAATTGAACGTAGTTAACAATTGACGCTAATAAATATGTTTGACTACACAATGCTAAGGTTTTATTACATCAAAGATTTTTTTGTTTACTAGGGCATTGAAACTTTTTATGGCCTTTTCCTCCACATTTATGGCAAATGAGTGCTTTTTTTGGGCATCCTGGCAACATATGATCCTTTGCCCCACAATTAAAGGAAAATAGTGAAATTTAAAAGGTAGGGCATACTACCTCTCGTAGAAGGCACATTTTTTGGAAAGTCCTTCTTGCATGGAGTTATCCTTATTCTCTTTCCCCCTCCTTTGTCTTTTTCCTGACTTCTCCTTGGTTGTCCCTTCTACTATTTTTGACTCCTTCATTCCCAGTGGAATAATGTTGGTAGTCCTTACCACCAATGAAGGAGTCTATTGAAGAGTAGGATCATCTGCTCTTTTATTATGAGCATACCTCTTTTCGGTCCTGACCTAGCGATCTAGTGATGGTGAAGAACTTGGGCACTTGTGACTTAGGATTATTTGCAGAAGGATTTGCTCAGTTGGTAGCATCTCTCTTGTCTTTGCCTCATAATTAGTTTCTTGAGGTTCTCCCTCCAAATTAGTGTCCCACACTTGCTGCCTTGATGGAGCAGATTTCTTCGTTTTTTTCGGCAGACTCCTCCATTGGTGGTAAGGATAGCCAACGTCATTCCACTAAGAATGAAGGAGCCAAAAATACCAGTCGAAAACACTAAAAAGAAATCAGAAAAAGACAAAGGAGGGGGAAAGAGAATAAGGATAGTTCTGTGCGAGAAGGATTTTCTAGGAAATACACCTTTTACCAGAGGCAACATGCCCCACCTTGTAAATTTCACCACTCTTGCTTTAATTGCAGGGCAAAGGATGACCTGTTGCGAGGATGCCCAAAAAACACTTATTTGCCATAAATATGGACGAAAAGGCCATACAAAGTTTCGATGCCCTAGTAAATAGAAAATCTCTAATGTAATAAAATCTCGAAAATTATGTAGTCAAATATATTTGTTAGCGTCAATAATTTTTAACGACATTGAATTATTATTACTATGTTTTTTATTTAGACGTTATTCAATATATCTGCTATGTTCTATGACAAAGAAAGTCAAAGTGGCAACTAATGAGAATAGATCCCATCTAGAGAAGGCACCAGCCAAGCAGAACTTGAGTTATCTGCGCTAAATGCGAAAGTAAATAATATGAATCATGTTAGTGACCCAGTCTAACTATAAATTTTAAAACGGCTAGAGCTATTAAATCAACATGTAGAGGAGGTAGCACAATAGAAAAATAGTGGCCCTTCGGGTCAAGATAATCGGGAGTCTCTTTGAGAAACTACCTAGGAGAAGAGGATACACCTAATGAACAAACTCGCACATCAAGATCGATAGGGGAGGGAGAACAAATTTTGGAGTCTCATCCCCTTAACGTAGAAGAACTGATACAACCCATCAATCTAAGAAAAACAAAAGTAACATAGTGTCTGTCTACCAGAGGAATCCTCCTTCTTTTGAAAGGGGAGACGACATTCTGGCTAAAAATTGAATGAAATATGATAATTGGAAATTACTAATATATTTTATGGGCATTTTATACGAATTTGGTTGGTAATTAATTGAGTTTAATGTGAAATATGCTCTAAAATGTAGTTTTGCAACATTTGGGTATTAAATATTAATTTCAAGTTATTTAAATAATTTTTCATAATCTTTTAGCCTGAAATTACATTTTATTTGTTGCCATAAAATTAAATGGGTTTGAAATAATTTCTAACCCGTTAATTAAATTTAATGAATTTATGATTTAAATATTTTTTGTAGATTTGCAAATTGCATGTGTGGCCCACCAGAAATCAACGGCCAGAAATCAGCCATTCATCACCGTCCAAGCGAAGCAGCTGACCGCCATTAGGCCATTACGTTCATCTCCATCGTCCAAATAATTCATCTAGCTGTTCATATATTAAGTATCAGAAATTAAGCAGCAAATTAACGTGATCAGCAGTAGCAAAATTAGCAACGTCCAGCAGATCAGGATCGTCCACATTTTCCCTTTGCTTTGGTTCAGCAAAAAAGCACCACCCTTAGCTGTCCTTTCCCATTCAATTAATCCGAACAGTCCAAAGCATCCAGCAAACCATCCATATAATTCATGCCCATGATCTGCATCGTCCAGAATTTCCATGCAATTTAATTCAAGCCATCCAAAAATCATATGCAGATCATGATCCTTGAAGGTAGAAAAATCCAAACCGTCCAACGATCCAGATTTTTGCATCACCCATAGTTTGCTGATCTGAGCGGTCCATATGCTAAGCTGTCCACCGCCCAATCATTTAATCAATGGCTAAAAAAATCAGCCATGTGGTGTCCAGCAGCCAGATCTAAATCGCGTAGTTATCTATTTTAGATTCTTTTACCGTCCATATTTTCAAGCTGTTGATTTGCACAACCAACGCAATTCAAATTGCGGCAATTGATGTTGTGTCTATTGTTTATAACCATCTAGCTATTCAAACCTCCAAGCCATTATTAAAACTCCAGATCGTCCAATGCAACTATGGGGGCCACCGACATATGCACAATTGCACGCACAATGCAATTCTGAATTGCGTTTCATGGGGCCCACCTACCCTATGCAATCCTGTTTGCGCAAATTTTTTGGTGCTATAAAATGGGTAGGACAAGCAACAGGGGAATCGATGAGACTACATAGAATTACAAGCAGTTTTTCAGAGAGAATTCAAAGTAGAATTTGGAGGAGAGAGATTTATAGAGAGAGAGAGCAAGGAGGTAGAGAGCACCGGCGAAAGGCAGACTAGCCAGTTGCGTGGAGCGGTTGACACACCATTGAGAGCTTTAAACCAAAAAGCCTTTTTATCTTTTTCCTTTTAATTTTATTTATCTTGTTTAAGATGGATTCGAATTTTAATTTTATTTTGGACTTAAAGATGTTCGGCTAAATCCTAAATCTAAGGTTTAGGATGTAGCATGCGTATAATATAGCATGGTGTGGGTTTTTAATTTATTTATGATGGATATTGTTGTTAATTTAATATCTTGTAATTTTTATGCTTGCTTTGTACATGGACTCGTATTTTGGCGTGATTCCATATATTAGGTGATAGAACTGAGAGGTGGAAATCTAATATACGATAATCAATATATTAAACCTGAAAATCTGAGACTATGAGAATAGGCATGTGACCTTGAGGAATTTCATGAACAAACCACAGAACTTAATGAATTCTAATTAACTTATTCCCATGAGAATAAGTGGTTAAGAAAATTAAGGTACGCCTTGTAGGTTTCGAGAGAAGGTGCTAGGATAAATTAGGGTTTGTTTTCCTTTAACAAACAATATCTAGATTAAATAATTATATTATTACTCATTGCAAAAGACGTATGTGAAATCCTAGACCCTCGGTATTCGCACTCTCGTTCTCTATTCTCTCTAGTTTTCGATCTTCTCTTCTCATTTTTTTATTTTTTTCATTTTATATTCTCTCCATATTCGACATGAAAGCATTTAAAAGCAAAATTTATAGTCCTGAATTCCTTATGGATCGATAATTTATATACTACAATCTACGACCCACGCACTTGAGGTGAGATTGCGAACAAGTATTTTGGCACCATTGTTGGAGAATTCGACGTTACTTTTAACTTTGTTTTTAGATACTTTCATTGTTCTTTTCTTTCTCTATTATTTTTTATTTATTTTTTTATCTATTATTTTTCTCTTTCTACTTTCTGTCTTTTATCTCTATCTATTTTTATTTTTAATTTTATTAATTTTATTTTATTTTATTTCTTTCTTTTCCGACTCTCGTTCTTGTTTGTTTTAATTTTTTCTGAATTAGCTAGTTAATCTTTGTATGTACCCACATACTAGAAACTTTGTAAAACAATTAGCTGAAAACCTCTTTGTTGCTGACACTGAGATTGAACGTTCTTTTAGGAGAAGAGTTCATGAGTACAAGCAGCAGCAATCTTCTCAAGAGACCATGGCAGAATGCGACAATCCAAACTTGCCACATCAAGAGCAGGAGGAAGGCTAGGCTGAGAACAATGCTCGTCCAAGAAGGGTAACTCTTTGCAATCAGAACCGGCCGAACCTTCAAGGATTTCGATCATGCTTAGTTGAACTAGAAATTGATGCAAGAAGCTTTGAACTCAATCCTGAGCATATTTGGATGGTTCAATACGACCAATTTGTATGACTACCCTCTGAAAAACCGATCGTACACATCGTTAAGTTTCTGCAGCTGTGCAACACAATCAGGGTCCAAATTATCCCACGTGAGGTAATCTTCCTTCAGCTTTTCCCATTTTCTCTTTCTAACAGAGCGAGCGAGTGGTTTTATTCTATGCCACCCGACACTTTCAATACATGGGATGAGCTCTCTACTACTTTTCTGGAGAAATTCTTTCCACCCACTAAAACTAGGAAAATTCGAGACGAAATCAATCAATTCGTTCAAAAAGATGGCGAAACTCTACACGATGCGTGGGAGAGAATGAAAGATTTGCAACGCAAGTGTCCACATCATGGCATCTCCCAGGGTGACATTATTGAAAATTTCTTCAATGGACTCGATCGACCTAGCCAAAGAGCTGTCAATTCAGCCACTGGTGGCTGATTCATGGGACTTACTGACGAGGAGACTCTTGAGCTCCTTGATGATTTAGCTCTTTATGATTCTCAATACGGCGACATTCGAGGACCCTCTCGGCGAGGTAATGTATATGATATCGAATCCATAAATTCTCTTCATGCTAAACTTGATCAACTTTTTCAGCAAAAGAAGTAGGAACCCATAGACCAAAATGCATCTTCTTTTCGACAAATTTCATGTAAGCTCTGTGGAGCATCACACTACACGTCTGAGTGTAGTTTTTCTATCTAGGACATCAGAAGTGAGCAGGCTAATGCATTCAATAACCAGAATGATACTTGCACTCATGGTAACCCTTACTCAAATACTTATAACCCTGGATGGAGGAAATACCCCAATTTTTCTTGGGCAAACCAGTCAAATACCCAAAATTATGCTCAAAATAATAAGCCACTTGATTTCCTAAGAAGATCAATGAACCCTCCCTCATACCAAACTCAGCTCATGCTACTTGCACCACCTCAAGTACCATTCTCTGATCTCTTGATTGACAAATTACTTGAAGAAATGAGCCAAATGAATACCCATATTAAACTGCTTGAAAACCAAATTGCCTAACATGCGACTACCTCATCTCATAGAGACCAAGGCAAATTTCCTAGTCAACCTGAAGTAAACCCTTGGAACCAGTACAGATAGTTACCTTATGGAGTGAAAAGCAGCTCGACCCACCTCAACCACGTTAACCACCTCAAATTGACACTAAAAAGGAGGCCAAACAGGTACACGAGCAAGAAGAGGAGCCACAACCTGAGCCACAACCTAAGCCAGTGGTAGAGAAGCCGTACATCCCCCCACCTCCTTATCAACCCCCTCTTCCCTTTCCTCAAAGGCAAAGACAAGCAAAACTTAAAAAATAATTCAATAAATTTATTTCAACACTCAAGGATCTATCAATTAGCATGCCATTTATTGATATGATTTCTCAAATGCCAACTTATGCAAAATTCCTAAAGGAGATAATGTCCAATAAAGAAAAGCTCAAGAAGCACGGAACCATTGCACTCACTGAGGAGTGCAGCGCCATCTTGCAGAACAAGCAACCAGAAAAGCTAAAAGATCCTGGGAGCTGCTCTATTCCTTGTTCTATTGGGAATGTCCATATTAGCAAGGCATTATGTGATCTCAGAGCCTGTGTAAGTTTGATCCCTCTCTTAATCTATAAAAGTTGAACATGAGTAATCCAAAACCAACTTATATGTCTCTCCAACTAGACGATCGATCAATCAAATTTCTAGTTAACATTCTTGAAGATGTTCCCTTAAAAGTCGGCAAGCTGCTCATCCCAGTTGACTTTGTAGTCCTCGACATAAAGGAGGACTGCCAAATTTCAATCATTCTTGGATGACCTTTCTTGACCACTGCTGGAGCATCATAGATGTCAAGAATGGTCAACTCTCACTGATAGTTGGAGATGAAAAACTTGAATTCAACCTCTTCTCAGCCATGAAAAACCCCTCCCTCGATAACTCTTGTTTACGGGTTGATGTAGTCAATGAATCAATAGAGAAAGGAATTTTTAAGTAACCTAACTCAGATGTACACAAGTAAAGGAGAAGCTGTGGAAGACTTGAATCAACAAGTTGCTAAATTTGTGGCAACATCTGAGAGCGGGAGATCAAAACAACAAAAATTTGATGAATAAAAGCGAATAGCTAACATACTGGTAACTATTCGTTGTCCTTCTTGTCGTTCTTTTAAAACTAATTGTAGCAACTCATTGGCAGGAAAAGTTCTCAAGAAAATATGGAGGCCAATTCAAAGAACGACGAATGTGAGAAAATTTAGAGGCAAGAAAAGAATCAAGGAAATGAGAAAGTTGGAGTTGGTTGATATAAGATGATCAAACTGTAGTCGGGCTGAAGACTTTAAACCAAGCGCTTCTTAGGAGGCAACCCAAGAATTTTCTTTCCTTACAGGGGAGTTTTAGTTTTAGTTTTTCTTTTAGTTTATTTTATTTTAGAATTTTGATACTTTTTTAATTTGGAGCTTTATTAGTTACTTTTCAGAGCTTAATTGGAAGGAAGCACAATTGATGAAAATTCAGTTCAGCTTGTCAAAATAGGGAAGTTGACATCTCACATTTCTTTTTTTTACACTTACTCCCTTTATTTTGATGGCATGATTTATATTAAGAACAATGTCAATGTCAAGTGTAGGGGTTGAATGCATTGCATTAATTTTTTCTAAATATTTTTTCACTACCCTTATGATTATAATTTTTGTGACATTGTAAAATATATTATTAATTTCCAATTATCAAATACCTCCACACTTGAACTTTTGCTTGCCTTCAAGCAAATAAAAAGGAATTCAAGAATAGATTGTAAAATTTCAAAACTTAGAGCAAAAAGTGGAAATAAATGTTTATCCAATTATAAAAAACTAATGAGATCATTAAACTAAAAATTTTGAAACATGACACTCTTTGAAAATCTCGATCAACAATCCCTTCTCACATGACTAATACTGTACGCTCTATCACCGACCGTGCTTTCAATCATTAAGAGTTCAAAAACTTCCGCAATAAACTCCTAATTATCAGATATCTTCCCCACTCATCTAGTTATTCCATACACACGTTCAACAATCCAAGTAATAGTAGTAATGCAGAAAATATCAGTCAAATTACCTCATATACATCTCATAAAATTTTTGCATTTAAATTTTCTCTACCAACTCAATTAGTCAATTCATAAGATCGTAAGGACTTAGTAGGACAATAGTTAGGTTTGGCAAAAGAAATAAAATTTCAAAAACTGAACTGTCTCCACATGACTTGAGCCTCATTTTACAATAGGAAATAATGCGACCCCGACACTTAGTGCTTTCATGCTCTTTCAAGCCTGTTCTTACTCTTAGTTTAACAGTTATTTTTTTAACCAAGTCCGGCAAACCTTATTCCCATTTCACTTTTCAGCTCAGAATTCAATTTCAAAGTTGGTTCAACTAAGTGAGAATTGAGGTTTAGAAAAAATGTAAATCTAGACTCAATGGGGGTAAACAACTATTATACCTTCAAAGATAAGCTCATCATAAAAAAATGTCTTAATCATGTCCATGAATTGGTTAAATTGAGTTTTAGCTTTGAAAATTTCTTCAACCAGAATAAAATTTTTATGTATATGAGAAAAACTACTTTCTTAAATGATAATCGTGTGTATTAGAAAATTTTTTGATAAATTAGAGATGATTACTCTGATTTTGAAAGAAAATAGAATATGTTCCTAAGTATATCAGTTTCATTAAGTGATTCAGGACAAAAATCCAAATTTTTTCAACAAGTACATATTCAAAAACTAATTTAACATCTCATTAGGGTTAAGGTTCTTTTCCTAACTCAAAGATTTTGAAATTCTAAGTATGGTTTGCTTATAAGACATACAAAAGTTCAAAATGGGGTCTCAATCAATCTAATATCACAATTTATGCAAGAATTACCCAAAATTTTCAAAAAGTTTTGAATTTTTTTCAATGTTTTTACAATGTCACAAAAATTATAATCATGATAAAAATATAATCATTAGGGTAATGAAAAATATTTAAAGAAAATTAATGCAACGCATTCATCCCCACACTTGAAATTGACATTGTCCTCAATGTAAATCATGCCATCAAAATAAAGGGAGTAAGAGTAAAAAATAAAGAAATGTGAGATGTTAACTTCCCTGTTTCTAGGGAGTTGAACCAAATTTTCATCCATGGTGATTCCTTCCAAGTAAGCTCCGAAAAGTAACCAATAAAGCTCAAAATTAAAAAATATCAAAATCCTAGAATAAAAGAAACTAAAAGAAAATCAACCAAAATTCAAAGTATCAATCCGTGTCATTTGGCTCATCTAAACCTAGAACTTGAGTTGGAAGCTGAAGACCGAAGTTACTCTTGAAGTCGCCTCTAACCTGTGACTTGGGTGGACTCGCACCCAAAGTTGACTCCACCTTATGACTTGAATGAAGTCGCATACCAAGTCGACTCCAAATGCGACTTGACTCGCAATGGTTGAAAAAATTTGAACGTTGGCGAATTAAATGCGCGCCACCTACCATCAAATATTCGAATTTACTTCTCATTATTTAAAGGGCATCAAATGAACATAAATGTAGTTAGAAAAATATTAAATGAGCTCACCTTCCACTCTCTCTTGCATTTAAGTAACTTATAAGAAGTTTGAAGAAGAACTTGGCATTTAAATTGCTGAAAGTTGCATTGCTCCATCAATAATTGCTTCCACAAGTTCTTCTACGTGCATGAAACTGCCTACACAATCTGTAATGTGTAGATCTTTGTTATTCATTATTTATTTATTTTGCCCACTTGGTTTGGCATTGGAGACTGAAACCAAGTGAAGGTAAAGTAGTGTGTGATTGGATTGGAACTCGTCACCTACTTGTGCTGAGACTGTACAAGCCCCCTAAAACTAAAATCTAGAAGAGAGCGGTTGCTTTAAGTTGTATTGATAATACAATAGTGGAACCCAACCCACAACCGGTGTGTGCTTGAAAGAGTGGAGTAGGAGAAGTTACCCGAACTACTATATATCGCTGTCTCTTAACGTGAGTTGATTGCTTGTATTTTATACTTTTACTGCACCAATTCATTCCAACTCACTGGTCATTCATTGAGGGGATTAATTTTACAAAAGGAAAAATCTTTGACTAAAAAAAGAATTTTTTAAACACCCAATTCACCTCTCTCCTTTTGGGTATTGCCATAAATTTGGGACCAACAGGGTTGGTCAATCCAATATGCCACCTATGAGGAGTCAGTCAAACAGGCTCTATGGTTGTAAAATAACTCCAAAGAGTTCGCTTACTCTTTGAAAAACATAAAGGCATAATGGAAGGAGGAGAATCATCCTCAAAAAAGCCTGAAAGTCAATTGGTGGCTCTCAAATTGGCCAAAAAGGGAGATCAAAGATGGTTAAGAAACACGCTCCTCAAAGGAACAAGAAATGCGAGAACTATGGTAGGATTCTCTCTGGGGAATGCCAATTTGTCCTAGGTGCTTGTTTAAAGTGTGAGTAGATGGGACATTTGTTGCAAGAATGTATGAGCACTATTGTATGCTATAAGTGCGACAAAGCAAGTCATATTGCTAGGCATTGTCCCTACGGTGGTCCAATACACAGTCAACCACAATAGAATCATCCTCAGAACTAACCACCTAGTAGACCAGCAGTGCAACAGCTATAAAGAGATTTACGACAGAACCAAAGGCCATAATGCAGGTGCATGCACTTCGTCCCAGCTAAGAATAACTTTACAAAGTATGATTATAAGTATCATCTGTGTCTTTAATAAGCAAAGAATTTTTAAACACCCAAGTCACCCCTCCCCTCTTGGGTATTTCCATAAATTTAGGACCAACAGGTGGTGTCAGAGCAGGTCTTTAAGTTTACACAAAAGAGATCTTATTAATGACATCCCAATCAATTTCCACCCCTGCATTTGCTGAAGGCCAATTATTCACAAGGCCACCACTATTTTATGGAAGTAACTTCGGTTACTGGAAGTTGAGAATGAAACAGCCTATCATGACTACGGATATAGATGTTTGGATTGTTATCTAAGATGGAGTTGTTCTACCAATTGGTGAAAGAGTCCCTGCATGGTCCGAAGAGGAGATTAGAATTGTAAAAAGCAACACCAAAGCCATGAACTCCCTCTTCTGCACTCTCACAGCCGCTTAATATATAGGGTATCCTCATGTCAAACTACCAAAAAAATATGTGATACACTAACATTAATCTATGAGGAAACTTCTCAAGTCCAAGGAATGAGAAGAAATTTTTAATTAGAGAGTTAAAAAGTTTTAAAATGCTAGAAACCGAAAACATATCTGAAATGTGTACTAAAATTTCAAAGATTACTAATGCTCTAAAAGGTCTCGGAAAAGCAATTTCTGAATCTGAACAGGTTATGAAGATTTTAAGGGCTCTACCTGAGTCGTGGACTCCGAAGATCACAACCATTGAAGAGGCAAAGGACCTGAACACTCTAGGACTAGAGGATCTTATCAGCTTACTCATGTTACATGAGCTACTAAAGAAAAAAATGAGGAGCAGCACAAAGGGAAAAGGGCAATTGCTTTGAGGGCTGCATCAAACTCAGACGAATCCACCTTATCCTCTCAAAATGATGATGAAGAGATCGCCCTACTCACCCGAAGGTTCAGAAAGTTTGTGAGAAAGGAGAAGAACTTTAAAGGTTTCAAAGAGAGAAATGGAAAGGAGAAAAAGAAGGAAGTTACCAAATGTTATAGGTGTAGTGGAGTAGAACATATGCAAGCTCAATGTCCTACATCAAAAGAAAGTAAGACAAAAGAACAACAAGAGAAGAAAGACAGAAATGAAAAACGAAAATTTCAAAAAGCTAAAGGAAAGGGAATGTATGTAAATGAGGAAATGTCCACAATGAGCAGCTCATTGAATGAAGACAATGAGGCCGCAAACTGTGCTAGGATTTGTTGCATGGTAAGGATGGAGGAAGAATATAACATAGTCTGCCTCGCTGCAACAGAAAGCTTGGATAGACAAATCACCTTAATAAATTGTACAAGCAGTAAAGAGGTAACTTCCAAACTAAATACCAAGTCTATTTTCTCTTCTACAACTAATTATCTCAAATGTGCTGAATTAGAGGAACTACAATAAGCATATGATTCATTATATGGTAAACTAAAGAAATTAAGAAATAAATTTATAATAAAGAAAAGACAATGTGACTCAGTAATTATTGTCAATGAAAAGTTAGTTGAAAAGGTCAACCACTAAACAAACGAGAACAATACCTTAACAAACGAGGTAGAAAGACTGAAGAAAGAAAATGAGTCTTTAAAGAAATCATTAGCAAAGTTCTCTAATTCAGGAAAAAGTGTAAAAATGTTCCTAAATATGACCATCAAGAACAACAAAAGAGGACTTGGTTATTCCATATTTGAGAAAGTTGAACGTAGTAAATCAAATGCTCCAAGGTTTGTCAAAAACCAAACCAAGCCCATTTTTCTTAAACGAAGAGTGAATAATGTTACTTGGACAAAAAGACCAATTTGGGAACCACCTACTACATGGATTCCCACTCCAAGACTTCCAGGATCATGGAATTTCTGCAACAAAATGGGCCACAAATTTTATCAATGTAAAATAAAAAAATTACATAACCATGGTGCAAAACTGGTTTGGGTACCAATGAACATTGGATTTATGCTTTCTAGAGTAGAACAACGTAGACTCCAATGACTCACTAACCCAAACGAACCCAAAAAATAGGTACCAAAGAGATAAACACTACATGATTTTGTTTTACAGGTATGTCTTAAAGCAAAGGCTAGCAACATATGATTTATGGATAGTGGCTGCTCAATATTTATGACATTTCAAATGCATGTATTGAGGATGTACTATTTGTTGAAGGACTCAAATATAATTTAATGAGCATTAGTCAACTGTGTGACAAAGGCTATAAAGTTGTGTTCGAATTTTCTATATGCAATATTTTTTATGGGGATCACATAGTCTTTAGCAGCAAAAGACATGTAAATGTATATTTGGTTTGCCTTAATGAACTTGATGGAAAATGTCTTATTGCCATTGAAAATGATCTATGGATATGACATAAAAGGCTTGGACATATAAATATGTCAAATATTAAGAATTTGTGGAAAAAGAGCTTAGTAGAAGGATTATCATAGCTCAATTATGACAAAGATAAAATCTGCAAAGTATGTCAATTATCCAAGCTGCCCAAAATGCCATTTTTCTCTAAAAAGAAAATTTCAACAACTAGGTCACTTGAACTATTATAGATGGATCTGTATGAGTCATCTGACATTTTAACTCTTGAAGGGAAAAAGTATGTATTTGTCGTAGTCGATGATTTTTCAAAATTTACATGGATAATACTTTTAGCTAACAAAGATGAAGCCTTCTCGATGTTTGTTACTTTTTCAAATTTTGTGCAAAATAAAAAGACAAATACAATCATATCCATTAGAAGTGATCATGGTGATGAATTTGAAAATAAACGGTTTGTAGAATTCTGCAATGAGAAAGGAATTCACCACACTTTCTCTACATTAAGAACTCTCCAACAAAATGGGTTAGTTGAAAAGAAAAATAGAACAATACAGGAGATGGGTAGAACTATGCTAAATGAAAGTAAACTATCCAAAAGTTTTGAGGGTGAAACTATAAGTACAACATGACATGTACTTAATCGAGTTAACATAAGAGAAATCTTGAAAAAGACCTCATATGAATTATGGAAGGGTAAAAAATCAAATATTTCATATTTCCATATTTTTGGATGTATTTGCTATGTGCTGAATAATGAAGAATCAAACCTAGGAAAATTAGATGCCAAAAGTGATGAAGCAATATTTCTTAGAGATTCATCAAATAGCAAGCATATAGAGTTTTTAATAAAAGAATCAAGTAGCAGAAGAATCAATACATGTTGTATTTGATGAATTTAACTCAAATTCCAAAAAAGAGGATGAGCTGAGTAATATAGATGAAACATTAAAGAATCCTGAAAGACAATAGTTGGAATAACACGAAGAAGCGAAAACAAAGCAAGAACAATCTACGGATGGAAATGTAAGTGAAGGTAATAATTCTTATAAACTTCTAACAGATTTAAAGTTAAAAATGATCATCCAATTGAACACGTGACTAGCAATGTATATGAAAGAATAAGAACAAGAAGATTTAGACACAATATTTATGGAGAATTTGTCTTTGTATTTAAAATAGGACCAAATTCAATTGACCAAGCTCGTAATGATGAAAATTGAATCGTAGAAATGCAAGAAGAGCTAAATCAATTTGAAAGAAATTAAGTATGACACTTAGTTCTTATACCCAAGGATTGCACTGTCATTGGTACCAAATGGCTTTATGAACAAATTAGATGAAAGTGGACTTGTGGTCGGAAATAAGGCCAGACTTGTAGCCAAAGGATATTCCTAAGAGGAAGTAATTGATTTTGAGGAATCATATGCTCAGGTGGCTAGATTGGAGGCTATACATATCCTACTAGCTTTTGCATCTCACATAAACTTTAAATTGTTTCAAATGGATGTAAAAAGTGCTTTTTTTAATGGATACCTAAATGAGAAAGTATATGTTGAATAACTTCCCGGATTTGAAGAAAATGATCAATCAAAATTTATTTTTAAGTTAATCAAAGCATTATATGGAATTAAACAAGCTCCAAGAGCTTGGTATGAAAAGTTAAGCAAATTTTTGATTGATCATAATTTTCAAAGAGGAAAAGTAGATAGATCTTCATCCCAAACATTTCATCTTTTTCACATCACCAAAATCTAGCAATCCCAAAATCCATGGTACCCAAGGTCGTATCCAAAATCAACAAACTCCTAGTTTCAAGGCCATCCCAATCACATACTAGGGAAGAAGTGCCACGTAGGCAATGAACTCCTTCCAAGAGAGTCATGGAGGAAGCCACAGCGTCTACGAGGCGACGAGTTCGATTTTAGGCAGGTAACCCCTCCACTTTAGCTTCTAGAGAAGAGGAGATTGAGGAATCAAGTAGTAGTTCAAAAATGGGAGGAAAAAGGAAAGCGACACCATCTCAACGGGGTCAAGTCTTAAAAATGCCTACAGACTATTTTAGGACCGAACGTCAACACAGTCGGTTCTATAGGCGCTTCTATGAAATGAAGATTTTTGTGCCTAAAATGATTGATTTCAAGTTCCTGCATGAGTTTGAATTCGGAATAGAAGAATTATTGGACTTTCAAGGATCAACTGACCTATTCAAAGAGGATGATAAAATATATCTCGACCGAACCCGACTATTTTACTATCTATGAGATCAGAAATATCTCAACACTTATGTCAAAGGAGTTGAGACAAATTTGGGACTTGCATAGGGAATCTACAGGAGAAATGCCATATGTAAAATTGCCGGCATTCTAGGAGTGCTAGAAGA
This sequence comes from Annona squamosa, assembly GCA_035584095.1. Taxonomy (NCBI): domain Eukaryota; kingdom Viridiplantae; phylum Streptophyta; class Magnoliopsida; order Magnoliales; family Annonaceae; genus Annona; species Annona squamosa. The sequence continues at coordinate 42,963,479 of JAXCLR010000105.1, forward strand.
AAATGAACCTATTCTCAAGGGGCTATCACTCACACAAATATATAATCAGCTCACCAACAATAACAAGTATTATCCTAGGATCAAGTTTCTGCATTATATGGACTTATCACCGAGGCTGCGAGTTCTCAAACTGTTGATTGCTCATTGTATCTACCCCAAGGGCGGCGGCCAAAATCAATTGAATCCACAAAAAACTAAAATCTTGTGGAAAGTTGCTAATAGGGTCAAAGTCAGCCTCCCTAGACTATTGTTGGAGGCCCTCAAACTTAAGAAGGAGAATCCACAAGGAGTTTGTCATGTGGAATGTGGATCACCAAAATCATGGGTTATTATAATTTTAATCTGCATGGCAAACCATTTGAAGTTTTGAAGCCTACAAACGCCATCAACCGAGCCCTCTTGACCCGCATGAAGATTGACTTTGAGGCTTTTAGAGTTGATCGACTACGCGAAAGGATGGGTAATGATTTGCAAGATCCTCCCACGCAACCAGAAGCTGAGGGTGCTCATCCTGAGGGGGAAGAACTGCCCCAACATGAGCCTATTTCGTCTCCACCTCTGGCAGCTACCGCTCCCGCATCACTACAATCCCTTGACTCATGTTCACCCCATGGATCGCAAGCTATGAATCATTTTGCCCACTCACCAGACCGATCATCTACCTCCAAAGCAATTTTGGACTACCTACAACAAATGGAGAGTAGAATATCACAGGAATTGGAAAATATCAACATTATCCTAATGGAAACGCATGCGTGCCAGGACATATTGGATCGGGAGTTGACCGCTATTAAGTATCAACTCGCCTCAGGTAGTCGCTGTGGCCAATCCATTCCGAGTCTTCCTGATTTCGATCCATACTGGGGCGAGTCAGTGAGATATGAACTCACCGTTTAGGCTCCTTCATCTCTATTTTCATTGGCATGTACTCGACCCATTCCTCTGGCCTTTCCCACTACCTATCTTATATTAGCTTTTTAGTTCCATAAGTCTTGATTCCCTTATATCCCATTTTGATGCCTTGACAAAAAGGGTGAGCGAGAGAGTAGGACTTAGGATTTAGAATTTTGTTTTGGGATTGGGTTACATGTAATTTTTGAAATCAACTTTTGTATGAATGATATGAACTTGTTTTTTTTGTGCAAACTGTTGCTTTGAAATGAATATGATTACATGATATGCAATGCTATGTAACTTTTGAGTAATCAACACAATATGTTAATTCTAAATGTTAAACAAAAAAAGACGTCCTTTATGTAAGAAAATGAAAAGTCTATCTCAAATTGATTTTGTCAATCATCAAAAAGGGAGAAATTGTTGGAATTTAAGGCAAATTAAGCACAATTCATGTTTTGATGATTAACAACTCAATTTGAAAAATATTTAAGTACTAATAAGGTTGCTAAGTGTTGCTAAGATTTATAAAATCAAAATTTAAAAGATAACAGGTCAAGTCGCAACCCCAAGTTGACTCAGCCATCGACTCAGGTAGAGTCGATACCTAAGTCGACTCCAGAATTGACTTCAAGTGACATAAAATCGACAGAGCTAAAATTAGGACTCAGAGACAAGTGAAGTTGCAATCAAAGTCGACTCCGCTTGCGACTTAGGTGAAGTCGTAATCTCAAGTCGACTTCATCTGCGACTTGGGCAAGCCTTTGCTGCAGACTTGGAAAACATCAGAGTTAAGTCGCTTTTCCAGTCGACTCCATCATGCAACTTAGGTGAAGTCGCATCTCAAGTCGACCCAAGTATGCGATTTAGGTGAAGTCAAACTCCAAGTCGACCCAGGCCTGTGACTTAAGTATGAGGCGACCTTATACTGTTTCAAAGACATCTTATTAGAGAATAGAGAGCAAAACTAAGAAGAAATAACCATCATGAATCAAGGCCGCAAGAAGGATCTTTTCAATAGACTAGTGTATTGCTCACCTTAGGTATCACAATACACATCAAGGACATCTAATGAAGATCCAAGAGCTTGAAAAGAGGAGAAAGAAGATCACAACATATAGATCATATGCAAAATCTTAAAGTTCCAACATGATATATGACTGGTGAAGTCGCATCCAAAGTCGACTCCACCCGCCACTTTGGTCAAATCCGAGACCAAGTCAACCTGAACATGAAACTTGAGTTGGAAGCTGAAGACTGAAGTCGTTCTGAAGTCAACTCCAGCCTGCGACTTGGGTAGAGTCGCATCCGAAATCAACTCCACCCTGCGACTTGAATGAAGTCGCATTTGGAGTTGACTTCGGGAACAATAGGGTTAGTCAACGGTATTAAAGGAAAGGTTATATCCTTCCAATACGCCACCTATGAGGAGTCAGTCAAACAGGCTCTATGGTTGTAAAATAACTCCAAAGAGTTCACCAACTCTTTGAAAAACATAAAGGCATAATGGAAGGAGGAGAATCATCCTCAAAAAAGCTTGAAAGTCAATTGGTGGCTCTCAAATTGGCCAAAAAGGGAGATCAAAGACGCTTAAGAAACCCGCTCAAAGGAACAAGAAACGTGAGAACTATGGTAGGATTCACTCTGGGGAATGCCAATTTGTCTTAAGTGCTTGTTTAAAGTGCGAATAGATCGGACATTTGTTGCAAGACTGTACGAGCACTATTATGTTAGAAACAAGTGTTGAAATCAAAGGCAAAATAAGCTAAGCCTGTGTTTTGATGATTAACAAATCAATTTGAGTAAGTTTTGACTACTAACATATTTTGTGAGATGATTAAAGGATATAAAAACAATATGAAGACTGAAGCTCAAGTCGATTCCCAAGTTGACTTAAGCATCGACTTAGGCCAAGTTAATCCCTAAGTCAACTTCAGCATCGACTTGAAACGTGATTTTTTGTCCAACGCTAAAACTGAGGAGCAAGATCTGCCGAAGTCGCACACGAAGTCGACTTCGCATGCGACTTGGGTGAAGTCGTGGACCAAGTCGACTCCAGCATCGACTTTAACTGACCAGCACAGAATTTGAAGAGCAAAGTTGTAGACCAAGTTGACTTGACTAACGACTTGAGTGAAGTTAAAGACCAAGTTGACCCAAATATTCAACTTGGATCAAATGAAGATGAATCAAGACTAAAATAAGCAAAGTTGTATGAATTCATCAATTTGGATCAAGAAATATCATTTGAACACCTTCATGAGCTCCAAGATTCAAGAATTCAAGAAGCCAAGACACGGAGCTTAAAGTTTTCAAGCTAGGATGATCGTACTGAGTTCCTAGTGATATAAATCAGTGGAAGAATTTTTAAAATAAAGAATATCAAGCAATCAAATTCATCTCTAAAGAATTCAAGTTCATATAGCATGCAAAGAGAGTGAAGTCACACCGAAGTTAACTCCAATAGCGACTTGGGTCAAGTTCAAGTACAAGTCAACCTGAAAAAGAGATTTGAAATGTGCAGAAAACTGAAGTCGCAATCGAAGTCAACTCCACATACGACTTGGGACGAGTTCAAGACCAAGTCGACCTGAGAAGGGACTTAAGGAGCTTGCTGAAGACTGAAGTCGCACTCGAAGTCAACTCCATCTGCGACTTAGGTCACAATGGTCAGAAATTTTTTGAACATTAGCACATTAAATGCGCGCCACCTACTTCTAAACGTTCAAATACCCTCATCATCTATATAAGGCATTCAATACAGACATGAGGGTAGCTGAAAAATTCATTGATTGAGCACAACTCCCATCTCTAAGAGCATTACGTGATCAAACCAACATTTAAAAAGAAGAACTTTGCATTCAACCTGCCAAGAGCTACTTGCTGAACCATTCAATCTTCTTCACAAGTTCTTCTCCGCGCTAAATCTGCCTCTACACAACTGTAACGTGTAGAAACTCTCTTTATTATTTTTCCTATTGTATTAAACTTAATTTAGTGTTTGTGACTAAGATCAAGTGTAAGCAAAGTAGTATTTGACTGGAATGGAACTCATCACCTACTTGTGCTATGTGTTGTTTATGCCTCCTAGAGCTGGAATCTAGAAGAGAGCAAGGGCTCTAGTTGTATTTATGAAATAGTAGTGGAACCCAAGTCACAAGGAGTGTGAGCTTGGAAAAGTGGAGTAGGGAAACTTGCCCGGACCACTATAAAACCCTATCCATTGATTTCTATTTCTACTCTTATTGCTTTTCTTTTGTTTCATTGAAGGGGACTGGACTAAACTGGGGAACATTTCCTTTTTAAGCGAAAGATTTTTTTAATACCCAATATACCCCTCCCCTCTTGGGCAATTGCCATAAACTCGGGACCAACATATTGTATGCTATAAGTGCGGGAAAGCAAGTCATATTGCTAGGCATTGTCCCTACAGCGGTCCAATACATAGTCAACCACAACAAAATCGTCCTCTGAACCGATCACCTAGTAGACCAGTAGTGAAATAACTATAAAGAGATTTATGACAAAACCAGAGGCCATAAGTGCAGGTGTATGCACTTCATCCAGGCTAAGACCAACTTTACAAAGTATGATTATAGGTATCATCTGTGTCTTTAATAAATATGCATGTACGTTATTTGACATGGGTGCTACCAGATCTTTTATATCATCTAATTTTGTATATGAACATAATTTGCCTCATAACCCCTTAATTATGAGCTAGAAATAGAGTCCCATGTAGGGAAAAGCATAGTAGTGAGTAGTGTTTATCGATCTAGCCCTGTAATAATAGCATATGAAACTCAAACCATAGACTTAATTATAATGCGTGTGAAAGATCCAAATGTTATTTTGGGCATAGACTGGTTAAAGAAGTGGTTTAGTAATATAAACCCACAAAATGAGTTTATTACAATTAAAATCTCTGATAAAAAAGAGATGATATTCCAAGGGATTTATAGAAAAATGTTCCATTTAGTAACTACACTTGGGGCAATCAGAATGATATGGTAAGAATTGCTAAGGTTTTTAATAACTGTGATGTCGGTAGAATAAAAAAGGACTAAGTTTGTAGAGATACAAGTCGTGTGTGAACTTCTTGAGTCTTTCCTAAAGAATTACCATGCCTACCGACGCCTGATCATTTATGATCGGTCGGAAATCCGGTGATTTCCGACCGGTCAAAAAATATACTTTTTTTTTATTTTTTTTGAAAAATAATTTTATAAACATGTTAATCTAGT
>JAXCLR010000105.1:42992245-43006285 GCA_035584095.1 Annona squamosa
TTTCTGCTCTCTACATTGCTTTGCTTTCCATTTCGTTTCTTCATTAAAGGGGATTGAACTTACAAGGGGTTAAGTTTAAGTTACCGAAGAAATTTTTAAGAACCCTATTCACCCCTCTCCTCTTGGATTTTGCCATCAATTCGGGACCAACAAGGTCCTCCTCTAGTCCCATCTCGAGGCTCTTCACCTGACTATGATCTAAAGACAAAATAATAAACCATGTGAGTTTAAACAGACTCAGTAAGTAGATAGCAATTAGCACATAGTGACAGAAAAAAGAATCCGGATGCACATGCCATGACAATAAAAAATGATTCTTAAATGACCATACGAGACATGCAGGTCCAACATCCACATCCAAGATCATATACATATATTCACATATAAACCAAAGACGACATACAGTCCCCTCCTCATGTCAACCAAGGGCCATGGACAACCCTTTGCAATTGCCCAACTCAGATAGCACATCATTCATACCACACAAGAATGAATGTCGCAAACCACGCATATAATATCAGCAAAATTAACAGAGTTTACTTTCAATCTAGCATACCAACAGTCACAAAAGTATTTCCTCGAACACCTGATGGATGCCAAAAGGGAAAACCTCTAGTCCCTCATCCTAGTTCAACCCACTCGACAACATGTTCTAATCATGTAAGGACTGTCAACGATTTGTTTGTAGCACAAAGGTTGCATAGTAACATTCAATTTTTTCCCAAACCTTATTAACCGTAAACTGTCTTGGACCCTGATGTTCTAAAACACGAAATTGTTGGACATTACCCTTCAACACCAGTTTTATATCATGTTTAAGATGAGATTCCATCACTAATTGAATGAGCTTCAGACTCGGATCTTCAAAGTCTCTAGCTTCCTTGGTGCAAACCGATGACCTTCAAAGAGTTTCAAAAGGGTTTATGGAAAGACCTAGGGCTACTGAGGTTGGGAAGAAGGGAAGAAGGAAAGAGGAAGCAGAAGAGGAGAGGAGAGGAAGACGGGCATGAATGAAACCCTGGCATGACCCTTCTTTTAAATAAAATCTCATCAAGATGGGTCGGGCACCGGCTGGGCCCAAGCATGGACCGAGTTCAATCAAGATTTGCGACTTGCTTTCCTACCCACACAACTTAGTAAATTAAAAATTTATCAAGGGACGTTGCCCCTTTGACCCCCATGACCTAACCGGGCAGGTTGAACCCCGTACCTACTTTGCGATGTGAAAAATAGTCATAATACTCAAAAGTGGCACGACAATCATGCACACTTAAATCTGTACCCAATAAATCATACCATAACTGAGCAGTGCACTATAGAAACCTGCTAATGTACAACTCATACTCATATCCTAACATGCTCGTAAATGGTGTCCCATACAACCCAATATACTAGGATCATAGTACATGCATATATGCACTATACGTTCCCCTAGATGTCATGTCTATATATGTTGCACATCTCATTAACATCATTAATTCCTGGCAACATCTCATTAATTCCTGGCAACATGTTCATAAACAAGGAAAAGTTATAATGAAAATAAAATAAAATACCTGGTCCTCATATATCAAAATCTTAGATTTTGAAGGGGTTACATAAGTTCGCTCAGGATATATATATAATGCTAAATATAATGAATGGATTAAATTTTTTATTAAAGATCAAAATCTTATATTTCGAAGACGAACCATGTTAAATAGAAGCGGGACCTATATATATATATCAAGTATGTTTATGGGCTGCATTTATTAAAAAAATATATTCATATGTAAATTATGAAAAATGCTTAGATTTATTTAGATGTGTACTAGAATGTAATAATACTTTATAGAATTATTTATTTACATAGAGATGATATTTTTGATGATTTACTACTTTAAAATTGATATTTTAGCATTTTTCATAATTTACACATGAATATATACGTTTTCTAACAAATGTGGACCATAAACATACTTGATTGGGATGAAATTTGATCTCCTAAATAAACAAATGATGTTAAACATAATGAATGGATAGACTTCCATCTAAGATGAAAATCTTAGATTTTGGAGGGATTACATTGTTCCGTCTCTATGTAACTTGAGAAGCGGAGCCCTATATTTATAACTTGGATTTCTCCTACCTAATGCATGTAAATGCACTGTAACTTATGGTGCATTTGAATCAAAATGAGTCTCGAATGATCATAAATTGTGTATCTACTCCACTTATCGTATTTAGAATAGTTTCTTTTATTAACATACCAACTTTCATCCAAATTGAATATGTGTATGGGCTCCACCTAAAAATGGTACAAAATTGACATAATAAAATATTTTGATGTAAATACCATTTTTTAAATTATTTTTCAACCTATAAACTATTTAAAATATAACTTGCATATGGATAAATGATTTATAAATTGTTAATACATTTAAATGCATGGAAGACCCATTTTGAGTCAAATGCACCTAAGTTATGGTGCATTTAAATGCAAAATAACATATCTCATATTTATAATATCTACTTCTATATAATTAGGTTACATAAAAGAAGAGTTGTGTAACTCTTTTAAAATTTAAGATTTTGATCATTGATGGAAAATCTAGTTTATTATATTTAATATTATTTATTTATATAGAAGATCAAGTTTCATCTCGATCAAGTTTGTTTATGGATCATATGTGTGTGTGTAAAAGGATGCAGTTGAATGCACCTAGGTGCACTTAGACTCGGTGCACCTGGGTGCATTTAACTCATTTTTTATTTTTAAATTTTTTTATAAAACTGTTAATCTAAATGCATTTAATATGTATATTAATTTTTACAATTTTTAGAGATTTTAAATATTTTTTTGAATTTTTAAAAATCAATGGCCATAGATTTTTAAAAATCTAAAAAAAATATTTAAAAATCTCTAAAAATTGTAAAAAATTGATACACATGTTGAATACACTTAGATTAACATTTGTGTAAAAAAATTTTAAAGAAAATTAAAAAATTGGTATTTGCACCCAGGCACATTTAGTTTAAGTGTACTCAGGTGCTTGTAATTGCTATTTGGTATAAATTATGAAAAAATGCGTAGATTCATTTACACACGTATTATAATGTAATAATACTTTACAGAATCATTTATTTACATATAAATGATATTTTAGACGGTTTAGATATTCAAAATACTACTTTTTAGGAATTGAAAATACTTCTTTAAAATTTTATTTTAGTATTAAATTATTTTATTATGTTGATTTTACACATTTATAAATAGAACATATATACAATGATACTAAATAAATGAGAGAGTTTGCATATACAATAATAATATAAATAATTTTAAATATAATTAATGAAGTGAATTTTCCATAAATCATCAAAATTTTAAATATGAAAAAAATTACAAACAAAAGAGATACATAGAAGTGAAACCATATATATTATGGTCGGTCCATCTCCTAAGCCTGCCATCTATCATATACGTTATTTATTTATTTTTAATAAAGCATTGCACATCTGTACGTACGTGCTTTTTAATTTAATAAATTCAACTAAAAGCAAGCAAGCAGAGGTCGTTGCAAATGAAGTCAAATTCAAGAAACCTTCCGCGAATCACGAATACAAAATCAAATACCAATAGATACACATTTCATAAGATCTTTTAGTTTAAACCATGACATATATATAATTTCAAGCTATATATCTATTTATTATATATTAATTTATAAGTATTTCATTTACAATTAAAATGCACAGAACCAACACATGTATTTTAGGCACAAAAATTAAGCATATCTTATCTACATAATTTTATATTTTAATAAAATGGATCCTATATACCAAAGCTATGGGCAAAGATCCTTGTTTTATTTTTCAGTTATGAACTTTCAGATTTAGGGTTAAAGTGTCTAAAATATTTCGATCTTGCAAGAAAATAGTGAAGTTTGGGCAACAATCAAAATAAATAAGTCCACTGTATAAGCTTGTTTCTACCATTCCTAAAAGTGAATCTTGAAATTTATTAAACTTACAATCTCTCGTTTCTACCATTCCTAAAAGTGAGTCTTGAAATTTATTAAACCAGCAATCTCTTAAGCATAGCAAGATTGAAGAATCTAATCCTTCTCTCATAAGTGGTTTGACATACTTGCACTAGTCATAAATGTATGAAATTATATTTTTGTGGGTGTTGTTCAATTAATCTTCTATTTAAAAGGGGAATAGTCTCATGTTATTAAATAAAGAGATTATTTGTTCAATTGTTTTTATCGTACAGTTTGTTGAGAGTTGAAATGATCCCTTTTTATATATTTGGCTGTCTGAGATATCAGGTATTTTTCAATCATTTAAATCTTTTTCTAGATTATTTATATTGATTTCCTCTGTATTTAATACATTACATCGAGTACTGCTTGATTTAGAGCTAAAGTTTCTAAATAATGCATTCATGGTTGGATCTAAATATATTTTTTATCTACAATCACGGTCAACGATATTACTCCACAGAGCTCAATAAAGCATTAATTTTAGTTAGTCTATTTCTAGTTCATTAATATTCCATTTGAGCATGCAGTTATTAGCAAATTGCCCTACTTTTCCTCTTTTCCAACAAGTAGGCGAAAATCTTTTCCTTTTATGGGATTTAAAGGGCTTTGCCTTGTATGTTTTGTCATTCCTTTTTTTTTTTTTTTGTTACCTTACTTTAGAAGTTCCTTCTATATTTCCTCTTGTATTTTCATGAACAATTTCCATTACAGTTTTTTTCCATTTTTCTCATTCCAAATTGTTCACAAAAATCTCCTAGTTGTTCCTCTGTTCTTTTAAATCTTAATTCTTCTTTTAGATAATTTAGGTGTTTTTTATTTTTGAGTTATCAGATTTATAGTTAGTGACTTATTTTTTAATAGATTTATGTCCTTTTATTATGGCTTTTGAATAAAATAAAAAAAACTACTTCTTTTCCTAGAATATTTGTTGTTATTCCTTGGTCTATTGCTATGAAAGGCTATATTAATTCTATGAATGGGGTTTTTAGTATTATTTGTCTTTAAAGATCTTTTACTAATAGGAAAGTTGTTTTAAAGGTCACATCTTGGTGCTTTATTTCTATGTTAATGAGTTTAAGTTGTTTTGAAGGTCACATCTTGGTGCTTTATTTCTATGTTTGTTAGTTTAAGTTGTTTTGAAGGTCACATCTTGGTGCTTTATTTCTATGTTTGTGAGTTTAAAATTTATTTTTAACTTTGTTCCACTTGCGCATCTTGGCTTTCTTTACTTTTTTCAAAATATTTTGTTGGTATTAATCATTCTTTATACAGTTAGGTCTGCTCCTGAATCTATTAGGGCTTTGGCATCGATAATTAGTTCTTTATTTATTAAGAGCGTGATCTTTGTGTACCATTTCTAATAGGAGACTCTTGACATTAGTTGATGAAAGTTTCTTCTTCCTTTTCTTATCTGAATCAGAACCGCTTTCATCATCTTTTAATTCTAATTTTTCTATCATTTCCTTTAGGTTTTCTATTTTGTTGTATTTGATTATTTTAAGGTTTTTAAATCCCTCTTTAATTGTTTGATTTCAACTTGTAAGTCAGAGATTGTTATATTACTAGTCGAGGCTAGTTGGTTAAAAGGTTTTAAGATCATTATTAAATTAGAAGTCTGAGTTTTTTTTAAGATTTTGCTGAAAGGAATTTCATAAGATTTTTTAGCACATTTTTTATTTTCAATAGATATAATTCATAGGAGTTATCAGTCTCATATTCCAATTCATCAATCTCCCTTTCAAATTCAGTAATTTCTTAATTTTCTGTGTTGTCAGAATTTAACATTAGTTTTTCTAATTGTTATTTTAGGAATTCTGGTCTTTCTAGTTTATTAATTTTTCTTTTGAGCATGCATTTATTTGCAAAGTGCCCTACTTTTTCACATTTTCAGCAAGTAGGTGAATCTTTTTTTTTTATAGGATTTAAAGGTGTTTGCCTTGTATGTTTTGTCATTCCTTTTTCTGTATTAGAAATTCCTTCTTCATTTCCTTTGTAGAGTTTTTATATATTTTTTGAATAGTCTATTCTTCTTATATTTTTGTGTGCAATTTCCATTACAATTTCTTTCCATTTTTTCCATTCCAAATTATTTGCAAAAATCTCCTAGTTATTGTTTTGTTTTTATTCTTTGCCATTTTTCATTTGCATTTTGTTTAAGTTCATTACAGTATACTAATCCTACTCCGATGACAAATCTTTCTTTCCAAAATGGTTGATTACAATTTGTCCTAAGCATTACTCTTGCGAAGAATTGGTCATTGTAAAATCTAAAGTCACTCATCTTCTTACATCTTAAAGTTTGTAGAATTTTTTATTCTCTTTCCCTAAGCTTATTATTTGGTCCTAGGTAAAAAATTATTTTAGCCAGAATTAAAGCGTCTACAATGTTTTGAATAGGTTCGCCTTCTATTACTAATTCTCTAGTGTCATCTTTTTGTAAGAGTAAAAGATCATTTCTTTTTGTATTTAAGTCAAGCAGTTATCCCACCATTCTTTTAGGGATCCAGTGAAACCTGCTGCCAGGAGTTAGGCTATATTATGGTCTGTTAGACTTATTTTTGTTTTATAAACTGTTGCAACCATGGTCATTTGTTGGAGTATATTAACTTTTTGAGTTTAATTTTTTTTTCTACATTCCACTCATAAATAGTAGTTATATTGTATTGAGCTTGAATAAATTGGTTTCTTTCTTCAAACAATAAATCAAGTGGTGTATGTCCAAGATAATAGGGTTTTGAAGGCATTTTCCAAGAGTCCATTTTGTTTAGTTCTAAACCTGGTTCATTTGTTTCCTTATATGATTTTTCTAAAGAATCCTTAGTTTCGGTCTCAGACATGTATAATATTGTAGATTTGGTTGGAGCATTGAGAGTTCTGGTTGATCCTTCTCTTTCTTCAATGTTTATTCTGCTTATTTTTTAGCTTTCAGGTATTTCAAGAATTTTTAATTTTTCGTTTATTCTGTCAATGAATTTGCTATTTTTCCTTATTTCTTTTAATTGTGTTTTAGGAATTTTATGTGGGATAAATAGTGACTTATCTGTTTGTTCCTTTTTTGGTTCAAGAATGATTGATGGTATTATCTTGTCCTTTATCCTAGTTTGAATTTTATCTATCTATTTTCCTACGGTAATTAAAGATTGATTTGCATAGTTATTTTGTTCATATTATTTTTTAATATCATTTCCATTAGGAGGTGTTTCAATATCTGTTCTAACTTTGAATGGAGAACACGCTATCTGTTTATTTTTTAATTCTATTATGATTTCGGTTTCTGAAGGATTATTTGGTGTTTTCACTTGTTTCCCCATGGAGTCTTTCCATATTGGTTCTATGGCTCCTGGGTAATCTTCTTACTTTTTAGGAGAATAGAAAGTCTTAAATCATTCGAAGAAAAATATGTGAGCTTTATGTGTTTTCATAAATTCATAATATTCTTCCTGAATGGGTTCTCTTTTATCTTTATTGTAATTTTTGTAAAATCATTTTCTTTTTCCCTATTAATCTTGGTATAAAAGTGTTCCCTTAGTTTATCTTTGTCTAATTCAAAATCCTTTTCAATAATGTTTATTGACAGGTCAAAGTCTCCCATATCTGTTTTGGTAGGTGACATTCTTGGGCTTAAGTTGTCCTCATTTTGTTCCACAGAGTAGATTGGTTGGAGAATTGGAGGATTAATATTTATTCCTTTATTTTTATGTCTGATCTATTGCGTGTAAGTATTGAGGAACATAAGGCTCTTTATTGAGTTGTTTTGAAAGATCTTTTTGAAGTTTCATCTACAGATCTTCTGGGGTTAAAAGAATATGACTTTCTGAGTATTGTTGCTTCTTTAGAGGATTGTTTAATGGCTTTGGTGTTAAAGGTTGTAGTCACTGCTTTATAATAGATCCTATATACAAAAGCTATAGGCAAAGATCTTTTTTTTATTTTGCAGTTATGAACCTTCAGATGTAGGGCGAAAGTGCCTAAAATATTTTGATGTTGCAAGGAAATTGTGAAGCTTAGGTAACAGTCAAAATAAATAGGTCCACTATATAATTTTATTTCTACCATTCCTAAAAGCGAGTCTTGAAATTTATTAAACCAGCAATCTCTTAAGCATAGCTAGATTGAAGAATCTAATGCTTCTCTCATAAGTGGTTTGACATACTTGCACTAGTCATAAACGTATGAAATTATATTTTTGTGGGTGTTGTTCAATTAATCTTCTATTTAAAGGGGGAATAGTCTCATGTTATTAAATAAAGAGATTATTTGTTCAACTGTTTTTATCGTGTAGTTTGTTGAGAGTTGGAATGATCCCTTTTTATATATTTGGTTGTCCGAGATATCACATATTTTCGAATCATTTAAATCTTTTTTTAGATTATCTATATTGATTTCCTCTGCATTTAATACATTACCTCGGCTACTACTTGATTTAGAGTTAAAGTTTCTAAATAATGCATTCATGTTTGGATCTAAATATATTTCTTGTATTTTCAATCACTATCAATGATATTACTCCACATAGCTCAATACAGCATTATAGGCCAACATGCCCTTCTAGGAAACGCGACTTAGGATTTCATAGATACCTGAAATAGCTCTTCCATCTCACTAAGAACTCCAAACTGAGGTACCACCTCTTCAAATAAAGAACTCTAAAATTAGATAAATAAGTGAGGGAGAAGAAGGAAATGTAACACTAGATATGAATTCTTTCAGAAAGTCATCTTCTTTTAAACCCAGAAGAGCTATAGATGAAACTTCAGAAAGATCTTTCAAAACAACCCAATCAAGAGCTTCATGTTCCTGAATACCTACGCACAACAGATCAGACGTAAAAATGAAAGGAATAAATATTAATCATCCAATTCCCCAACCTTCTCTGTGGAACCAAATGAGGAAAACTTAAGCCCAAGAATGTCATCTACCAAAACAAATATGGGAAACTTTGACCCGTCAATAAACATTATTGAAAAGGATTTTGAATTAGACAAAGATAAACTAAGGGAAAAATTTTATAACAAGTTTAATAGAGAAAAAAATGATTTTACAAAAATTACAATAAAGATAAAAGAGAACCCATTCAGGAAGAATATTATGAATTTATGAAAACATATGAAGTTCACATGTTTTTTTTAATGATTTGAGACTTTCTATTCTTCTAAAAAGCAAGAAGATTACTCAGGAACCATTGAACCAACATGGACCGACTCCATGCGACAACAAGTAAAACCTTCAAATAATTCTCCAGAAACTGAAATCATAATGGAATAAAAAAAATAAACAGATAACATGTTCACCATACAAAGTTAGAACAGATATTGAAACACCTCCTAATGGAAATGATATTAAAAAACTATATGAACAAAATAACTATACAAATCAATCTTTAATTACCATAGGAAAACAGTTAGTTAAAATTCAAACTACAATAGAGAACAAGATAATACCACCTGTCATTCCTAAACAAAAAAAGAAACAAACAAATAAGCCACTATTTATCCCACGTGAAATTCCTAAAACACAATTAAAAGAAATAAGGAAAAATAGCGAATTCATTGACAGAATAAATGAAAAATTAAAAATTCTTGAAATATCTGAAAGCTTAAAGATAGGAAGAATAAACATTGAAAAAGGAGAATGATCAACCAGAACTCCCAATGTTGCAACCAAATCTACAATATTATATATGTACGAGACTGAAACTGAAGACTCTTTAGAAGAATCATATAAAGGAAACAAATGAATCAGGTCTAGAACTAAACAAAATGGACTCTTGGAAAATGTCTTCAAAACCCTATTATCCTAGACATATACCACCTGATTTATTATTTGAAGAATATATGAAAAACAATTATTTGTCTAAGAATATATGAAAAATAATTAAAAATAAAATAGTTGTGAAGAATGAATAATTTTATTTAAAGTTTTTAATTTAAACAAACACACCCTCAATAAGTACGAGTAAAATTTTGAAAGTTAATGATATATCTTACCTTTGAAATTTACCCAAAAATTAATATTTATTATTCTCTCAAAAGTTGCCTTTTTATCAAAATTTAAGTTTTCAATGAATTTTTTTTTTGGGTTTTTTGGTAACATGACAAAACAAAGAATAGAGTTAAGCAAAATAAATGGTTTAAATTTGAGAAAAACATTTTAAAAAAAGGTTACATGGATTTAAATTTTAAAATTAAAAAAACGAAGGCTGCGTAGTGCATACACGTAGCATGAGTAAAGCCCGTTAAAATAACACACATTTGAGTCGAGCGTACGTGAAATAGCAAAACAGCCTTCCTGAGGTGTTAGATGAAGACTAATAAAGCGGCCTAGATGCAAAAAATTTCAAGAATAGCTGGCATAAATGCAAAAGCTTAAAATTGTTTAGCTTACCTACAATGATTTTGTTTTTAAGTACGGATGTGAGACAACCTACCAAAAAAGGGGAAATTTTGTAGAAAAAATTGGGCAAGGGCAAAAAGAGATCCAGGCTAAGTATGATCATCTCTTCCAGGGGCAATTATACAGACTTCCTCGTCTTATTATAGATCCAATTAATTCAAAAGAACCTTCCGCAAGTCTTAGGACAAATATAATATAATCGTCTTTCAGAACCTCTTAAATATAAATAATTTCCTCTAGTTATGACAGAAAGTCCATTTTTTACACATGGTAGAACGATTAAACTGAGTGAGTGAGGTTTACATATGGAAATAAGAACTACAAACAGAATTTTTGATTTCAGCATAAGAATCACCCTGGCACAACAAGGAATGAGAGCAGCACTACTAATAACCCAAAACAAAGCTACTTCAGAAACTACTTATTCTGCTCTATTCAAATTTGCTAGTAGTTTTATGGATCTCCCAAAATGCATCTGCAAAAATGATAATCTCTCCATGTCATTGTTTTCTTCCAAACTATTGGTAACACTTGCAGCATATTCAAATTTCTCATCGTAGAGGTGGGATGCACATGCCGCCTTGAATGTCAGGAGTTGCCAGTCACCTGTTGCAAGCAGCTTTGATCAACAAGAACGCTCTACTACAATGTAAAAAAGATCATAAAATCCAGCGAACCAAAATTAACTTCCCAACTCAGCTCAATCTCGAGGTCTCAAGAGCAATCACTGGTAAGAGTTAAGAAGCAATGAGACTAACCTGCTTGTTTTTCCAAAAGATAGGTGTTCTTGCTGAAGTGGCGCGTTGCCCACCACCTGCATCGGAGCCTCCACTCTTTTCTTTCTTGAGCGTTAGCAAATAATTTGGGAATTCGGATGGGAACATAGTGCATTGGCATCCTATCGTCATCTTCCATATCTCTGTTTGTCGACATTTGATCATCTTCATATGGAAATCTTGTCAGTGCCTCGAGCTCAAGGAAGCATGAAGCAAACTCCCCCCAGATGTCAAAAGTTGCGTAAGTCGCATCCAGATGCAAAGCTATCATCCCCACTAGCACCTCAACATTGTAAATTCCTGTAGAAAATTCAAGAAAAAAAAGCAGCAGCCACAGAATGTTAAAGAAAGAGAGAAATGGCAATTACAGCTATGAACAAGGGCAGAGTTCAGTGTTTCAAAAGATCTTTTACATTTTTCCTACTTTTCCTCTCCTAGAGTTCCGAGGTTAATCACAGCCTGAAACTAACCCAAGTGATAGATATAGAATATGAAACTGTTTGTCAAATGTCTACTCAAGAAGGCCCGCAGGACTAAAAAGATAAGCAACTCAAAATGCTGACAAATTATTATTAAAGAAATGTGAACCTGAATGTTACAGAAATATGCAGCAAAATCATTAAATAACAAAGAGAAATCAGATGTCTTAGGAACATATCTCTTCAACTTGTATGTTCTACTTGCCACAGGCTAATCAATAACAGTGCAGGTAATATAGGTATCATTGGCACAGTCACACAGGGATGCGTAAAACAAACAACATGCGCTGCTGTGAATAGGAAAAATTCATGAAATATTAATCAAAATAAGAATCTTACAGTCATATCTATGAATTTTTATATTTTCTAGTTAACTAGATTTTCTAGAGATCCTATTTACAATTGAAATTTAAAACTGAGGACAATTAGTAGTTCATTGTGAATGAAAAGTATCTGGTGTAGCTGGAAATCCAAAACATTTATAGAGAATCTTTTTGATGGATTTAAACCACAGTAAAGAAATATTTGGCATTCAAAGAACCTTCGCCAAAATTTCCCAGTATACAGTACAGATCATGGATATTAGCAGAATTATAAAATGCTTTTCAAGGTAGAGTTGTACATTTAACTGAGAGATAAAAACTGACAGGCAGCATATGCTTATCGTACCTTGACTAGATTTTCTGAGGATAAACAAACACCGTTTGCTAAAGCAAAAGCTCGTGAAAAAACAATATACAGCAAATGTAGAAATTCCAGTCCATATTTTGAGTCTGGATTATTCATCAGACTACCAGAGAATATTTTGATAGCATTGCCATATAGCCTGGGTATGAGATCAATCATTAGGATTCAATGACTATCGGCCAGGAAAAGTTAATAATAACATTTATTATGTCCACACGTATCCTATAAACTCAGAATGCAATACAGAATTATATATCTAAAGCTCAATAGTTACCAACCAATTTTATGTAATCTGATAAGGCCAGACAGGGAGGAGATACATCTTGGATCCTTTTTCAATGTATCCTCGTAACAGTTAGGAAGCATTGCATGATATTTCCCACCCAAGCACTCCAATATTTTCGCCCTTAATCTGCAGAAAAATGAATGGTAAATTATGTTAGGAACAATCAAAACCTCAGAATGTTTACAGCCCAAAGGGGAAAAAACAATGCTTAAGGACATAATCAATTCACTATGCCATACAGCAGAAGACATGCAATAACGACATCTTGATAAATGTGCACATCAAAGGTATCAGAACTGTAACCCTTTCCGAGGAAGACAGCTAGAAATTAGTCTTTTGAACTTTATCGTACATTCTGTTCCTACATTGTTCAACGTTTTCCTGCTCAGCCTAATTCATTTGGATAACACATAATGATTGGCTTCAGTGAACACTCTTAAACAACAACAACAGCCACCTTTTCCTTTCTAAAACTGAGAACTTCGACGTGGTTTACTTTTAGTTAAACTTTTTGCAACACTGCAACTAAAACCAATTAGCACCAACTATAATGTTCACAAAATGGGAACAATGCGATTGAGAATTAACAATTATAATCCAGTTATATTGAGCATAGAGTGCAGCAAAATTATAAGGACTACTTTCAGACAGATGAAAGAAAAAGGTAACACACTCAAACATGCACGTAGAAATGATAATTGGTTATATAACAAGGAATAATAGCCGCCTTCAAATACCTAAAAGGCAACACTGCATTTGATTTATCGCAGTAATTCTTGAGCACCTTCAATGCCTCTTCAGCTTGGTCATTAAGCAGTAAAAGCTGGGACAAGAAAAAAGGCACTTGAGAAGAAGATTCACCTTGTAAAAGCACAATGAAAAATATTAATATACGGGATAATTATATGGACAATCCAGAATATCATGAAGCATCTGGAAATGTGCTCAATCAACCTCCAATCAAATTGTTTCTCTGGCTTTTGCTCTTCTATTATTTCTTATCTTTTCTTTTTTTCTTTCTTATTTCCTTTTTATTTTCTACTTTCTTTTTTTATTTTTAGTTTTTGATTGTAGACCAAATAGGGGTGGGAATCGGGGCGGGTCGGGACGGGTCAGGGTGTGCCCAACCCTGACCCTCATTTTCAAAAATCTAGTTTGACCCTTATTTTTTTCCGGGTCGGGACAAGATTGGTTTGACCCTTACTTTTTTTTACTAGGTTTCGGGACAAAATTCGGGTCGGGAACGGGTCGGGTAAAAACTACGGGTCAAGTAAGAAATTTTTAAGAATTTATGAACCTATTAAGTATAAAAACAATCTATATTAAATTTAACTACTATATGCTTCAATCTATTATTAATCAGTCAAAGTAAAACATAAATCCTTAAATAA
>JAXCLR010000105.1:43006385-43050186 GCA_035584095.1 Annona squamosa
AACAATATGTTTTGGATGACTTGATCCTAATTTTCCTTTGCAAGAAAAATAAAATAAATATATTCATAGCAATTCTGCGTTGGTGGTGGTGGAAGTGGTATTGAAAAACATTATTTCAGAAAATCCAAAAATTCGAGCATGAGAATCGAACCAGCGACCTCAGCAACGAACGACTTACGTGCAGTCCGCTCAACCAACTGAGCTGAGTTCGTTTGCTTGTTATGGGATAACTTATTTAATATTTATACAGTTACTTCATATAAGCGGGTCCGCATCCAGCAGGTCCGCCCCGACCCGCACTTTGTAAAAAATTCTCACCCCTTGGCCCGCCCCGCCCGCCCAGGTACATAACCCCGACCCGCCCCGGTATAAAATAGGGTCGGGGCGGGGCGGGTCATGGGTTGACCCGCCCCGATTCCCACCCCTAAGACCAAACAATACAAACCCTCAAAAAAGACACCATAATTCCAATGGGAAGAAGACTAGAAAGGAAACCTTGGTCTTTCACAAGGACAGCAATGAATTAACCTGCCACATCTCCCCGAAACTTTTAAATAGCAAGCTTTTTTCTTTTTTCTTTTTTTTTTTTTAATTGTTGGATAGCAAACTTTGATAAACTTTTTTTAATGGTCTACCTTTTTTTTTATCAGTTTTTAAAGGTTTAGTTGATTCCCCTTCTTCCTGTTTCTCCCTTTTTTAGCAATAAAAAAATTGAACTTAAGAACAAAATACTACAGATTATTTTCTGTATTTAAATCCAACAAAACAGTAAAAAATTTACATTATAAATTAAAATAAAACGAAATACGAAAATAAATATAAAAAATTTATCTAAATTCAAATTATTAAATTTAAAGAGTCAATTCCAAATATACTAATTACCTTTACCCCTAATTCAAACTATACCTACTGAGTTTAAAAAGTTCCATCCATAACCACTAAGTATGCTATCAATTTCATTTAGGTTTCGTCTCTATCAAAGTCACTGCTAGTATTTGCGTCTTCTCCTTATTCTGTGGCTTTAGAGGAGACGAAATCTAAATTTGAGCAGTATTTTGGCCGGGTCCAATCGTACTTAACGGTTCTGTGACAAATTGGATATGCTTGGAATTAATAAGATACTTAGTGGGTATGGATGAAAATTTTCAAAGGGTAGTAGGGTTAGGAATAGAGATAAAATTATTAAACATATTTGGAATTGACACTCTTTAAAAAGACCAAACTAATATAAAAATGTTATTTAAACTCCAATTACAATAAGAATCAAAGATTGAGTAATAATATTTTAGGTAAATAGAAAAATTAAGAAATCCATTTTTTACTTAATTTCTGAATTTTCTCATACGTCAATTATTCATTTTTATATTGAATTTAATCACATATATTAATTTTTATATCATTAATAACTTTAAAGCTTAGATAATTCATGGCTGTTTAAAGACAATATTTGATGCATCGAAATAAAGAATTTTATATATCAACTTTTATTTAATTTATAAAGCCTAATTACTACATGACATGCATACTTTTGGCATTAACATGTTAATGATGGCAACTATGAAACCTCAAAAGTCATAATGGCAAAGGATGTAACACATGAGAAAAAAAACATAAAAATTCAAGTGAAAAAAATGACAAGAGTTGATCATAAAAAACGAAATTATCTTTAGATAAGGAATCCTACCTTATGGGTGTGTTTGGTTGGACACAAAAAATGTTAACCAAAACTTTTCAATGTAAAACTTTTCACTCTCTATAACTATCCTATTTTTTAATTAATTTTTCACATTTTCCTATACAAACAACCCTACTTTTCAATCATTTCCACAGCTACCTATACAACCAAACCTATCTATTTTAACTTTATTCTTTTTACACCTCATCATTATCTCTATTATATCACATTATTTTCTATCAATTTCACAACTTTTAATTGAAAAACTTTTCATCAAAAAGTTATCTCCAACCAAACACACCCTATGTATAGCAAATAAATAAGGGCTCACTTTAGGCAAACTGGATCATACATTCGTATGAAATGATTCAAACATAGCTCACCACAACGATGATGATGATGCCAAATTGACTCCACCATTGCATTTAAAATCATTTTCTTAGTTAGGAAACTTAGTTTCATCCAAATCAAAGATGTGCACAAAATTCCATTTTTTTATTTAATTTCTGAATTTTCTCATACATTAATTATTCATTTTTATATCGAATTTAATCACATATATTAATTTTTATATCGTTGATAACTTTAAAGCTTAGATAATTCATGGTTGTTTAAATTCGTATTTGAAGCATTTGAAATAAAGAATTTCAGGTATCAATTTTTTATATAATTATAAGCCCAATTACTACATGGCATCTATATTTTGGTATTAACATATTAATGATAACAACTAGGAAACCTCAAACGTCATTGTGGAAAACGATGTAACAAATGAGAAAACATAAAATATTAAAATTTAAGGAAAAAGTTGATAAGATTTGATCATAAAAGACACAATTATCTTTAGATAAGGAATCCTACCTCATATATAGCAAATAAATAAGGGATCCATTTTAGGCAAACTGGATCACACATTCGTCTAACTTGATTCAAACATAGCTCACCATGATGATGATGATTCAAAATACACTCCATTGCATTTAAAATCATTTGCTTAGTTAGGAAACTAAATTTCATCCAAATCAAAGACGTGCACAACTACCATTTGATAAATATGTAAAATTAACATAATAAAATCAATTGATTTATATATTATTTTCAAAGCTGTTAATTCAAAATCTAAACCATTTAGAATATTCTTCCCTCACAGATGAATGATTCTATAAATTATTATAATATTTCAATGCATTAGTGGATGGATCTAAGTAAATTTCATGATTTACAAAACTATATACTTTTAAATAGTTAGACCTACCCAATAATGATTGTTTGTACTATAATAAAATAAATGAATTTAAACATGAGCTTTAATCTCCTGTTCCTGGGTGAAGTAGCCCGTTTCTTTGCCCACTTGATCTTGCATCATTGGATCAGGAAGAAGAAGCACCCTCGTCCATTCGATCGTCCTTATGGGTATTTTGCAATTTCATCCTTGTGTTGCTACTGTTTAACAAAGAAGCCAAAAATCGAACATTGAAATCGAATGCTAGAATCCCTACCTAGCTGAAACGTGAGTTCATCTCTTGTTGAAATCAAATGCTGGCTCAAATCCCTTGTCTCTTACTGGAATTCCTCTTGAATCACCACCAAAAAGACAGCCACAGTTTAATCCCTCTTTTGCCCTCAGCTCAAATTGCCCTCTCTAAATCTGCTTCCATTCAGATTCCAACAACCCTATCTTGAAATTCCTGGCTTCCATCCCTCTTTCTTCCTCTTGGCTACTCCACAAGTAGAAAAATAACACTGCATACACAAACATCACGCCTAATAGCTTCAGCCATCGTGCTTTCTATTCATCTCTCTTCAACTCTCTTTCTTGTCACAGGCCAGCCATGGAGATTGATGAGAAAAGAGGAGGAAGTCCCATTTCATCCTTTGTTCAAACCATTTTAATTTATGCGGCATTTATTTTCCCTCGATGACCTCCTACGTACCTATTTGTTTTTTGACACCTTCTGACAATCAATGGAGATGAACCTAATCACCTAAATCGCACAGATGGATACAAAAACAGATGGTGCTTATTAAAACGAAGATAAAGATGCTGCAACGCATTCAATACCAATGGAAATTGGCTTTATTCCATTTTAAAACGAAATTAGATTAAAAGACTACATGGCCATGGAATAACTGAAATGAAGATGAAGATCCACGATTTATTGTACCTGACCAAAAACAGAAGACCAAAGCTCACTTTCAATGGATAAAATGGAATTGCAAGTTTTGAAAACCAGGGCTGCTGAAAAACCCTGCTGTCCCGAGAAGAAAATGGAGAAGCTGGAACCCGACTATTTGAATTCTCAGCTCGAAGAGAGAGAGAGAGAGAGAGAGAGAGAGAGAGAGAGAAACCTTGGAAAGAAACAGTAGCTTCTCTAAAATTGCCCCACAACAGAGATATAGAGAAAGCACTAAGTCTCCCCAATACACAAAATTCGTTAAGCTTTTATATTAACTCATAAGGGCGGTGAGGGAAGGTTCATGGAAATTCCCAAGGTGGGCCCTACTCATAGAAAATCAGCCAATCTTAGCTTTCCAACCACCTCATACCACTAATGAGGAGAAAATTCAAAATGGTAATTTGGATCTTATAATAATACCAATGTTTGACATGCCAAAGCAAACTTCAATTTCCAACAATACTCAAATGCGCCACACGTTTGGCAAATTCTTTAAATAATAATTATAAAATAAAATACAAATGGATACAATGGGATGTCTACAGGTGGGATGCAGCAGAGGGAGGAAGACGAGCTACGGCTTTGGGGAAATCAAATAAGGCATTCCAAGAGTGATGAGGTTGGTCTACAATTTCTTTTTTTAAGCAAGGGATTTTTACAAACGACTCCTGAAGATCTGACAACACAAGTTAAAGGAGTCCTCTCTAATGGTTGTGGTTATTAACCACATAGATTTCCTGGATGGTTAACCGTATAGTATCATATCCTATTAAATGAAATATTCTATATTTCCTTTTATATGTTTTAGAATTTGGTCACTATAAAATATTTAGATAGTGGGCCTTGCTTCAACAAAGCTAGTTTTATAAAAGTGAATTCATGGAAACTTATCATTTGTGCCCATCTTGTTGACTATATGAAATCCATTCTGTCCATTGCATCTATAATTGCTTGTTAATTTGACAAATAAATCATCTTTACTTGGGCACCATTTGATAAAAATATAAAATCAACATAATAAAAATTTTAATTCATTAACCAATTTTGAAAATATTAATTCAAGATCCATACCATCTAAAATATTTTTTTCTATGCGAACAAAAAGATTCTATAAATCAAATAACATTCTAATGCATTTGTGAATGGATCTAAGTGATTTTAACATTTTAAACACATGATTATATATTTCTAAGTTGGCACAACCCACCCAAAACTAATTCAAATGTGTACCAAACAAAAGATAAACTTGTTAAACAAAATTACGACATTAGATAACAATTTCATCATCAAGGTGAGCTGCATTGGAGAGATTTCATAAATTGAATTCTATGAAATTGGGACCCTTGATATTATATTAAAAGAGTAATAAAAATAAAATTCGACAGCCTTATATTATGTATATGTAATTTTTAAAAATCAATCCACATAATTCAGTTAATATATCCAAAGTCATCAAATTATCTCGAAACTGATTTTCGTAGTTTATATTTATCTACGAGACTACACCGTTATTCTGCATTTAAATTTGGGATAAAACTTTTAATTATAATTTAAGTTTAAATAATATTTAAGGTTATTTTATCTTTTTATTTTTATTTTTAATAGATAATATATATTTTTAGTGCATAATATAATAATTAAGTTTTATTTTGTTTATTCTGCATTCCAGTCATCTGGTTGGTAAAGTGCTTATGAAAGAAACAAGGTATGATAACTTTCATATAAGCATGTGCCACAAATCAACATCCTAAGCAAGATTTTGGCAAGAAAGTTATGCATCTCTATTCTTGTGAATCTTCTATAAAAAGAGACACTTTGTAGTAGACAAGAGTAACCAGATACTTTTCCAAGAAAATATCACTCATCCTTTGTTACCGAACTAATAATAAACTGATGACTACAAAATCTATCCAAGATTACTTGAATGAAAGTATGATAATGAAAACGCCAAAATAGAAATTAAATTACTAATGAGTTTTATGCCAAGTGTTATGAAGATTCAAATCCTAAACACATAAAACAAATCAAAAATGCAAGAATCCGAGTCAAGGACATGCAACACAACAAAGCGGCACCTTAAATCAACTCAAGCAGCGACTTAGGTGAGTTGCAACCCAAGCTGACCCAAGTCTATGACTCTAGGTGGCAAGCAGGGGCAGGGCCAAAATAGGAGATATCAAGGGGGCCAAGTTGCACCTCAAGTCAACTGAGCCAGCAACTTGAGTGAAGTTGCAAGCTAAGTGAACCCAAGAAGCGACTTCAAACAGGTGTGTGAAAACTTGCAATTTTGAAGAATGATCTAAGTATTGCAAACTCACATACCTAAGTTGGCCCCACAAGTGACTTAGGCGAAGTCGCAACAAAAGTCGACCCCGACAACAACTTGGAAGAAGAAGAATTCACATTTTGATACTTTGAGGAGTAAAGTTGGATACCAAGTCTGCCTCACTTTGCAACTTGAGTGAAGCCACTTACTTAGTTAACTCAGACATGCGGCTCAAGTAGGGGCAAAAACTCTAGGGTAAGAAACGTGGACCCCATGCATAAGTCAAGTCGAAGGCAAGTTTACCCAACCTACGAATTGCGTAAAATCACATCCCAAGTCAATCTCACATGCGACTTTAGAAATTGCAAATAGAATTTATGGCACTAACTGGTTTGGGACAAGTGAAGTCAGACCTCAGGTCGACCCGACTTTTACTTGAGTGAAGATGCATCCTAGATTGGCTGTGCATGTGACTTAGGTGTAAAGGAAATTTGCGCTAAAGGCATCCTAACTAGTGAAGTTGCACCATAAATCAACCCAACCTTGGACTTGGAAGTAAATTTGAGCTTCGAGTCGACACACATTGCAACTTGAGCTGTAATAGTCACCAGAATGGATTATTTACCCTCCAAGCTATAAAAGCAACGTGTTAATGAGTGAAGAAGGTTAGCTAGAGCATTCATTGAGCCTTCATCTTCCCATTCTACAACCATTAAAGTCTCTCAAGTGAGAATTTAAGCTCTTGTGTGCAAGTAAAGCAAAAGACTTTTTAAATCTCCACCTACTACTATAATTTCAAGGGTTGATTGTGCTGAATTTAACTAAACAATTTCTGTAAAGTATAGATTTCTTTTTAGCATTTGAAATTTGTTCCTTAGGTTGACATTAGAGGTCAATCTTAAGAAGAAGCTAAAACAAGGTTTGGTTCGAGTGTGGCTCGCCAAGTTTGCTTTTATATTGATGCTCCACTAGAGCTGGAATCTAAATGAGAAAGTTATGCTGTATTGAGTATACAAAAGCAAAATCCAAAATACAACCCAATGTGCGCTGAGAAGAGTGAAGTGTAGACGTTACCCAAACCACTATATATCATGTCTCTTGCTCGTCCTTGCTTTTTTACTGCTTTCATTACTTGAGTCTGATTAGCAAGCAAATTAATTAAGATGAAGTATTGAAATCTAAGTGATTAAACTTTTAAAAACTCAATTCAGCCATACCCTCGTGGGGTAAGCCAATGCGTCAGGACCAACATTATGTATAAGATCTTAGTGGAAGCATACAAGTGCCTAAACTTGTAGCCGTTGGAAAATGTTGGTTATGAAGACCATAATCGTGTTGCACTACTTCTATGGGTCATAGTGAAGAAACACTGGAGTGAAAAGCTCTACAAAATTTCATCCTCTCAGGAATGGAGAAAAGAGGTACACAAAAGAGAAACTGGAAAAGTGGGCAGGAATAAGTTATATGTCATCTAACAGCGATAAAAGGGCTGATTGTGCATAGCAGTTCCAAACATTTGGAGGGAGAGGCAGCCACACCTTCACCTTGCTTTATGTTGTATGACAGGGGATAGTCATTGAAATAAAATGAATACAAACAAAATAGGAAAGCTTTTTGCATAAAAAATGAGAATAATGATTCAAAACATAAATACCAATGAGAAAAGATAGAATTGTGAAGTAATTAAGATCTCAAATCACATCAAAGAATAAAAAGAAAAAAAAAGGAGTAGAACTTTGTTTAAGAATCAGAGAAAAAAGGAAAGAGATGAAGAAAAAGTAAACTATGAAAAAAAAAAAAAAGAAGAGGAGGAAATACAAGAAAATGACATGACAAGAGAGTGGCCAATAATTGGAAGTAAAGTGATAGACAACATAATAAATGAGCCTTTTGGATAGACAAATTGGGATTGATGATAGAACCTACGTAATGACAAGGAAAAAAATTATTGGGGTGGGTAGGACTAAATAATGTTATATCAATTAACAGGAGGCAGGGAAAAAAGGAAAGTGATTTCAATCCCATCTCTTTTTCAACAACACAGCCTAAATTTTTGTAAAATTTTCAAATGAATGGGAACTCAAGACATACTTGAATTTACCATGACATTATGACACAGCAACTAAAATCAACTTGGCTATGTAGGCTGTTCTCAAGTCCACAAGTCTGCTCATGCAAATTATGAATCTTTTCAATGAAAGAGCAGATAAAACACAAAGTTTATCCCATGTTCAAAAGCATAATGAAGAAAAAGTGAAGGAATCACACGAGTGAAGTACATGCTCATGTGCTATTAATAACAAGGGAAGGTTCAGAGAGCGAATTTCTTTCTGCAAAACAAATCTAGACATTACGTACAATGTGCTCAAATTACCTGTATCAAAGGAAGCAAAGCTGCCATTGATAATGGAGTTGAATGAAGAACATCTTTTAGATGCCTCACTGCATCAACATAATTGCCTCTAGCTGTGCTCTTATCCAAATATTCATAGTAATTTTCAGCATCTTCAGTCGATTGCTGCCAGCAAATGGGTAACAAACTAGCATCCAATCCTGGCATCCAAATGCAAATCAAAAAATGAATATAAAGCACCTGAAAATTGTTCACATTCCTGATTGGTACATGCCACAAAAGTGAGATCTCATTTTAGTTCTCGAATTTTCTGTTAGTAGTGATGCTGGGGAGGGCCCAATATCAGACGACAATGTTAGTCATCACTAAGAGAATTGAATCTTTAATGCATAATCTTGCATTTGTGCTAAATAAACTATGTTGCAGTTAACAAAGCCCACAGCTTAACAAGGCCATGAATTACATACAGGAAAAGAAACCTACAGCTTAACAAGGCTGTGAATTGCCATTACTCATTACAAACATGAAAAGAAAATAAATCTATAATATTCACAGCGACATGATGAGATGCGTGAATTTAAATCGGGATTATGGCACATTCAAATCCCTAGAGTATATCAATAACACAATGAAGGTGGTTGCAAGGACTTATGGCTAGCTGACCATCAAACTGTGGTTACAAGTAAATCATTTAGAATCAACATGAAAGCAGCTTTAAACAAGGACATTATGGGTCTCAGAACATTGATTATCTGAGCATCAAACTGACAGAATAAGCCTGCTCTAACCATGCACTGCTCAGATCATCAATTATCTGAGCATCAAAAAGACAAAACCTTCCTGCTTTAATCATGTCCTGCAGCCTGTTTCACATTCATAGGGTACATTTGGGAAGTGATAAAACTTTTGATGAAAAATTTTTAGTGTAAAAGTTTTTGAGATACGAGAAAATAATGTAACATGATAAGGGTAATGATAAGAAGTACAAAGAATAAAGTTAAAATAAAAAGGTTAGATGTATGGGTAGTTATGTAGGGTAGTTGTACAGGAAGAAGTGAAGAAATAATTAAAAAATAGGGTAGTTGTGGAGAGTAAAAAATTTTAGGTATTAACAAACACCGCCATAATAATAATAAAAAAATAACTCAAAAAACAAAACAAAATGCATCAAGAGCTAATAGCAAGTTAAAACTGCAACAGCGACCAAAATACTAAAACGTTGGATAAATGGATGACTCACCGTATGGAAAAGACATAGCACCATCCATTACTAAATTGTTCTGGTTATGATTGGCTTGAGGATGACTATTTTCACGAGATGCTCTTTGGTAAGGTTTTAATTTGGGAAAATTTTCTTCAGACTGTTTTGGTAACACATCAGCATCAATATCCATGAGGCTCTTTCCTTTGCTACCAATGGATTCTTCTGAATCATGCTGAAGGGGAACTTTCACATCTTCAAATTGAATAGTTTTACAGTCATTTGTGAACTTAAATGGCTCATCTTTTGGATAGAGACTATGCTCTTGATTCACTCCACAAGTTTCTGATAATGACGTCAGGGAGTTCAATTGCATCACTTTTGGTATACCTGAATACCAGAGCTGGTAACACATCAACCCAGCCATCAACTTTACAATGGGTTCTGATCCAGAACCAGAGTCTTGGATTAGGCTGAAAGAAACATTATGTGATAAATTATGGCAACATCTTTTTTGGTAAAATATATAAAAAATGCTAAAAAAATGAATGGATTAATTAGACTGGAAGAAAATTTTCAACATTGATTATTGCAATGTCTTCTTTAATAAAATTTATAACAAATACAGCCAAATCAATTGCTCAACAAAGGGGGGAAAACAAGGATTAACATTTGGCATTAGAGTTAACCTCTGGCAGAACGAAGCATATCAAGAACTAAATATCATCAGTACAATCAAGATCATCATATGCTATTTTAATTCACTGAATTATCAAACTTTTAGGTTCTATCATGCCCCACCATTTATCAAGCTTCGGGTTTATACATCTTTTCTCTCACTTATTAAAAGATTAAGTCATCTAAAAAATATACACTAAGGCACATCTTTCTGATAATGTCAATTAAGCTTACTATCACCAAAAATAATATACGGATAAGCTTTGTTCCAACCATAAACATAAACAATCACTAATTGAAGATCCACTTATTTCTCTACATATGGTCTACATTCATTATTACTATGTCATGCATATCACCAATAATATCAATATGTTTATTAGTAACGTCAATTTTGCATCATTTTTACGTTGATTTCTTCTTCTTTTTTTTCGTTTTTTTCTTTTTTTTTTTGTTGAGTGTTACTTTTTATGTTGATTTCTAAGGACACAACCATATGCCTTTTCTGTTCAATAAAAAATATATAGTGTTGAACCTGACAACTTGAATTATAGTCAAATAAACTGCAAAGTATTTTCCTATAATGATTTTTTTTGAAGGCTGCTTGCAGAGCACTAAATGAAGCTTATTTAGCGTCAAAAGAGTCATGGTCAATCATTCATAAGTTAGCATTCACATGGGCCAAGATTACACAGATTCAAGTCCATTTAATAAAAAACTGGCCTAACCAAGCAAGGCTCACTACTCATGTAAAATATCATATTGCAATTATAAAGCATCTTCTCCTCTTCCATAAATCCTTTCAAAAGTCGGTAAGCAAAAGTAATCAAAGAGATTTCTACATATTCTCTTGAAGGAGGTGGTGATAATCCAACTTCAATGTGGCTCCAAAGAAAATATTGAGTTCTCTATCCTTGCTTTGCTTCTCTTTTTCTTATTCATTTTGTTCTTTTTGAAAGCCCTTTTTCTTTGAAATGCCAATTCTTCAGTTCCACTTGAATTCCGGCACAAGAAATAATCTCCGTGAGGAATTATTCTTTCCTACTATAACGAGAGTTTTCTAATCAAACTAGTTCTAACTTTGGAGATTCTTTTGAGAATTTGAATGCTACTCCTTTTATGTAAACTCATTGATTCCCTAATGTGCTTATAATACTTAGAGCATCAATCTTGTAATTTAATTCTACACCCTAAGATTTAGGATACTAAAGCATTCTGTTATTTTAATGAGCCCCATCCAATTTTTCTTGCATTATAAAGTAATATTAAATTTTATTGAGGTTGTATATGTAAGTCTTTTATGTATTCTCGATGGCAGTAGGTATTAGCATTGAAGGCATATTCTTGGTTTATTAATTTTTGTCTTCACTTGTAATGAAATTTTATTGAAAATTTCTTTTTCCATTTTTTGACACAATTTCTATAAAAATGCTAGAAAAATAAACCAGTATAGCACAAGAAACAGATCTTCATGATAGTTTAAACTTTAAGGAATAAAAAGATTTCAATTAGGCCCATGCTGCTTGTATCTTATTTGTGATTTAGGAAGGTAATTGTCAGTTTTGTTCCTGTGGATCTTGTTCTAAAACCTGGAGCAAATCAGGTAGTAAAGCCTAGCACTGCAATTGGTAATACTACATCCTTCAGTAAATACTGACAATAATACAGACAAGATGCAACAGTGACATCCCAAAAGAATCATAGCCTTCCTCAAGTCTAGAACATACCACTTGACATTGTTGTAAGCATCTAGAATGTCCCCTTTCATACAAAAGAAAAGTGTGTACTCCAGCGGAATCACGTACTTTCTCTGCCCAAAACTTTCAAATGTTTAGAAGCATACAACAACAAATGAATTTTCATGCTTGCAAAAAGTCAGTACATTTATGTGCAGCCTATCCAAGTATAGAAATAATTAATCCTACCTTGAAGAGGTAAACACAATGCAAAAGACCAATACCTTGGCACATTTAAAAAGATCAGAAGATAATTATGTCTATCAGCATCTAATTCGTTGCAACTTTGCTATCTACAATAAGGATGTACCAAACTAGCTGACAGACAGGAACAGGTGTAGATGTGAACAATAAGTGTGAAAGGTACAGTACGCAAAGGCTGATTCCTAGAGTTCCTCATTCTTCACTCTTCACATCACAATCCGCAAGAGAGATTCATCATCAATTGTAACCACAACCATCATTCTTTGTAATTCTTTTTTGCTGTGGCTGCTCTTGTAATCATAAACTTTTCCCATTGATTAGGTTCATCAATTCTTTATTACAGGAAGAACAATAAAAATTAGTACCAATGAAAATTTTTGAGTCTTGAGTAAGAAGCTCTCTTTCACCCAACTTGGTCTACATTGGTGGTAAAACACCCACAAAGAATATTGACAATGCAAAAAACTTACCTATTCCTACAATAAAACCTACACTATCAACCAATCTGAAAATCAATTCAAACACGCAGACAGGATGAACTTCTCATGTACAGAGGAATAGAAGCCTAAAATTTATGACGAGGGAGGAAAATATCTGGAATGAAAGAGTACACAGAAATGGCCCTGGATAAGGGAAAATAGTGGTCATTGCACTTGCCTGAGAAATCAAACAATATGGTTAGTAGTAAGGGGCTTGTCAACTAGTTAAAATCAAAACATAAGTCAATGATGCATATAAATGTTGAAAATAGAATACCAAAACAAGAAAACCAAAAACAATGTTTGCCTCTCTCAACATGATTCCATTAACAGGCTAGCCAAATTTTCGAAAAGACATACTTGTAAGGGAACAAGTTAAAACTACCTGCAAACACTTGGATCCACGCTTACTCATCCAACTCTCATAGAGATTCCTAATCTTCCTCTCGTTGTTAGCCAAGCCCTTCATCCGGCTTAGAACCTCCATAGTTGCCTAAACAAATGTGCAAGGTGAAAATAATGACATGCAGAATCACCTTGAACAACAAAAACAGTTTAAAAGGGAAAAAAACCAATATCTCCATTTCAAATTCATAATGGGACTGTCCAAGATGTTGATCCCCAGAAAAATTCCCATGGAATCCTACAGCAGCAAAAAGTAGTCCTTTCCGACCCTACACCAGTTTGAGCTTGTACAGTTTCAGAAGGGCTTTTAATGAAGGAACCATGCTATGAGCAACCAAAATCTAGTGGTATCTTCATAAAGTTGATTATAGGTGAAACCAAATTGCAATTAAGAACATAACCGAAGGAAATGATAGTAAATGAGTTCCAGTAGGAAATCACATAAAAATAATTCACATTTGATATCGACATTTGTGCAAGTACTTTATAACCAAGAAGCACTTGCCTCTTGTTTATTATTAGGAATTTTAGGCCTTTTCTGGATAACAAATTGAATTTCAGAAAATTTTATGACTGGAATTAGCTCTTTTGATGTTGATAAAATGACAAGTATATCAAAAGATGCGATTGCCTTTATTTATTTTTATTTCAACTGCAGAATCACATTCTAGTATTAGCAATGAGGAATCACAGACTACCCACCCCACCATGCATATCATGTCAGGCTCATCTCCCTGCGTCTATTTGCTTAGGAAACCAAAAGAAAACATGCTTGCATCTCATCCTCTAACACAATAAACAAAGACAAGGCTTTTGATGATGGCGCTTAAGCATAAACTCTTGACTTGTGAGCAGCCGGCCCCAATCAAACAGAGATCACTTAACAATTGACTCCTCTTCTGCAATAGAGATGAGCTTAAGGAAAAACTGCCAACTATTCATTCGAAAGGATTCCCTAAAACATTTTAAGAGGAATGAGAAATTTAATCCTCCAAATAAATGTTTAATTAGTGATATATGTAACTGAACCACAAACTATTGTTTATGTTTCAATCACTACCTTCATTTTTTTCATCTAAATAGTCCATCTATTTCGTACTTATTCACTTTGTGTCCAATCATCTACCCTATCTTATCACATAATTTCCTAATTTCCTCTTTTTTCCTGTCACCTTTATATATTGTACTCTTTCTCCTTTTGTGCATCTCTCTAAATTCCCAAATAGACCTTAAATGAAGCCTTAATCATGGAAGGAACGTGGCTTGGAGTTCTAAAGTTCAAAGTTCAGCAAAGACAATTCTCTTATCCTCCCCATCCTGTTATATAGACCAATTTTGGAAAAGTATGAATAAAGAAAGCCCAAAACAGAAAATCCAACATGGCTATGTTTGTGCATTTTGTTTAATTCAAGATAAGGCAAATGAACATGCAAACAATCTAATTTGACAAAAATATAAGGATCTTGTTCTGGGATAAGGATGTTGCACAGAATTCAAGATTAGCTGTAGTTCAGGAATTTTTATACCAGCTGGAGTCAATAAAAATTAAAATTTTATAAGACGAGAATAAGACCACCTATACTTTATAGAATAGCATTGGGCAATAAAAATATAAGTTAAAAATAATATGAGACAATCTAAAAAGATAGAATCAAGGACAATAAAATGAGAGAGTGGAATTAGGTTGTTTGTGTGCAATGAAGACCATAAATTATATCAGTTAGGAAGGGTGAATTTGTCAACATAAAAGGCCACAAAAGATCTAGAAAAGGTCAAAAATAACAAACATAGAGGTCATTACAGATGATATGAAATTGCTCTGATCCTCTGACTCACCAAGAACATAATCAAAGGTCAACAATTGTTGGAATAGGATCCATGTAGCTAAACCAACTAGGGGAGAAACAACCTATAATGATTATACTAATAAAAAGAAATTTCCTATAGAGATGCAACACTGAGAATCCTCCTTCAAACAGAGGGAGTTCCCACAGCTAAAATTCTAGCTAAACGAAATGCAATGATTACTTTTGGACTAAGACCCAAAAAACATTATAACTCACAAAATAGATTAAAAAATAAAAAAACTAAGGACGAATGTTTTTTCCAGATAGTTTCCTTTGTTCATACATGATTGTGGAATTCATGACCAATTTGCATGTTATGTGTAGATCTTACCAATCTGGTTAGCATGTATGTTGAGAGTTAGCTATGTCGAATTTAGCTTTAAACCTTTTAAAAGTTAAATCATACCAAACTAGACTATAAAAATATGCAGTCAAAAAAAAAAAAAAAAAACTAGACTATAAAAATAAGATAATAATCACTAATCAATGAGATCACTATCATAATGGTTAATCAAACAGTAAGCTATGCACATGATTTGAGTCACTACCTAAACACTTAAGAATACATGCATATTTTTGGCTCAAACATCATAACTAAGCTCCTATAAATGTTAACATTCATACCCAATATTTCCTCCGCTGCACAAGTGGAGAACTCTTTTCAGTTCCTTTCAACAATACACTCACAACCCCACTTGCATCCTTCCAATTGTGCTCTCTCACCAACTGCCGAAGAAGATGAATCAGTCGATACTTATGTTCACTTAAGACCAAGTCCTCATCCTGAACTTCTGAAGGCCTCATTGAGGGATGAAGAGACATCCTCGTTCTCTTGGCTGGTTTCTCAAATACAGGAACACAATCGTTGTTGCCTCCTCTTTCCACTTTCGTCTTGTGATCATGGGCAATAGACCTACAGCCATAGTTAAACCGTTCATCAGCCTTGCCCTTGAAATCAGCACCAATGGGATGAATACCATTGCCTACTCCTTGTGCAAAATTTCCCTTAAATCTCCCCTTATGATCGTTGTTGTTGGCAGTTTTAGCCACTCCAGATATTCTATGGCAGTCACCACTAGCACTGTCTTTGTCATTAGCTTCCATTTTGCCCAAGCGTTTGAGCCGTAAATGTCTGTGTTTCTGCAATCCTAAACACCTACAGTCCTGTGTATATGGAGAATCAGTTCGAAAGTCAAAATTCATCATGCATTATTCTTAATGAAAATAAGTGTTGATGCAATAACATTCACCAATCGGTAAACATGCAAGCTCAAAAATTAGGCAAAGAATCTCTACCCAAAAAAAAAAAGCAAAGAATAATAATAAGTCACACAAGAAAAAGGAATTGATTGCTAGAAAGGTCGCAGGGACTACAACTTGGTAACGAATTTAGTTGATATTTTAGCTGTATGTTTAGTGGAATAAAATCCAAAAGAAGAATAGCAAGCTCTGCCAGACAAGTCACAATGGCAAAAATCTGCCAACAAAATCTGGTGGACGAAGAGGAGCCAACAAAATCTGCATTGGAGGGGAAATGTGTTATAAGAACCAGATTCGATCTGGAAATGATTGCCTCCGGTCCAACTAAGTGTGGTCCTAGACTGAAAGAAAAAATGGTAATCAACTGGAAGAACCAGAGGCTTTGTCTAGAGAAACCAGTTCAATCATAAGTTCCATTATAGTTTCTTCTTCTCACCAATCCCAGTCTCCACTCCATCTCCTTTTTTTTCCATCTCTTTCTACTTCCAACACCTGTATATGAAAATTGGATAAAATAAATCAGCAATTGCTTGCTGCTCCTAGCACACAGCAAGCAAAGAAATCAACCAACTGCAGAGCCTTTTTAAATTATCATCTTCGTCCATTAGTCCACTCATACCCATCTCACCATCTTCTCAATCAATTGGGGAGGATAAGATCTCATAAAAAAACATAAAACACAGGGCCATCACAGCTGAATCTCGTTTGCAAACTTATGGTACACACAGATGAACCAAAAAACACTTGCCATGCTCTCTTCATTGCATTTGCACAAGGACTTTAATGATCCAAACTATTCATCTATATCATATGAATATGCATTATTACTAAAGGATCCCGATCTTTGGTGCACCTGGGTGTCTAACCCATTTTTGTTTTTTTATTTTTTCAAAAAATATTAATCTAAGTGTACCTAGTAAATTAATCCATAAACAAAATTTTATCATTTTTAGAGTGCATTTCTTTTTGGATTTTTAAACATAAGTATTTTAGTCATTTTCAATCCTTTGAAAATGGGGTTGAAAATGACTAAAATACATGTGTTTAAATATCAAAAAAAAAAAAATTATACACATATCTAAAAATAGTAAAACTTGGTGCATAATTAAATACACCTAAATTAATGATTTTGTAAAAAAGAAGAAGTACAAAAAAGGTACACCCTGGTGCACTCGATTTGGGTCCATCAATTAAATATAGACCTTTGCCCTCCTTAAATTTAGCTTGTATAATATTTTCAGCTTGTGGGTTGACTAGAGCTTACTAGGTGGATTAGATTGTTTTTGTGCTATCCAGTATTTTTCTTTATATACTTAGACATGCATCAATGCTAAATTTTGTATAATATTTAACTTGTAGTAGAATAATGTTGTTTTGGAGTTTCATTGTCCTTTTAATTCCTCTATGTTCTACAAGCCTTCTATTACTAATGAAATGCATGGACTATTAATACTAGAAACAGTAACTTTTATTATTAATTAAAAGAATTTTAATATTTTATAATCACATGAAAATTTTGGGTTCTTCGCAATCTCCTCATTTTAGGATGTTAAAATTTTTTATTAGACCAAATCAACCGCATTAGTTATTGTTGTATTCTTAATTATGTATAAAAATCATCTATAGATTGGATATTGCAATCTAATTGGAGTTGCCACCAGCTTTTAACCTCAAATATAAGTGCCACACAGTATACAATTATGCAAGGAATCAAATGAAAATTTGAGTATGATGCAAATTAATAGCAAAACATGAGAAATTGGATGTGGCTAACCAATCAAAACCTTAAAACTGCATGCAATTACTAACCAAATCAAAATCCATGTAAATTTTCTTAAGAAATCAATGCAAAAAAACAAGCTATACCTGCTCTCACTGTTATCACGAGATTTATTCATTGGGGATGGCTCCCCCCCACCCTTCCCCTTTAATTCATGATGAATCAGGTTGCACCACTAATCTCAGAGACTTAATTCATGACCAGGGAGGGCTTCCATTCATGATGAATTAGGCCATTTATAATGTTTAGCACATCTTATTCTATTATGCTACTAAAAAAATAATTTCCATTAGAAACTTAGAATTAAAAAATAGCATTCTCTCACTGTTATCACAAGATTTATTCATTGGGAATGGCTCCCCCCACAAAAACCCCTCCCCTTTAATTCATGATGAATCAGGTTGTACCACTAATCTCAGAGCCTTAATTCATGATCAGGAAGGGCTTCCATTCATAATGAATTAGGCCATTTATAATGTTTAGCACATCTTATTCTATTATGCTACTAAAAAAATAAGCTTCATTAGAAACTTCGACGTAAAAAATAGCATTTTTTTTAAAATGAATATATAGCTACTACAGCTTAGCATATTAAAGTTTGCAATACATATAATTTTTAGAATCATAAATAAATACACGTGGACAAACATGACAATGATTTAAATTTTTAAAAATCTTTAAAATTTAAAAAATAAAGGTCTTACACCAAGCACCGAATCATTATCCATTAATTTTATGGTACAATTGCGCTCCTTCCCTAACAACAACAACAATAAGCATAAGTCATTTCCCACCTAAGTGGGTAAACTGCAAAGATTTTGCTACATCATTCTTGATTATCCGTAATTAAATTTTTAGTAATCTACTAATCTTTAACTCTTTCATATCTTATTTAATTATTTTCATCCACGTTTTTTGGAGTCCTCCTATTCTCTTATTGCTTCCTATTTGAATAAACTCAACTCTTCTAACTGATGTCATCTCCAACCTCCATTCAACATAATGAAACCAACTTAGTCCGTTTTCCCTCATTTTATCACTTATTGACTTTGAATAAACTCAACTCTTCTAACTAATGTCATCACCAACCTCCATTTAACATAACAAAACTAACTGAGTCCGTTTTCCCTCATTTTATCACTTATTGACTTCGCTTTTAAATTATCTCAAATTACTTCATTTCTTTTTTTATTTTACCACTCATTGACTTTAACATTAACATTTCTACTACAATCATTTAATGTTTATGTTTTTCTTCAATTGTCTAACATTCTGCCCTATAAAGTAAAGCCAATTTAATCACAGTTTTATAAAATTTTCCTTTTTAATTGGGACTCAACGGTCATATAAAATTCCTAAAACACTTCGTCATTTTTTCCATCGTGCTCAGACTCTGTTTATGTTATCTTTCTCAAATTTTCCTTCTGTTGAACTACTGATCCTAAATACTGAAAGTAATCAATTTTTGGTACTACTTGATCTAAAATTTTAATTCGTTCCTCATCTAGGTTTTCAATATTATTAAAGTTGCATTTCATATATTTAGCTTTTGTTCGGTTAATCATAAAACCACTAGACTCTAAAGCATCTTTCCACTTATTTAATTTCAAATTTACTTCTCTAGTCTCATCTATTATTATTATTATTATTATTATTATCAATTTTCCTTATTTCTAATTTTATTTTTCCTCGTTATTACCCAATAATAAGGGTTGACCAAACAACTGACCCTTCAGACTAAAGAGCCACCAACAATGTTGCGAAGAACGATGAATTCTCGAAGACCAAGGCTCTAATGCCAGACCAATCCCAAGGCTTGCACCTTCGGAGTGTGAGAGCCAAGTCACTCTTGAGAGAATAGAATCGATCAAACACATGATTTTGAAAGTCAGCCGATACCAATACGATATGCCCATATCATTTCTATATCAATCATGACTAATATGCAATATAGGGGTAAAATAACTAGGGTTTTTTATTCCTTAACGTGTCGGCCGATTTTCAGGCATATCAACTGATACGGGCCTGTATAGGCAAAGACCGCTTTAGCTATCCCATATCATTCCAAACAGCATTATGTTAAAACTGAAAAATTAACGTGAGGTTGGGAAGTGATAAAACTTTTGAATGAAAAGATTTTAGTGTAAAAATTTTTTGAAATTAGAAAAAATGATATGATATAATAGGGGTAGTGATGAGAAGTAAAGATAATAAGATTAAAATAGATATATCAGTTATATGAGCTGTTGTATAGAAATGATTAAAAAGTAAAGTAGTCGTATAGAAAAATATGAAAAAGTAATTAAAAAATAGTGTAATTATGGAAAGTGAAAAGTTTTAGATTAAGAACTTATTTGAAAAGTTTTTAGCATAGCCAAACATGCCCCTGATCTGTTTTATGCATTTTCACTACTTTTTTTCTTCCAAGTGTTGCCACGCCTTTGCGATTGCAATTCCGATCCTTATGGATTGCAAACAACACATGGAAACAAATTGAGGTGAGAATTATTAGCAGATTTGAAAATTTTGCCCCTTTTTCTATGTCGCACATTTAGGATCTATGTCGCACATTTAGGAATTAAAACCCTTTTCGCTTGATTCAAAGGTGGAGAATGCATTCCAACCAGATTGGTGTTAGAATTCAGAGGAAAAATCACCTATTTCGACTAGATCTAAGATCTATAGTGAAGAATAAATTTTGAGGAAAATCCCTAAACAATAAGATTTTCTCTTCTAATTTGCTTAAGTCTCTAGATCTAGCTTAGATTTGATAAATAGAGGATAAAATGTTGTTAGATTTTTGGACTTGTGATATTTATTTCATTTTTATTTTTTGAATATTAAAAATTAGAAAAAATTATGCATTGTGCGTTTTAACATAACTATCTGGAGGAGCTTTCTCAATTTCGTCCTCGTTTTTGACGTACAATTTAGAGAATATTTGTACATTTTTTTGAAATTTATAGAAATTAAAAAATAAAAATCATTAGGTTGGGACCAAAACTATTAAATAACTAACAAATAATTTGCAATTTTAAAGTTTGTGCACATGAATATGGAAGTTACATGATTTAAACCATGGATTTAGTGCAATTTTCCTTGTGTTTTTATTATTTTTATAACTTTGCATATTAAAAAAATTATGAATAAAAATATTTGACGATTTATTTTTGAGCTCAAGGTACGTTCACATGAAATGACTATTTTATGATTTAAACAATGGAGTTATTGTAATTTGTGTAAATTTTCATATTTAAAAAATTTTGTTCTTTGGATACAAAAAAACTAAACATACACATATAGGCATTTTACAAATACTTATAAACAAAAATAGATTGATACACGATCATTCATATAGGCAAAATGCAAACTACAAATTCTTACATTTCTTAATTTTCTGAGTTTTTTACATATTTTTTGTCTAAAAAAAAATTTTGTCCAATACAATTCAATACTGTACAATATCAATAAGATACAGTCATATCATATTGTTTTTGGAGAGAGTCGATACACCACACAATATCAATATTCCAAACCATGGATGAAGGCAGTAACATCACCTTGACGTCAGCTTACTTACCATCTAAAGAAACTCATCAATGTCACAACGCTTGAGCAGGGCAACTCCGCCCAACATTAATGATGGTTCTAACAATCTAAAGTGAAGTCGACTCAAGCAATCATGAACCATTTGGGGCGAACCTTGTTCAATGCTCCGCAAACCAAAGACGAACACATCAGGTTAAAGAACATCTAAGAAGATGATTACAAATCTCATTCTAATACTAAGCATGTGTTGCAACCAGTTAAGTAATGTATAAAAGCAATACCACTAATGCGGGCGTGAAGATATTTTCATAAATTTGGGTTTAGATTGTTTTAGGATGTTTATTTCTATTTTGGAAGATCTTCTAGATATATTTAGAAGATCTCTTAGAATATTTTAGAATCTGTTTAAAATAAGCATGTATATATTTTAAGTTTACTTCCTTTAGAAGTTTACTTAAAATATTCAATTTCCTTTTCTAGAAAGATTTTCTTAAGATATTTTAGAATCTGTCTAAAATAAGCATATATCTATTTTAAGTTTACTTCCTTAAGAAATTTACTTAAAATATACAATTTCTTTTTCTAGAAGAATTTCATTTGCTAAGATTAGGCAGTATGTTCACCTATAAATACAACACTTGTAAGCTCTAAAGGAGCATCAGTTTTGAGAATTATAAAGAAGTGTCTCTTGGTTTTTCCCTTCTACTCCTCTCTTCTTCATCTTTCCCCTTATTCTTCTACTCTTTCTACCTTCCTTCTTCTATTCTCATTTCTTTAGAGATTCCTTCCTTTTTCTTCTATTTTCTTCTCTACCCATCCTACATAAATTGGTATCAAAGTCAAACTTGGTACTACTTTCACCTAATTTCTATTGTCATTTTGCTGTCCACAAACCGTTGTCGTCTACAAATCACTGCTGCCCATTCTATTGTTGTTTGTTGTCCACGACTGGTGCTATCATTACTGTTCGTTCTGTAGCTGTTTGATGCTTTCTACTACTGCCATTACAACAACCTATTGGTCATCACAAAGATACTGCTAAGAAGTTGTTGAAATCACTTTCAAGTTGTCTCTTGCTAAACTTGGCAAGATTGGACCTCAACAGACAAATTCTAGAGCTTTGTGGAAATTTCAGCTTGTTTCTAGAGCTACCTCAAGGACAAGTTGTCATCTAACTTTTGGAGATTTTCATCAGTGTAGACCTCAAAAGGTCAATCAAATTTTGACAACTTGAGCAAAGGTTCTATTGCCATAGCTGCTTTAAGCATGTCAAAAGGCTTTTGACAGCTAGAGGATCAGCACCATCTCTGATTCTTCTTAAGAAGATTTGTAAGTACAACAACCTTCTTTGAATAGCCTTCAAAAAAATGCCGATGGTAGTTAGCTAATCCAAGAAAGAATCGCAATTTGGTAACCTTTGTGGGAACTAGCCACTCCACTATAGCTTGAACATTGCCTTGATCCATATACACCTTCCCCTGCGAAATGTGATGCCCAAGGAACATAATCTTCTATTGGGCAAAGCTACATTTTTCTCTTTTTACATACAATTTGCAGGCTTTAAGCTTATCAAACACTAACTTGAGGTGAGAAATGATCATGTTGAGCCAACGTTGGTTATCTTTCCTACGCTTTGAATTGCTTGCTTTTTGTTTGGCTAAGATGGTGAAAGTCAAGGCTTCAAGAAGCAAAGCTATGAAACAACTGACTGAATGGGTAGCACAACTCGAGGAGGAGATGTCTGCCATGATTCTATTGGGAAGAGCTAAGATGGGCGATCTCACTGCAAGACTTGTTGAGCTAGAACAGTTTAAAGTGGGTGTGATGGCAAAATTTTTGGAATTCAAGAAGAATTTTTATAAGGAGGTGGAGATTCTCAAAGGCACCATCCATGGCTCGAGGAATGATAAAAAAGCACACAAAAAGATACCTATTCCTAGTTCATATGGGGGCTCTAGGAATGCTAAGGAACTTGAAAACTTTCTATGGGATATGGAGCAATATTTTCAGGTCGCTCATATTGATAATGCTGAGGAAGTCACAATGGCTTGCATGTTCTTAAGTGGGGACACAACTTTGGTGGCATAACCAAGTTGAAGATGCAACTCGACCAAAGATCACGACATGGGAACAAATGAAGGAAGATCTAAGAGAGCAGTTCCTTCCTTACTACGTG
Source organism: Annona squamosa (assembly GCA_035584095.1). Lineage (NCBI taxonomy): Eukaryota > Viridiplantae > Streptophyta > Magnoliopsida > Magnoliales > Annonaceae > Annona > Annona squamosa. The sequence goes on from JAXCLR010000105.1 coordinate 43,030,172, forward strand.
GCATGGATGGCTTGTGAATCACTGAGAAAACTCAAGCGCGTGGGTTTTGTGCGTGAGTATGTGAAAGTCTTTCAATCATTGATGTTGAATGTGAAGAACATGTCGGAGGATGATAAGCTCTTCAACTTTATGGCTGGGTTGCAATAATGGACACAAATAGAGCTCAGACAAAAAGAGGTGAAGGACCTTGCAGCGGTAGTTGAAAGCCTTATGGATTACAAAAGCAATTCAGAGGGCACGTTGAAGCAAGTTTCTTCAAGGGACAAGGAGAAAGCAAAGGAGGACCAAGAGGGCGAGTCGAAACAATCTAGTAAGTCCGAGAAGCCCGGTACTGGTTGTTTCATTTACAAAGGTGCTCATTTTGCTAAGGATTGTCCAAAGAAACAATTGGCTTCGATTGTCACTGAGGATGATGATGAGGTGTCTTGAATGGGCACATTGCAATTGGTGAATGCAATGACTCATGAAAGTTCTCGTAAGTGTGGATTATTGTATGTGTTGGCTAAGTTCAATGGACATAAGGTACATGCCATGATTGACACAAGTGCGACTAATAACTTTATTTCAGTTGGTTATGTTGCACGTTGTGAGTTATCCTTGGTGAAGGATGAAAGCAAGGGTAACGCTGTGAATTCTAAGACACGATCAATGGCTGGTGTGGCTAAGGGGGTGGACTTAGTTGTGGAGAATTGGAAAGGGAAAGTAGACTTGGTTGCATTTTTCTTAGAAGACTATGATTTTATATTGGGACTTAATTGGTTATCAAGGGCTCAAGTCATGGTTGCTTCACATCTCAGGGGAATGTTTATAGTTGATAATCCATTTCCTTATTTTGTTCGTGAAGTTGCGATCCCAAATAAGATTGTTGGTGTTCAAAGTGTTTCTACAATAATACTTATGAATACCCAAGAAGAGGTTATGAAACCTTCATGGCAACCCTCGAGGAGGAGGTATCCCATGATAAGAAGTATACTCTCAGTGGTGAGAGTGGGATGGTGCATGGGAATGCTTTTTTCAAGGTCATGCAAGATGTGTTAGAGGATGCAGATTCTTCACCAAAGTGTTTGGGCACGAAGTATCCTCAAAGTAGAAGGCACATCAACTAAGCAATCGAGTCCACCGATATTACTCAATCTCTTATTCCCAAAGTGTTAGCATCATCAAAGCAAACAGAACTTAGAAAGGAGCTCACAAAGAAGTTGGATGTGGATATCATTCAACACATGAAGATGCCTAGTGAAGTCCCAATCCAATTCAGAGGAAACGTGATAGATCGAGCAGGCTATGTGGCGAATACGACCTCAACAGTGATAGTAACAATGTGTTATTTCCATGTAATAATATATGGGTTATTGTTTACTTGGGATTTTATTTTATTACTTTGGGTAACAAAATGGGTCAACACATCGTAAAACTCAAGTGGGTGCTTAAGGGGTTGGGTGCTTGTATGCTAACTTGTTGATTTGCTAAGGAGTGGATGTTCCTTGAGCATAGCGTAGCCTTGGGATGGGTGTCTTTAGACTGTCAATATGTGTTTGGCAGGGTGCATGCTAAGGAGGCATTTGGGCTACGTATGCTCAAGTTGCAATGCGTGGTGAGTTGTGCATGGATGGAGTCCAAGTACAAGATGTGGTTCTATTGAACCTATGGAGGGATCTAGTGTGAAGTTGGTCGTTGACTTGTCAAACAAGACTTGGCAAGTGGAAGATAGTGGAGATTGAACAGTGCAAGGATGGCCAAAGTTCAAACTATCGTACAAGCTTGTGCATGAGCTTGTAAAGGCATATGCGAAGGTGTTAGGAAGTGCCTTAATGTCTTGTGTTCTGTGCAGGAAGCTTCTATGCAGATGGATGCTGGAACTTATTAAAGGGTTCGAGCACAACTTGAATCCTGGGTCAAAATCAGGTTTGTCCAACAGCGTTGCCGGAATGCACTATGGAGGACATGGACTTATGCAGGACTCGGACGATTTCCAAGTTAGACCAAAGGGGCTGGTCAGATCGAATTGATCGTGGTGCATAACTGAACTTAGCCAGGTGGGCTAAGCACGGCCAAAGGTGGTTGGCCAATGCGGCACCAAATGGTGTTGCAATGTAGTCGAGCGTCGACTAGACTTAGCGGTAAGCTAAGTGTGACCAAACATTGGTCAATGAAGGCTAAGGGAGTTAGCCAAAGCAACATCAGGTTCATGCTATGGAGCAGTCCACCTATGTGTGGTTAGACACAATTTCCAGTTGCTAAAGGAGCATAATCCTTTCTGTTCTTATTGGGGAGTGATGTTGGCGACGAACTGGTTAATCATAGTACAATGTCAAAGGACGTGAGTCTGTGGTTCTTGCATCAATGAAGGCATCAATGAGTTTGAGTGGGGGAGGCTTGTAACACCCTTACATAGTGGATCGTGCGGAGCGGAGCAGACGATCCATGTGGCGCGCTTACTTACACGAGGTGAGTAAGATGAGACGTGGTGATGCACGTTCGTGATTTAAGTCTTGGCGGACACGAGACGCAAGCAAGGCGGATCGTGGAGCGGGACTAAAGCGAGATCATGAGGTGATCAGGTGTGCATAATCGTGGATGCAAGATGGACGTGATACAGATCGTGGACGTGGATCACATCGACAATGCACGTTGCGCATTGGCAGTCATGTATTGAAGATCGTGCCAAGTAGGAGCAATGAGGTTCATACCAAGTAGGCTAAACACATGGCAGGCGAAGACTGCTAGGTGGCAGTCATGTGGCGATGACGTGTACTTCTACTGTACATGTGGCGCTTACATGGTGCACATGTGAAAGGGCTTGGACCAAGTCCTTGATGACTAAGTCACTTCCTTAGAAAATGAGAGACTTAGTCATAACCAACTCCTCGATGCAAGGAGGGAGACGTGTTCTGGGAGGACACATGGGCTTCTTGATGTGGGACATGTGTCTTCACAAGAGAGAATCAAGGGCATGTGGCTTGAGCTGAGCTTGACATGTGCCTAGTTGGTTAGCTAGTGTATACCATATATATACCTTAGGCTTTTCATTTGTAAAGGCACTTAAGAGGGGCATAAGGACAGAGGGGGGCACACGTAGAAGAGACTCAGTGAGGAGTCAAGGTTGCTATGTGGTGCAAAGTCATGGGCTTCTTGTATACTATGTACAAAGCATTGTTTTCCTTAATGAAAGGTTGGGATTGTGTCACTCTCTTGTAAGTTGCTTGTGTGGCTTTTGTACTGCTTTGCTTTCGTTCCTATCTCTTGTATTTTGCTTGCTTAGTTGTTTGGTTTCATTAGCGTGGGGGTTAGGCTGCAAAGATCAGGGATCTTAGACCAACACGCAGTGCGGCATCATATAAAAAATTCGGACCCGTGACAGTTAGCTACAAGCATTTACAAGTGATGTACCCCGAGATTTGCCCCCAGTGCAACACGTGTCCCCCTTGGGCTAAGGGATGTCCAACACGTGCCTTAGACTAAGTCCACCAAGGCAGTTGCTCCCCACTACACCTGATGACTTGTTCTACGTCATTCCCTTCTCAAGGAGAGTGGCCCATGTCAGCTTAAACCAAGTCCAAACCTTCCAACGAGGTGCCATAATAAGTCTTGTGTGCCCTCCTGGCGTCCAGTCAGCTTGTGCTGCGTCCAGCGCTCCCAAGCTTTCATTAAAAGGAATAGTCTAGCTTTACAACTCTCACACCCACAGCCCTTTCACTTGGCACCATGGCTATTGACGTCAGTTGATTTCTAAGGAACAGTGGTGTTAAAGTATACAAATACAAGTGACGTGGCCCAAAATTTGCTCCCAATGCAACACATGTCCCCCTTAGCCTAAGGGATACCCAACACGTGTTTTGGACTAAGTCCACTAAGACAGTTGCTCCCCACTATACTTGATGACTTGTCTCATGTCCTCCCCTTCTCAACGATAGTAGCCCATGTCGATTTGGATCAATTGTAAACCTTCCAATAAAGTGTCACAATAAGCCTTATGTGCCCTCCTGGCATCAAGTCAACTTGTGTTGGGTCCAATGCATCATACCAACTCCTCGTGCTGCGTCGCCCATGCAACAAGACACCTCGTATTAGCAATCTGCCTTAGATCACGTCCATGACATGCCGCGCTCACGCCAAGGACTAGTGCATTGCCCCGCGCTCCTCATTTGTCCACCCGTCTATGCAATGTGCATGGGGGTTACAGTCCTCCCCTGCCTGAACTCGTCAATGCCCTCATTGATTCAAAGTCTTGAACAAGTTCAAACTGCCACGAGGTTGCATCCTTATGCCTTATTGTCTGCTGGACAGCCTCTCCTTTCCACTTGACTAAGTATTTAATCATCTAGTTCTTCTTGTTTTGTTCTTTGATCCTGTTATCAATGATAGTCACTGCTTCCTTGTTGAACTGTGTCCGAACTGTTGGAAGTGTTCTCCTACAGACACTCGTTTTTGGATCCTGAGGATCTTCGTAAAATGACTTTAGAAAAGAGGTATGAAAAACAGGATGAAGTTGGTACCTCTTAGGTAAATTCAACTAATAAGCCAGCTTACCAATCCGCTTCAAAATGTTGAAGGAACTGTTATATTTCTGCACCAACCCTTTATGTGCTAGTTTCCTACTGATTTTTTTCCAAACTAGAGGCATAAGTTTCAACATCACTTTATTCCCAACGTGGAACTCCAGAAACTCTCTATCCTGGTTAGCATACTTTTTCATACGATCTATTGCTTTGGTTAAACAATCCTTGGCTTCACCCATGAGTTCCTCTCATTCACGATCAACCAGATACGCCTCTTGACGACGTCCTCTATTACCCTATCGAGCTATCTCAGTTAGCATAATCAATTTTTTTCCTCAAGACCGGGTCAAAGGGACTTTTGCCTGTGAAACTGGATTCGTGAAGGTTGTAGCTCAATTGTGCCACATCCAAAAGATCGACTTAATCATGTTATTTGGTTGCAACGTAATGCCGGAGGTACTCCTCTAATATCTAATTCACTCGCTAAGTTTGACCAGCTGTCTAGGGGTGATAGCTAGTAAAGAAATTGAATTGTATACCCATCAACTACTATAGAGTCATCCAAAACCAACTAGTGAAATGGGGATTCCTATCGCTGACCACGGCCAATGGCATCCCCCAAAGTTTCACCACATTCTTGAAGAACAACTTGGCTGCTTTTGCAGCCTTACAACCATGAGGGGCAGGAATGAACGTCCCGTACTTGGAGAATCGATCTATCACTACCAAAATAGATCACATCCCCTTTGATTTTGGCAGCCCCGTGATGAAGTCCATTGACAGGCATGTCCATGGCTTCTCTGGAATAGGTAAAGGTTCCAATAGCCCACCAGGTTGCCGCTGTTTTGTCTTATCTTGCTCGGCAACTTGGTGGAGGACGTTGTCAAGAGGCGTATCGAGAGAGAAACTCATGGATGAAGTTAATGACTGTTTAATCAAGGCAGTGAATCGTATGAAAAAGTATGTTGACCAGGATAAGAAATTTCTGGAGTTCCACATTGGGGATAAAGTGATGCTGAAATTTACACTTCTAATCTGGAAGGAAATCAGCAAGAAACTAGCACATAAAGAGTTGGTGCAAAAATATGACAATCCCTTCAACATTTTCAAACGGATTGGCAAGTTGGCTTATTGGTTGGATTTACCTAAGAGGTACCAACTTCATCATTTTTTCATGTCCCTTTTCTAAAACATTTTATGAAGATCCTCAGGATCCAAAAAAAAGTCTCTAAAGGAGAGCACCCCCAACAGTTCGGACATAGTTCAACAAGGAAGCAGAGGCCATCATTGATAAAAGGATCAAAGACCAAAGAAAGAAGAACTGAAGGATTGAATACTTTGTCAAATGGAAAAGAGAGATCGTTGAGCAAGCAACATAGCATAAGGATGCAACGTTGTGACAGTTTGAACAACTTGTTCAAGACTTTGAGTCAATGAGGGCATCGATAAGTTCAGGTGGCGGAGGCCTGTAACCTCCTTGCACGTTGCATAGGCAGGTGGACGAATGAGAGGGAGTGATTGCTCAAGCAAAGGGAGTAATGCACTAGTTCTTGGCATGAGCGCGACTCATCATGAACATGATCCAAGGCGGATCACTAATACGAAGCTTCTTATTGCATGGGTCAACGCAGCATGAGTTGGCATGAAGCGTTGGACACAACGCAAGCTGACTGGATGCCAACAGGGCACACAGGGCTTACTATGGCACCTCGTTGAAAGGTTTAAACTTGGTCTAAGCTGACATTGGCCACTTTCCTTGAGAAGAGGACGCGGGACAAGTCGTCAGATGTAGTGGAGAGCAATTGCCTTGGTGGACTTAGTCCAAAAAACGTGTTGGGCATCCCTTAGGCCAAGGGGGACACATGTTGCACTGGGAGCAAATCCCGAGGCATATCATTTATAAATGCTCATATATTTAAACACCACTGACTCCTTCCTTAGAAACCAATTGACGTCAATAGCTGTGGGTGTGAGAGTTGTAAAGTCAGACTATTCCTTTTAATGAAAGGTTGGGGAAGTGTTCTTGTATATATTTTATCCCTCTCCTGAGAATGCGTGATCCCATCCTTTTACCCCCTTTTCTCTAAGTGTGCTACTAAGGCTTGGCAAACCTTAGGCCGGTTACAAGTGTGTTCATACGCCACGTTCAAGCTTGTAACAGCTTTTGCTCATAATATCCACCAGAAAGTTGACACCCACATATATATGGGTCTGGGTTAGATTCACACACTTATGTCTTTAGGTATCTCCCACAACATGGATATGGCTATGGAGAGCTTAGCAATAGTTAAAGCAACAATGATGATAACATTGAAGAACCTCCAAGGCATTCATTTTGGTGGTGACCAATGCACTGGATATGGAATGCCGTATCGAGGTAACAATCAAACTTTCAAAATTACTAGTCTTTCTGCCTTAATAATTAATACATTTTCAATTCTACTTGTGAATTTCAATTTATCAATTTCTACTTCATTTATCTAGTTATAAACTTGTGTTGTGAGTTGCGAATTATTAAAGTCATATCGATTATCGACAGATTAGATACTTATTAGAAAAATGGATCGATACACCATAATCTTTTGCAAAATGTAAATTAACAACATATTCTTGCATTTTCCAATTTTCTTAATTTAGTGAATGTTTTTAAATATTTTTTAGACAATGAAAAAAAATTCACCTCAATATGAGTCAATACCGATACAATACACCCATATAGTATAGGTTTTCGGACGGCCCGATACACCATCTAATATCGATATTCAGAGCCATATTTGCAAGTAGTACCGGAAGTTTTGAGAACTCAACACTTATTTGCAAACAAGGCAAGCATAAGTCTGCCAAATTCCAAATTTAGTACCTTGGCCAAACTATTTCGTTTGAAGAGGTCCAAGCTAATGCCAGTAAGTTGGATGTTATCAACGATTGGCAAAGGCCTACAAAAGTCGAGCAATTATGTTCCTTTTTGGGATTGTCAAGCAACTATCACAGATTCATTAAAGGCTATGGTGAGATTGCTTATTCTTTGACTCAATTGTTAAAGACGGATAAGTTTCGTTGGGGTGCAGATGCAGAGAAGGCTTTTTCTCAATTAAAGGAAGCCTTGAGTTCACCACCTGTGTTGCAATTACCTAACCTTTCCAAGCCTTTTACCATTGAATGAGAGGCATCTAGTGCAGATTAAGATATTTGTTACAACAATGTTCTCACTCCCCTCCAACAGCGGTGGATGGCTAAATTGGTGAGACATGATTTTAAAGTAGAATACAAAAGGGGTGTGACTAATAAAGTAGTTGATGCCTTGTTTAGGCAAGATGGAACTATCGATCTTGACTATTACTCGGCAAGAATCTTCTTTGTTTGAGAAGATTAGACAAGATTGTGTGGAAAATGCAAAATTGTAAAAATTAAGGCAAGAAGTGGAGGACAATCCAAAGGCTTATCCCCAATATGCAGTTAAAGATGGGTAAATATATAAGGAGGGAAGGCTCTTGTCCTCATCTGGTAACCCCTATATACCTCTACCGTTATTTCAGTTCTATATTTCTTGTTTAGGGGGGCATTCCAAAGCATTACGCACCTATTTGCATGTTAAGGAACATTATGTGTGGAATGGAATGAAGGCCAGAATTAAGGCATATATTGCTAATTGTGACATATGCAATAAAGCTAAGTATGAACTCAAAAACCCACAAAGTTACTGTGGCCATTGCCAATCCCTATACAGATTGGGAGGGACCTTACTATGGACTTTATGGTTGGGCCACCAATGTCCCAAGGCAAAATGGCCGTATTAGTGGTGGTAGATGGGTTGTCCAAAGGGAGCCATTTTAATGCCTTTGCTCATCCTTTCACAGCTCTCATAGTGTCTAAGGTCCTTTTACAAGATGTTGTCAAGCTCCATGGCTTGCCAAAGTCCATAATTTCTATCGAGATTTTGTTTTCTTGAGTGTATTCTAGAAGGCTCTGTTTCAATACAAACAAATTGATCTTTCTTACCGTTCTTATCACCCTAGTCAGATGGATAGACCGATGCTATCAATAAGATTTTGGAATCCTACTTTCGCGGCTTTTGCATGGAATAACGCCATTGTTGGGTAGACTACTTACCCTGGGCTAAGTCGTGGTACAATTCTACGTATCAAGCCACCATTAAGACGACCCCATTCCAAGCTATGTATGGGCGACCTGCTCTATCTATTGTTCCTTATGAGTCAAATCAAGTTGAGTGGCAGAGATAGAGGCTTGTCTATTGGAAAGGGACCACATTCTTTTAGCTTTGCATGATTCCATTTGCATGGCCCAAGACTATATGAAGACTTATTCCAATACACATCTACGGCATGTTGAATTTAAGGTGGCCAACTGGTGTACCTAAAGCAGCAGTCATTTCACCAGTAAACTACTCACTCCAACAGGTTTCATAAAGTGGCAGCACGATATTATGGGCCTTTTGTTATTTTGGAATCGGTGGGTTCGGTTGCCTATCGTTTGCAATTGCCGAATGGGATCAAGATTCAGGCTGTCTTCCATGTGTCTTTGTTGAAATGGGCATCGATGGAACAGTTACTCGCTTCAGAATTACCTTTTGCCGATGAATATGGTTGTTTACAGCTAGTACCCGCTACCATTATTGAAGTGAGACAGCTACTGCATTCAAGTAAGTTGAAGCAAGAAGTTCGAGTGAGGTGGTGCACTCTTCCACCCTGTGATGATACTTGCGAGGAGGGCTTAGTCATTATGGGCTCCAACCCAAGGCCTTGCTTAGACCTCCAGCTTGCTATCCGGACTGATGGTTCGTTGTGGGGAGTCACACAAACAGGCGTGTGGTAGATGGCTGCCATTAGTGCAATAATTATCGCTAAGTTAGCCAGCCGGCGGTGGCGATATAAAAGGAGACTTTACCCACCGATTGAAATAGGTGAAGAAGCTCTGTCTAAGTCATTTTCATTCTCATCTTTTCTTTGTATTTTCTATTTTCCTTTCTTTATACGCAATAGTGACAATTTTTCTCACTATAATTCAATAAAATTCAATTGAATTTCTCATCAATCCTGTTGAACCTAACAAATAAGCACAATGTGAATAAGCTCTAAAACAATGCTTTTTCCCTAATGCGTAGTCGTGCGGTAATATCACCACTACGCCAAATAGGCCCTGAATCTCACATTCTCACCCGCTCAATGGAATCAAGTAACTAGCATGTAAGTTTTGTGTTTTCACCTCCTCTTTCTACTCTCGTATCACATCATTCACGAGAAACCCCCATAGATAGGTTTGGATTTTGGAACTTCGTTTTGCAAAATGACTTTGCAGTAGGCATTGTAAGCAATCCCATACCACCTACATGGTTGTATCACAATATGAAACCATGCTGTTAAAGTCATGCTAACGATCAAGCGGGAGAAGAGACTAGTTTAATTAGAACAGGTTTAATTGGTTAATTAAACCAATTTGAACAAGTGTCAATATTATATACCAATTATTTAAAAGTATTTAATATTAATAAATAACATTCATAACCCTTAAAATTGTGTTAAACCTAGAATCTATCACTCTAAAGACCAAATATGGAAAAAAATAAATAAAATCCTTTCAAGGCTACATTAACTAAGCATAAGCATAACATATCAAATAAAAGAAAATAATATCATTAACTAACCTCATAGAAGATATAATATTTTATTGGTCTTGACTCCTCACGATTTATCTTTGTTCTTTTATGAATTGCGCATTTCCAAATGTATCTAACACAACAATAAACAAAACAAATCAATAATGGTTGAATCATTAAATCATTTTTAATCATAATATCACACAAGAATGGTTCAAGTAAAAGACATATCAAGACAAAAGAGCGTGATTGATATAACAACTTAAAACTTTTTACAAACAACTTTGCAATAGGGCCTACACTCATAGTGATATCATAGAATTTCAACCTTCCTAGCAATCATAGAGGTGTTGACTTCAATTTCAAACCTAACTTTACTTTAGAAATTTAACCCAACCCTAGAAGCCTAAGCCAATTATTTAATCACAAGTACAAACATATAAATGTATCTATAGATTAATATGCCTTAAAAAAGTAATTTAATTGAAATTTTGCTACTTAAGACATGTTTTGCAACCCAAAAAATTTTTTGAATTAAAACGTTTCAATCTAAAACTTTTCACTCTTTACAATTATTTTATTTTAAAATTATTTATTCATATCTTCCTACACAACTACTCTATTTTTCAATCATTTCTACGCAACTATCTATACAACTAACCTATCTGTTTTAACTTTATTTTCTTTATTCCTCATCATTACCTCCAGTATATCACATCATTTTTTCTGTTCCAAGAACTTTTCCACTAAAAACTTTTCATCCAAAAGTTTTAATATTTCAATTTAAAACATAGTGAACAAGTTTTAGATATTTTTATCATACTACTTTGGGCTTTAATGTCTAAAGTCCAAAGTTTCTAGATAAAAAATTGAAATAAACGCATACACCTAAATTATATAGTTGGGTGGGCTCCTCAACCTGCTCACTCCAAATATCTACATGCAAGCCATGGTGAATTTAAGAAAATAGATTATTGCAAACACTACCCAACCATTTGCAAATTAGCATGATCTCATACCAAAAAAAAAAAAAAACAACAACAACAACAATAAAAAATAATGATAAGTTTTAGATTTTGGAAAGAACATGGATGGAGAGGCTTGCGGAATATATTCAGTCATCCTTTGATTGGCTAGACACAATTGCCAGAGGTGAGGGAGAAGAAAAAACAAATTGGGACTTTTCTATCAACATTGAAGAATAATTGGGGTTTTTCGAAAATGACTAAATCGGGCCAATCGATTCAAATGGTCAGGCCACAATTCACGCATACATTGGGCATGATTGAACTAGAGGGACTACTAGTTATTAGTCGAACTAGCCAATGCGGTCAGTTCTAACAACATTGACTGTGACTTTCTCTTCCAAGAGGCATTGAAAAGTATATGAAAAGATGAATTGGGTTGTGAATAAGATGAAAAGGTTGAATGAGAATAGACTGGTACATATTAAGAAATGAGAAATTATATTGAAAATAAAAAATATAATCGTTGCATATTGGAAAATAAGACGTCGTATTTGAAATCGAAAATCTAATTGCATTCGACCACATTCAAGCCCTTTGCATTAGCAAATTTCACATTTTGCAAGCTATGATGGTACCAACAAACAAGTAATCATTCTTGTGAAAAGTTCCATAGTAATACGATTTGTTGCAATCATTTGCATTTTAGGAGACTACGAGTTGGTTTGGGAAAATATACAAGTAAAAGTAGAAAAGTGTGAATGGAAAAATTTTTAAAGAATGATGTGATATGGTAAGGATAAGGTAATAAAGTTAAAATAGATACTACAATTGTATAGGAAGAAATGAAAAAAATGTCAAATTGTATTAAAAGATGTGTATAAAAGAGTAGATTTTTTTACTTTTACACATTAACCAAACTAACCCTAAAGTAAAATACTTTAATGTTTAAAATGTTTTACATGCCAACTCTATTAATTTTCATTAAAACAATTCAAAACAACTAGTAAATGTCAACTGATAGATGACTTCCATTATCTGTGTATATCTTTAATACAATATAAAATACTAAAATCACCATCATCAAACAACATTTCCTACCAAATTGAAATGATCTACATGGATTCTTATGCATCATTCTCGACGATTAGTAATTAAGTTTTTCAAATAATCTTTAATATTTTTATATTTAATTTAATTACTTCCATTCATGTTTTTTTAGGTATTCCCCTCATTCTTTTACAATCTTCTATTTGATTAAACTCAACTCTTTTAATTGTTGTTATTTCAAGCCTCTATTTAACATGACAAGACTACCTCAACCTAGTTCCCTCATTTTATCGCGTATTAGTCTTCAATTTTAGATATTATTAAATAAAAATATTCCTCCCATTTCACCAAGATAAACAAGCATAAAAATTATTAAATATTACTTAGATAGTCAGCTTGCACTATCCATATATTATTTTTCATATATTATAAAATAATAAAATAAAAATATTATAATATATCACGTAACATACTTCAGCGATGCAAATACTACTAAAGATTTCAATTTGTTATTCCTATTTTAACCTCACCTTGATAATAAATCAAAATTCAATCGATGTGATCTAGAAGATTAGATATTAATTTAATCATCAAGGTGGCGCAAAATAGGAATGGCACATTAAATTGTTCAGTGGTACTTGTGTTAAATTGAAGCTTTTTCCATATATAATAATATAGCATTATGCATCATTATCATCATAAGTCATTTCTCACCTAAGCAAGTCAACTGTATGGATTCTATTGTGCGACACTTGATGATCAAAAATTAAGTTTTCAGTAACCTTTAATGTTTTCATACCTTCTTTGATTATTTTTATTCATGTTTTTTGAGTCTTTCTCCCATTCTCTCACCATCTTCTATTTGAATAAATTCAACTCTCCTAACTAGTGGCATTTCAAGCCTCTATTTAACATGACTAAACCATTTTAGTTTGTTTTTCCTCTTTTTATCACTTATTAGCTTCACTTTTCGACTATCTTGAATTACTTCTAGGTGTGTAAATAGGATCGGTCCAAACCCGAGCCCGCATCAACCCGAACCAATTTATATGAGGGTTGGGTTGAGGATTTGGAAAATCGGGTTTTGGAAATTGGGTTAAGCCTAACCCGATTTTAGATATCAGTTTGAGCCAAGTTGTGGGTCAATCAACCCGACGCAACTTTGCCCCTCATAATATCTTATTATATAACACATATATAGCTAAAAACATGAAACCCTAGGTAAGCTCAGTCTGCCCGCAATCCTCACTGTCGCCACTGTCTTCTACTCTGGCCCACCGGCTACAGTGCTAGCCATCTTCCCTTGCTGCTGAGTGCTGAGTACCAAATCTTCCCTTGCTATTTTTGTCGTCTTCCCCTGCTCTTCCCTCTCTCCCTTGCCAGTTTTTGCCATGTCTTCCCCTTTCGGGTGCCACATGATCCTATCGATTTCTCATCCAGTTTTTCTAAGTTGAATGTGTATCATTAGGCCCCATTGGATTCCAATTCCATCCAACCAACGATGAGAAGACCCCATTTATGAAGTGGTGTATTTTCGGCTAAAAGAGATGGGATCCACATATGTAATCGCTCCATGCCTCTTTTTAAAAAAAATTACTGGAAAACTTCCCACTTCATGAACTTTTCATGTGATTTCATCTCTTGATTATCTAACAGGTGTGTTTTGTTTTGTTATTATTAATTTAACATTTCGAAATTTTTTAGTTTTTATACAACTTCAATATTTATTTTATTTTTATGGTCATTTTGAAAAGCAATAAAAAATAAGAAAATAAAATTGAAAATTTTTTTAAAAATAAAAGAATGATACGATGTGATAATATAAATAATGATTAGGAGTAAACAAAATAAATATAAATAGGCATCGTAGTTGTATATATGCATACTCTGATAATTGCTTGTTTCATGAGGAAACCACATACACCCAAGTAGCAGAGAGTGCATAAAACTCAATTTGAAGAGAAAAGTTGTATTAGATTTTTAGATCAACTATGTTGTGGACATGTTATTTAAAACAGATTGTTTGGATATTATTATGTTTCATGAGATATGTATTATATGTATTAGGATATGTTATGGATATATTTTAAACAAGTTGTCTGGATATTTAAAATAGATTGTGTGGAGTTCGGAAATACGTTTGATTAATTGGTTGTGAAATTGTGTTTGGATTTATTCGGTTTGCAAATTTGTTTGACTAATTGGTTGTGAAATTGTGTTTGGATTTATTTGGTTATATTGTATTATAAACAGGTTGTTTAGATGTTTCTTTGCCTTGATGATTTGGAATTGGAACAAGTCAATTAAGATGTTGATTGTAGCTTGCATTAAACACCAACTTGGAAGGTAAGACTATGCTATTTGTCTTTTCATTTTGCATAATTTAGTGCAATGTTGTAATGTTGCTTTCACTTTTTTACTAAGAGGATATCAATTACTCAAAGGACACAAAATCAAAAGAACGAACCGATTACTAAACTTTTTCACTTTGAAGTATGCATAACTCCTATTATTACTTATTGTGTCTATAATCTATAATTGCTTTTGTTATTTTAGAAAATTGTGTGAATAGTAGCTTAACTAGCATTAATAATGTGCATAATCTATTAGCCTGATTTCGATCTTGAATAGAACCGATTTGAGGTGGGTTGAAATAGGGTCGGGTCAAGTCGTGAGAAAAGAGTTAAAAGTAGGGTTGAGTTGAGATTTTACAATGTGAGTTAGAGTCATTTTTACCTTAGCCCAAGTTTACCCAACCCAATTTACACCCCTAATTATCATTTCTAATTTTATCTTTTCTTATTTTATCACTCATCCATCTTAATATTCTCATTTCTGCTATACTAATTTTATGTATATGTTATATTAACTGTCCAACATTCTACTCTATAAAGCATAGCATACAACATTATGCATCACTATAAAAATAATGTACAAACTACTATATAAATGATGTCTAAAAACCATCAAAATAATCTTTTATATTCTAAAGGTGTTTTCTTGTCTTTTTCTTTTTTCGTTATTAATATATATTCATACGTAAATATATTTTAATATTATTCTTCACCAGGATATGCTAGGGAACTGCTGCATATGAGCCCCACCTTGATAATGAATTAAATCTCACTTAATGTATTTAGAATTATTTATTTAACTAAGCAACCAAGTTTCATACAAATCAAAATGCACATGGGCCTATCGGAAAAATGGGAAAAAATTGATGTAATAAAATATTTGACTTATATATCAATTTGGAAGTCGTATATTTAATATCCAAACCGAACAAAACATCATTACTATATGAATAAATGATTTCATAAAGATTATTACATTCTAATCTATTTGTAAATGAATTTAAGTGTTCTCCTTAATTTACATGATTATACACATTTTTAAGTACAACCCAGCCCACTTCATAACCTGATTGAAATGATTTTTGATATCATTATAAAACCAATGATCCCAATGATAGGTTAAATTTTAATATCATCATCAATGTCGCACCATTTGCAACAATTAGGTAAGATGCAATTGGCTGCACCCTAGATATTCATTCTTAATTTATGTTCATTTTTCGTTAATCCATAATGTTATACTACTACATCTTGTATTTATATTTTTTATTTTTTATTTTAACGCATATTTATACTATATTAAATATAATATAGGGGTAGCACACTCTCTTGGAGAGTTGAGCTATCTAAGAAATATTTATTTAGCCTTTATGATGGTAATTGCAAACATTGCTATAGATGAAAATATTTTTAAAATAATTGGAATGAATGCAATAAGTTTGAAATCGTTACTATAAATAAAATTATTTTGCTTTTGAGTCGGCATGAATGCAAATAATGAAAATTTTAATTTCTAAATCCTTTATAGTATTCATTCATATATACATAGGTGGGAAATGGCTTATGATGATGATAATCATGATGATAATGATTTGTATATACACAGGTCATGTTTGGCAACCCACAAAACCTTTCAACATAAAACTTTTCAATCTAAAACTTTTCACATTTCACAACTGCCTTATTTTTTAATTACTTCTTCACATCTTTTTATACAACCATTCCACTTTTCAATTACTTGTACACAAATACCTATGCAACTAATCTATCTATTTTCAATTTATTCTTTTTATTCTTCAGCTTTACCTCTATCATATCACATCATTTTCTCTTATTTCAAAAAATTTTACACTAAAAATTTTTCATCAAAAATTTTATCACTTCCCAAACATGAAGGGTACCAATGTTCTTCACATAATCAAAGGATGGCACCCATTTTCTTGAAGGAATTAAAAACCAGCTGTTTATATCTTCAATATCATCATGTTTACCATGAGATCAAAACTCATTTTGCTCAAAGGTGTGGGCAAGCTACATTTCTTTAAAAATATATATACATGTAAATTATCAAAAATCCTTAGATCTTTGTGTGTAAATAAGGTTGGTTTCAACTTAAACCCAACTACCCAACTTAATTCATATCAAAATTAGATTAAGCATTTTTAGAAAAACAAATTGTACAACCTGAGTTGAACCGACCTGATTTTAAAAGTGGATTGGTACGGTCATACAATTTCATCAATTGTCAACCCATCCCAACTCAATGTCGTATGTTAATATAAAAATATAATACATCATTAAAAAAATCAATCATACAAGATCATTCTACAAGGTTAAAACATGAAATTATAGGATACATGGATATTAATTAGGTGCCATTGCTTTGAAATGATATTTCTTAATAATCATTTTACTATATCACTTATGAATTAGAAATTATTCATAGTAAAAAAAAATTTTAATTTTTCTTCTTTAATATAAATTTTGTATTTTAAAATTAATTTCATCAAATAAAAATCTTTTAAATATTATAGGTTTATTAATACAAAATCAAGCATGCTAAAATGAAGACAAGTGTAGACATAAAAATGTTTAAAAACTAATTTTTTATGCATCGTTGTTACTTGTTACTATTACTCCTAAATCAAAATTTGTTGTTTAAAAATTTTATTATTATGCTAAGTAGCACTAAACAATCATAAGAAACCAAGCTTCATAAAATATTTTAAATTTTGTAATACATATTATGAAAACACTTTGAATCTTTTTTTGATATAAAATATAAGTTTCCAATAAAAGTGATTTTTGACATCATAAATATATAGCAAACAACAAATATTATGAATGGTTTAGATTTTTAAAAACAGTTTTAAAATTAAAAAACTAGAGAGATTGAATAAAAACTTCAACATAACTGGTTTTATTAGATCATTGCCCTAGCTAGGTTAAAATATAATAATATTTTATATAATCGTATACCTATATTCAAAAATGTTAAGAAAATTTAGATGTTGAAAATATAGCTTTGAAATTGACATATATATATATACACACACACACTCTGTTTGAAATGATGTAAAAGTAAAAGCGGGAAAGTGGTAATAAAAATTTTTTAAAATGTAAAAGAATAATGTAATATCATAGGGAAGGGATAATAATTACAAGTAAAGAAAATCAGATTAAAATAGATCAGACAGTTGTATGAAAAGATATGAAAAATGATTAAAATATAAAAGTAATAATAGAAAAGTTAGGATAGTTAGATAGTTAATATATCAAATCATATTGAAAGTTCTGTACGAAAAAAGTTTTCTTTTTTTTTAAGTTTTACTTGTTCCCAAATGGATCTAATATCATTGAGGGTTAATACAAAACTGTTAAATTCAAACATAAAATATAATGCATAAAATTCAAACCCAAAAATCAGCCCCAGGACTTAGAATGTGTCCAACTAAGCAAACACATCTAATGTGGCACCAAGCCATTGTAACTTATTTCAGAATTATATCGAAGCAGTGGTAACTGGCGTTGTCTGTGTAGTCCATCCAATCATCAATCAAAGACAAATAGTTATTCAGGTAGTCAAACAGTTAACCAGTATACTTGAGAAGGCTCGTGACAAACCCGATTAACAACACTTTTGATAGTGTTTTTGGCTTGCTAGACAATGGAAGGCCTCAAACACCTTCAATCAGTTGCAACACCATCAGTGTTCGAGTAAATGAGTTCACTTATCCATTATAGGAATCTCAGCTACCAAGAAAAATTCATAATATTTGAAGGATCCTAAGAACCAAACAGAAGTTTACAAAAACAATAATTAGCCCCATGGCTGACTGTCAATCAGCCCTATGGTAGACAAACACAGACAAACAGAAGCATCATCAACATTCTTCACAATTTAAGACTTAAATAACCCAAGAACTGTACAATACTAGAAAGAATTAGAAAGTAGAAAAACCAGCCCCAGGCCGTTTTTTGACTTTCTGTATATCCTATTCACGTATATTACAGCAAACCTTCTTGATCCATGGATTCAATATTCCCCACGTTCATATCCTTCAATCATCATACATGCTGCAAACCCAAACTTGAAACAGTAGTCTCAACGTGAAAATTACTGGAATACACTAAAATGTGACTTCAAACAGTCAACTTATTTTGCAGTCACAGTAAGTTATTTTAAGATTAGCTGTTTGTGCAACTCCCACTAGACATATATGTCAAATGACAAATATCGAACATTAGCAAGCATAGTCAGATTACCTGTGGATAGTAGATATATGCTGTAGTGCGAAGTGCTGATCCTACTATAATGAACCCAGCTCGAAAATCACCGCATGGCTAGGAGAGTGCTTGTACCCTGCCCAAACAGAGATATGAGGTATCCACTGACCTGATTTCCTTTGATATGAAGAGAAAGAGGAACGGAGGTAGAGAGGAAAGGATCGGAGAGGGTATTCTTGATGCGGTGGGGGGTGCGGTGGATGGGTGTTGGTGGGAGTGGGAGAAAAGAGGAGGGGGGGCCTAGGACGGGAATCAGTTGCTGGAATGTGGAGGGGCGATTCCACACCACATAAATGACGACAGAGGAAGGCACAGAGGCTAGGTAGGAAATAGTGACCAGCTCGGGGACGCCAGAGATTCCGCTAGGAAGGAAGAGAACATCCGAGCGGTCGGGGACGACGGATAAGAAAATGAGAGAGGAGCAGGAAAGATGAGCGATAGTTTATACCTGTTGTGATCTCTAGGTCTAGAATGACGACGTTGCCGGAGGTGGAGAGGAGGAAGGAGATTCCGTCGCGCCTAGGGACGACGACGATCGCAAGCGGCGGTGCGGAGAGGATCGTGCACTCCGTAACTAGAGCTGCCGGCAGCGACAGGTCCTTGGGCGCGCGCGGGAGGCGAAGCGTCTGATTTCGCTTCCCGCCTTTTTTTTCCACACGTTTGACCGGGCATAGCAATCGCACGTATATAAAAGGGCGGGATGCTTGAATGGTACCTTTCTCCTAACTTCCCAATTCCCCTAAATTTTTTTATTGATATTATATATATCGTGAAATTAAATCAAACATTTTTACAACTCTCATACTATGAGCAGCAATTTGTAAGTATTCTCGTACTCATAAGAAACTATAAATACTCTCATTACCTAAACACATGGTACACGTCTGCACTTTGTAGGTTTCAAACCCTGTTGTTTTGCAATACTACTTTCACACGCTAGTACTGAGGCAACACTCAAGTGGCAACTCTATTAATTTTTAATATTCTAGTATTAATAAAATTTAATTTATTATATTTAGCATTATTTATATTATTATGAGAACTCTTTCACTTATTTAATATCATTATATATAAGTTCTATCTATAAAGTATAACATCAAAATAATAAATTAATTTAATATCAAATATCAAATTTTTAGTAATACCTTTAGAGCGTGTTTGTTTAGTGAAAAAAAGTGTCAACTAAAACTTTTCAATCTAAAACTTTTCACTCTCCATAATTATTCTATTTTTTAATTATTTTTTC
>JAXCLR010000105.1:43050286-43064509 GCA_035584095.1 Annona squamosa
CTATTTTAACTTTATTCTCTTTACTCCTCATCATTACTCATATTATATCACATCACTTTCTATTGATTTGACAACTTATAATCTAAAAACTTTTCATCAAAAGTTTTACCTCTAACCAAACACACCCTTAACATATATACTTTTAATATCTAAACTATTTAAAATATTATTATTATAAAGTATTATCAAATTTTAATGCATACATAAATAAATCTAAGTATTTTTTATAATTTATACTTGAATATATATACTTTTGAATAAATATGGCTCATTTATTCATGCACATGCTGATTTAGATGAAAATTGATTTTCTAGCTAAATAAACGACATTAAATTTAATTTTTTATCAAGCATTAAAATTTTAAATTTTGAAAAGCTTATATAAAACTGATTCTATAACCCAGTTACATTGAAGCAGTCCCATGTACAAGTAATAATTAGCAGGGTCTACTTCCGCAACACGAACCTCTTCCCTTCTTATATATGCATTATTAATGCAAAATTTAATCTATTAATTGTATTTAATATCATTTATTTTTTTGAAATATATATTTATATAAAAATTGGAAAAATATTTACATATATTCTCATGTGTATTAGAATATAAAAATAGTCTATAAAACATTTATCTATATAATAAGGATATTTTATACAGTTTAAATATTAAAAATACTATTTATAAATAGGGGTCATTTACATTAATATTAGATGAATGAAAGGTTTCGATAATATTAAAATGAATTATGTTAAATATAATAGATGGAATGAATTTTTCATCAATCACCAAAATATTAAAAATAAATGTAGTTATATATAGGGGATGTTTAACATAATCATTGTCCATAATTAATTTTTTTTAAATGTTTAAGCTTACGTGATTCAAAAGTATTCCTTTTATATTTGCAAAGTTTACATTTTTATTTTTTATTTATACTAATCAACTCGACAAGCATTTAATTACACGTTTCATTATTGCTATATGCATGTTTATCTTATTATTTATGGACAATTTCCTTTGTGCTCATAATATCTACCCTTAATTTCTAACTAGGTCACGTAGCTATTCAAATTTTAATATTTTGATATTTGATGAAAAATTTAATTCATTCACTATATTTAATATTATTTTTTAGTTATGATACCAAGTTTAATTCGATTCTAATGCATGCACAGGTTACATTTGCTCAAAAATAAGTACATTCACATGTAAAGTAAGAAAAATGCTTAGATCTATATATATATATATTAGAATATAATAATACTATATTAGAATATAATAACAATTTACATAGTCATTTATCTATACAGTAATAATATTTTAGATTGTTTAAATGTTGAAACATTACTTATATTTTGATATTTAACGTTAAATTATTTTATTAAGTTGATTTTTCATATTTGTAGATGGGGCTTTTGTACCAGACAAATGAAAGAGTTTCTACATTAATATGAGCAATGTTAAACACAATAGATTGAATAAATTTTCATCAACCATCTGTACGTTAAAAATGAAGTGAGTTAAGGAAAAAAAATTTTAGAGAAGCATCCCTGATCTCTAATATACCTATGACTTTTCATAAACAACTCATGTACTTATAATGTTTAGCTTTAAATTGTTATTGTCGGAAATATGTGAAAAATAAGCTAAATCTATGTTTTGATGATTAACAAATCAATTTGAGTAAGTCTTGACTACTAACATGTTTGTGGAAGTGTTTAAGGCATATACATTTGAAGAAAATAGAGCATGGAAGGATAAGTCGATTTCCAAGTCGACTCAGGCATCGACTTAAGGCCAAGTCGATCCCCAAGTCGACTCCAACATAAACTTTAAGGAGTCAATTCCTTCCAGAGTTGAAAATGGGAGCAGAACTGCCGAAGTCGCAAACGAAGTCGACTTCGCATGCAACTTGGGGCGAAGTCACAGACCAAGTCGACTCCAACATCGACTTCAAAATGACGAAACCTTCCAAAGTTGAAGTCAAGACCCCGAAGTGACAAAGTCGCACCCTAAGTCGACTCTAGCATGCGACTTGGGTGAAGTCGCAAACGAAGTCGACTCCGGCATCGACTTCGATCAAGTAGAGGAGATATTTCAGAAGACAAGCTGGGATTAACTGATTTCAAGACAAACTTGGATGAAGATGAAGATCAAGCCAACCTAGATGCTCAAACTGAAACATATGAAGATTAATCCAAGTCCAAGCAAGATGCATAAAACTCAACCAAGAACTTGTTCAAGACTACATGATTCAAGACTCATGGATTGAAGGCTTGCAAAACATGGAGCTAATGAAAGTAAGCTAAAGAGAAGACACAATGATTCAAAAAGAAATGAAAAATGCAAAAGAACTAAAGGAATGGAAAAGCCTAAGCAAAACAAAGCATCCCGAAGTTTTTGAAGTTCATCAAGCTATCTGCTAAGGTGAAGTCGCACACCGAAGTTGACTCCACCTGCGACTTGGGTCAAGTCGATGCCCAAGTCGACCCAATCTAGAACTTGAAGACGCTACGGAAAGGTGAAGTCGCACCCGAAGTTGACTCTATCTGCGACTTGGGCAAAGTCACACCCGAAGTCGACTCCACCTCCAACTTGGGTCGCAACGGTCGAAAAATATTCGAACGTTGGCGCATTAAATGCGCGCCACCAACCTTCAAACGTTCGGATTCCCTCCACAATTATAAAAGGCATTCATTGTGGACGAGGGAAATAGCTGAAAATCATTAAGTGTGCATAATTCTCATCTTCAAGAGCATCAAAGAGATCAAGCCAATCAAAAGAAGAAGAACTTTGTTTCAAACTGCAAGAGCTCAACTTCTGAATCTTCAAAGCCAATCTACGAGTTCTTCTCCGCGCCAAACTGCTTCTACACAACTATAACGTGTAAATTCTTTCGTTATTTCATTTGATTGTATTGAACTTGATTTAATTTGAGGAACTAAGATCAAGTATAAGCAAAGTAGTGTGTGATTGGAGTAGAACTCATCACCTACTTATGCTGAGATTTGTTGAAGCCCCCTAGAGCTGGAATCTAGAAGAGAGCAGTGACTCTAATTGTATTTGTGAAATACAATAGTGGAACACAAGTCACAAGGAGTGTGAGCTTGGAAGAGTGAAGTAGGGAGGTTGCCCGAACTACTATTAAAATCTTGTGTGCTTAATTTATTTTTCTGCTCTCAACATTATATTATTTTTCATTTCATTTCTTCAATCAAGGGGATTAAACTTTCAAAGGGTTAAGTTCTTAAATTTACCAAAGAATTTTATAAGAACCCAATTCACCCATCCCCTCTTGGGTTTTGCCATTAACTCGGGACCAACAGTTATCATACCTATATTGTCAACACGTCATTATCTTTCGCATGAAAATACAATTTTGCCTTCTAAATTTTTATACTTAAACCAATTGAACCCAATGTTGTCAGAATCGAACCGATGGTTGAACCGGTAAAAGAATTGGTTTGGTTTGAATTGGTTTGAACCGGTGACATCAGCATGACATATTTATGATGCCATAAATATTAAATTATTTTAAGTTTTAAATGAATATATTGATAATATTAAAATTTCAATTTTCAACTATTCTTACATTTTTTATAATATTAATTACTTAACTACTCTACTTTATGATCACATGCATTTCAAAACGGTATTACTTTTTCTTACCACCCATCAAGAATTAAAGACAATGGTTAACACAGAGAGCATCATAATAAATCCTTATGTTTTCCTCGTGTCAACATTCCATGCAAATTCCAAATCTCATTATTATTATTATTACTATTATTATTTATCCACTTTATCTAGTACCCAAGTCTAAAGTAATATTTTTTCAACTCCTGCCAACCCAAAAAAGCAAGAGAGCATCCAATAGATTACCATTTAATCTTGCACCACTCCTTGCCAATGCTCCTAACATTAACGGCTAAAAAAGTGCAAGAGGCACTCCTAGTGCACGAACTTGATGCTACCGCTGCAGGCGTAGGGATAACGGAAGGGGTTGTGTGCGTCTCTCGAGTTGCGGCAGATCCTGTAGACGTCCTCCTCCTCCTTTTCTTCCTCATCGATGAAAGGTGGAATTTGAGGATGTTTCTGATCCGTCGCCATGGATGACGATGGTGATAAAATGAGGGCTTGCTTGGTTTTTTCTTTTCCTGCTCTTCTCTAAAGTTTTGATCCGATCTGATCCTCCCAGTATTTGCTTTCTTTATCTCATTCTCATTTATGAAATTGGAGATAGACTGAGATGGAGATGAGAAAGAGGAGGAGAAGAGAAGATTGGGAAAGAGGAAGGAAGAACAAAGGCTGGCAAGTATGAATTCTCTTATCTTTTTTTCCAAAAAAGGGTGGAGAATGAAAAATTGATGGTGGTACGGGACAATGCACCTCTAATAGCTACAATTTTCTCTCGTATCGCCCTAGACTGCCTCGCCGTGGAAATGACATGACGGCCACCACTGTCTTCCACGTGTGCTTGGGATGCCGCGAGTAATTGACAAATTGCGCCTTATCTCTCCCTCCCATCGCATTTGTCAAAATTGCAATCCTCAAATAATCTCCTATGACGACCTGCCGAAATGGAAAGGTAGAAGAGACTGTAGGAGCGGAGAGGGAGAATCGGAGAAGAAAGGCTGTGGGAACGGAGAGAGAGAGAACCAGAGAAGAAAGTATACTGGAACAAAGAGGAAGAAGGGGGCCTGCCAGAGTGGAAAGAGAGAAGATTGCTTGCATAAACCGAGTTGGAGAAAATTCACAAAGACGCCAAAGGACACTGATGATCGGGAAGAAATGAAGAAGATGGAAGATTGGATTGGCCGATCAAGCGGGGTGGGAGAGATTCGGCAGAATTTGGGTATGAAATTTGAAGCCGAATTTGGGAAGATGACTGACAACTAATGAGAGATGACTGGACATGACTGGTAAGTAAGCGGCAACATTTTCAACTTTGCATTTGGGTATTTTTTTTGCGTTGCCCTTATCTCATCGAACTAGCCGAATCCAGTCTGACCATAAATATCGGTTTGACCTCAGTTTTAGTGGGTCAAGTGGTTTGTTTAAGCCAACCAAAATTGGCTTTAATTGAACCAGGACCATGACCGGTTCCTAGTCGGACCAGGTTTGGTTTGGTTCGGTTCTGACAGCACTAATTGAACCCTGACATGATTCTTAAATCATTAGATGCAAAAAAAATGATAATTTACTATTTTCAACTAAGTTACATTCTGAGTGAATCATTTCAACTACAAAATTTTGGAAGACTAAATACGTTTTGTCAATAGATAGATGATAATTATGCCAACTATACGGTTAAACACTATGTGTATATAAGAAGTTTATGGAATGTTACAGATATTTTGGAAACTGTGTGCAAACAATGTGAATCTAAGAAAATTTTTCTCTATTTTTTAATAATCAACTCAACAAATATTTAATTGCATATTTCATTATTGCTAAATGTGTGTGTATATATATATTTTAATACTCATATTAATCAATGCAACAAATATTTAATCACACAATGAATCATTGTCAGGTTAATTATAAATTATTCTTTCATGGCTAATTAAGAGCTAGAGACCATGTTGAATAATAACAATGAATTTGAAATTTGTTGCAAATTAGTGTTTCATTTGCAATGAAATCTAATTCCATTGAAACTTTTTAGTTGTTGATTCCCCAGTTTGCTATAGTGGTAATTGTTTCTATGCATAGCTTAGATGGAATGAAAATAAAATGTCAGGTGCGTTAGAAATGGGAAGGAGAAAGTTTGTATTAAAAATGATAAATGCATCATTACTTTTAAGAATTCAAAAGATATTTTTAGAGAATGAAAGATTTTATTTCATCATAATCTCATCCTCATCCTCATCTCATATGAGTTACGAACAAGAATTCAACTTTACTGTTATATTATAGTTCTTTTTAAGTTCAAGCTCTAATGGATAGATTAGTTTAACAAAATTAAGTTAAATTTCAGGAAAATTTTATTTCCACAATTTTACCTGTAATTTTACTTGCACTATGATTTTTTAAAAATTTTAAACATACCTATATATTTTGTCTAAATTTCAATTCATACTCATCCATTTGTGTCAAATGACGAATATGGTTATTGACTTATACTATTTTGATAATAGAAAAGTTAAGAATTTAATACTTGAAATGTGTTGCTTATATATGGTTTTGTGATGAATGGTTGTAACAAAATAGCATTGAAGTATGTTGTAAATTTGTTTAGGTTTTGCTATAGAACTTCAGCAGTTTTGATTTACAACTTCAATTGATTTAGTTTCAAACTTCAATTGTTTTGGTTTGAAACTTTAACAGTTTTTTGGTTGAAACTTTAACAATTTGCTTTGCAAGATAAATGGATAAGTGATTGGATGATAACGTGGCTAGTTTGAAGAGCTATTCTGGGTTGTTAGAGGTTGTTGAGAAAAATTCGATTGGTTGCAGATTTAGTGGAAAAAATCTCTCCTGGCGGTTTCAGTTTGTTAAGTTGTTACAAGTTGTTGAGAAAAATATGATTGGTTGTGGATTTGGTGGAGAAAATCTCTCTTGGTGATTGGAAGTTAAAAGCTATAAATAGACAATGAATTTCAACTGAAAATTCAATTCAGAGAAAACATTTTCATAAGTGCATATCTGTCTCAAGGCATTCTCTGTGATTCTCTGTCCATCTGTCAGAAGCAACATATTAAAGATCGCCGTGACCATCCTACTAAAAGCTTCATTTCCGTGCTTTTGTGCAATTAAATTAGTTATAAGCTTTATTTCATTTTTATTTATTTTACCTTGAATTAGAGGTTGTCTAATTCAAGAGGAAAATTTTCATTGTGATTTGTGGAAAGCTTCACATGTTACTTGGAGCCGTTTGTGTAATCCAGAAGACGATTGAGATCGTACAATTGTAACTTGAGTTCTAAGTTGACTAGTGGAAACTCAAGTCAAGGCGTTAACTTGGAGAGTGGAGTAGGTGTGTTAACCAAACTACTATAATTTGCAGTGTCTTCTTTGGATTATTTTTGTGGTGTGTGAAATTTATCCCGTTCCTTCTTAGATCACTCTTTATGCTATTATTCCTTTTTTTTTTATCAGTTTCATATGAGTCTAACAATTGGTATCAAAGCGATCTTTGAACTCTCCAAAGGGATCATGACAACTGAGAAGAAAGTGGAGATTGGATATGGTGAAGGTCATTCCATAACCAGACCACCATATTTTGATGACACAAATTATGGATATTGGAAATGCAGAATGCAGATCTTTATCATGGGTCAAGATTTAAAACTTTGGAGTGTTGTTCATAAAAGTGTTATTTTACCTGAAGATGATATAATTGAATCTAATGAATAACAAAATGAACAAGTGCATTTAAATGTCAGAGCTCTAAATGTTTTATATTGTGCACTTTACCCATATGAATTTAATAGGGTATTTGCTTGTGCCATGGCCAAAGAGGTTTGAGATACCCTCATGGTAACACACGAGGGTACTTCTCAAGTTAAGGAGTCCAAGATAAATATGTTGATGCATGACCAGGAACTTTTTATGATGAAATCTAATGAATCTATTACTGAGATATTTTGCAAATTCACCAACATAATTAATGCCTTTAAAGCACTTGGTAAGTCTATTGAGGCAAAGCAACAAGTAAAGATGATATTGAGATAATTTCCTTCTTCTTAGACTGCAAAGGTTACAGCCATAGAGGAGGCCAAGGATTTAACAACCGTGTCTGCTGATCAATTAATAAGCTTTTTTACGACACATGAGATTATGAAGAAAAATAATGATAATGATCCAAAAGGTAAGAAGATAATTGGTGTCAAAGTTTCCTCTGATCATTCTGATGATAATGCAAGTGATGAAAATGAAGACATTACTATATTAACAAAAAAGATAAGACAGTTCATCACTCGAAATCGAGGAAATAACAACAACAACAATAGGAATGCAGCCGCTTGAAGGACGCAACGATGACCTGAAAGGAAAAGAGAACAGAAGGACCAGAGGAACGATTTTGAGAAAAGAGAAGGAGATAAAATAAGATGTTATAACTGTCAAGGTTTTGGACACCTTAAGAATGCATGCCCATCTCTTGTTAAAAAGAAAGATTTCATCAAAAGAAAAAATCAAAGCTATGGGACATAGTGGGATAATGATACTTCGCTATTAGTTACTTCAGGATTTGATGATGATCAAGCGAATCTTGCATCACATTTAGGATTTATGGTAGTTAGCGAAGATAAATCTGAACATTCTAAGTTACGTTATGCAGTTGATTAATGAGAACAAGAATATGCTGAACTAATTGGAGAATTCACTACTTTGTCAAATAAATATATAAAATTAAAAATTGATCTCAGATGTGAAAAAGAAAAAAATATAAATTTGCAAATGCAAATAAAATCTCTTGTTGAGGAAAATGAAAATTTGAAAAATCAAATAAGAGAAAATAAAAAAATAAATAATAGAAAGTCTGATAAAATTTTTAGAAATCAAAATGGAATTTGCAATTTTTGTTGTAGTTTTGGACATTTTTCATATATTTGTCCAGTTAAAAAACTATAAACATTTGGAGCAAAATTAGTTTGGAAACCTAAAATACATAATATTGATATTAACTAGTTTGGACCCATGAAATGCGTACCAAAACAGTAAAGTTTTTTTTTTCTGTTTTGCAGGAATGCATGAAGTCAACTTGCCAAATAAGATGGTATATGGATTGTGGTTGTTCACATCATATGACCGGAAATAAAAATGCATTTAAGTTCTTAGAAATGCAAAATAAAGGTAAGGTTACTTTTGGAGAAAACAATAAAGTTTTCATCAGAGGTATGAGTACGGTAAGTTGTAGAGGCATTAAAATAAATGATGTATTTTATGTAGAAAAGCTTAAACATAATCTCTTAAGCATTAGTCAATTCTGTGATAAAGGCCTTGAAGTTGTGTTTAAGTCTGATATGTGTATAGTTTGTGATAATATGGGTAATAATATTTGCTGTGGAAAAAGGAATGGAAAATGTGTATATTCTAGATCTTAGTGTAAACCATATAAAGTACTTATCTGCAGTAAATGATGAGATTCTGATTTGGCATAGAAGATTATGACATGCAAACCTTCACACATTAAAGAAACTACAAAAGTTTAATCTTGTTGATGGTTTCTTGTTGATGGTTTACCAAACTCAAAAATTAATTTAAAATATATTTGTGATATTTGTTAATTTGGTAAACAAAGAAGGTTTCTTTCAAATCAAAAGATATTGTGTCAACAACAGAACCTCTACAGTTACTGCATATGAATTTATTTGGACCTACATGAACTAGAAGTTTGGTTGAAAAACATTATGCCTATGTCATTATCAACGATTTTTCAAGATATACATGGGTATTGTTGTTAGAAAGCAAAGATGAATGTTTTAATTTATTTCAAAAAATTTATCGCAAAATTCAAAATGAACGTGGATTGAAAATATTTGCAATTCGAAGTGATCATGGAAGAGAATTTGACAATCATCATTTTATAAAAATTTGTGATAGTTTTAGAATAAATCATAACTTCTCAGCTTCTAGAACACCACAACAAAATGAAGTTGTTGAACAAAAAAATAGAACATTGATTGAAATAGCTAGAACAATATTGATTGATGCTAATTTGTCACATAGCTATTGGGCTGAAGCAGTAAACACTGCATGTTTTATCATAACCCGTGTTATAGTCGTTTAATTTTAAAGAAAACTCTATATGAATTGTGGAAAGGTTGAAAGCCAAACATTGCATATTTTTATACTTTTGGTTGTAAATGTTTTGTACTAAATAATGGAAAAGATGACCTAGGTAAATTTGATTATAAAAGTGACGAAGGCTTTTTTCTTGATTATTCTTCTACCATCAAAGCATATCGAGTCTATAATAAGTGAACTTGCATAGTTGAAGAGTCGATACATGTCACCTTTGATGAATTTAACACTAGGCCAAGAAAGGTTGTTTTTTTAGATGAAGAAGAAAACATTCATTATGGTGCCCCAAACCGAGCGTCACAACTTAGCCGTTACCTCGGGATCGTATTGATTGGTAAACATAATCAGGATTGTTGCCCTGTCACATTGTGGGTTTTAATGGATATTTGTCCACTTAACTTTTATTCTCATAAGAGTTTAATTTCTCATATTTTTATCTCAAACATATCTAGGTCGTTTCTGACCCATTATCACATACAAAGCATGCTGATCAAAAACATTTTGTCATTTTTATAAATTAGATGTCACAACATCTATTAACTGTAGTCATCAACATAAACATTCAAATGGTTACAACCATTCCACAAGTGTTTTTCTCATAACATAAGAATTTTAAAATTTTCCATTTCTTTATCCAGCATGCACTTGCTCCTTCAACATATCTTATCTTTTACTTGTCTTTGGGTTTGGAAGACAAAATCGTGAGTCGAAACTCAGTAAGCAAGCTATTTGCATTTTTATAGGCAAATAATTTCAGGTAACATTTTACATTTAAAATCATATTGGAAAGCAACATATATCTTTTCTGAGATATCTTTTGAAAACATGAAATCTTGTACCCATTACGAGCACCATATGCATAATGTCATATAAAACATGAACATATTTATCCTTTTTCCCTTAGGATGGAAGCTAGCTAAGCGACCATCAATCACGTTATCTCTCATTTCAGAGAGGACGCTGCCGGTCTTGTGCATGTTTTAAGCGACTTAGCCACACCAAGGGGAGACAATCGGTCTGCTTATACCCTTTAAGTGGACCTAATATCTTGTGCACATGAACTTTTTCATAAATTCGTCTTTAACATGCTAGTATGATTTTTCAATCAGAAACATAGAATCACATCATTTTTCCATAGCATTTATCAAAGAGAAATTTCATAATATTGCATTTGAAGTAAAATATCATTTCAACACCATTTTGCTAAGGGATGACCATCCTTAAACATATTAGAAATAATTTCCATAATTTCATCAACAAGTTAAAGCAAAATTGCATTTATATAAACAATTTAGAAAAGCAAAAATCCTTTAGAAAATTTGCTTGTTTACTTGTGTTCCTTAGCTTTCCGTCTCAACTTTTTCTTTACCTTTGCCTACATGAGAATAATATGATTTTTCATATATTTCTTTTCATTCCATCTCATTTAGTTTTCCAACCCATTTTCATTAACATGTATTATTTATTTGACTTCTCAAGTCATTAGGCTTTCATATAGCATAGGCTCGCATATTTCATCGATTCACTTATAACATATTTGTTGATCTCGAGTTTATGGCAAAACCCAAGAGGAGAGGGGTGAATTGGGTTCTTAAAAATTCTTTGGTAAATCAAAATTTAAACCCTTTAGAGTTTTAATCCCTTAGATTGTAGCAAATAGAAAGCAATAAAGAAAAACAGTAGACAATATAGTGGTTCAGCAACCTTTCCCTACTCCACTCTTCCAAGCTCACACACCCTCGTGACTTAGGTTCCGCTATATATTTCACGAATATAACTAGAGTTTCCGCTCTCTTCTAGATTCTAGCTCTAGGGGGTATATACAACTAGAGCCTTTGCTCTCTTCTAGATTCTAGCTCTAAGGGGCATATACAATCAACACAAGTAGGTGATGAGTTACACTCCAATCACAACTCTACTTATAATGTCTTGGTTTGAACCACCAAACTCAAACCAAGCACTAAAAATAAACAATAATGTAAAAATAAAGGAAATCTACACTTTACTGAGTTGTGTAGCAAGTTTTAGCTTAAGGAAGAATTTGTAGGAGCACCCAATTGAATTTTGTTGGAGCAAACCGCAACTTTGAAGCTTGTTCTTCCTTTGAAGGTGTATAGATCACTCAATTGTAGAGAAAAGCGAATAAAAGCTCTTAGTAGCACTTCTTTCCTCTCTTTAGGCTCTATATTATATGTATCAACGTTTGCTTGAGTGTCTATATATAGAGGAGGGAAGATTTTGAACGTTATAGAGTTGGTTGGCGCGTAATAAATGTCCAACGTTCAAAAATTCAAACGTTACGTCTCCATGTCGCAGGTGGAGTCGACTTCGTGTGCGACTTCGCCCAAGTTGCATGCTGGAGTCGACTTCGTGTGCGACTTCGGCTGTTCTTCAGCTTCCAAGTCTGTCTTTTGGGTCGACTTAGTTTGAGACTTGACCTCAAGTTGTTCTTGGAGTCGACTTAGGGTGCGACTTGACTATTGCCTTGTGCCAAGTCAGTTTGATCTTTGTTGATATAACTCTTGCTTGCTTAACTTCTTTCCTTTTCTTGTCCTTTAATACTAGAAGCTTTATTTGTGCTGGATTGGCTTCAAATCTTGTGAATCTTGAATCTTGTATGGACAAATCATCTTTTGATTTGGAATGAATTCATGTGCCTTGTTTGCTTTAAGCTTGTATTAGCCTTCATAAACTCAAGTTTGATAAACTTGAGTTATCTTCATCTTGAAGTGGACTTGTACTTTAACTTGGGCTTGAGAATTTGCCTTATAATGTTGAAGTTGATGTCTTTGCCTGCGACTTTAGAAGTTTTGCTGCACAATTTAAGCTTTGAACGGAAGACACCTCTTGAAGTCGATCTTGGGGTCGACTTCATCTGCAACTTGGCCTCAAGTCGCAAGTGGAGTCGACTTCGACTTCGACTTTGGATGTGTTGTCCCTCAAAATCAACGCTGGAGAGAAAGTGCAACTTCAAGTCGATACTAGAGTCGACTTCATCTGCGACTTGGCTTCCAAGTCGCAAGTGGAGTCGACTTCGACTGCGACTTTGGATGTGTTGTCTCTCAAAATCAACGCTGGAGAGAAAGTGCAACTTTAAGTCGATACTAGAGTCGACTTCGATTGCGACTTCAGATGTTCAACTCCCAATTTCAATGCTATCCATGAGGTACCTGTTGAAGTCGCTTGTGGAGTTGACTTTGAGATCGACTTCGTCCTAAGTCGAAGTTGAAGTCGACTTGGGGATCAACTTGGGCTGATTTTTCATTCCTTAAGACATTCATTAAATTTATTAGTAATCATATTATACTCAAATTTGTATTTATTAATCATCAAAACTTATGCTTTGGTTAATTCGTTTTGTTTTAACTATTGTTTCCAACAATATTCAACTCCATAAGTTGGGTAACCATTTAAATCACATAAAATTCACTCAATGGTTATCATTTATAAGTCCATTAACCTCCATTTATCATTTTTCATATTTTTTCCAAAATTCATACATCGGTGCACATTCTAAGCACCCGTTATCACCTTAAGCTCTATTACATAATTTCAAAATTGGAAATTAACATCATATAATTCAAAATAGTTATATAATCATGAAATTCATCATATTTTCATTCATTTTTGAACAAAATCACATCTCACAAGTCATTCATCATAATTGCATGTTTATTCCTTCCCATACACTCATTTGGCTACATGGACATCATGCATTTTATAAAATTTTCTATATCAGAAATATAATCCATGTTTCAACGTGTTAATGACCCTTAATCACCATTTCAATTAGGATATTTTCATGGGATTTAAATCCATTTACCATAGGTTTCCAAAACAGCAAGTTTGGAACCCGTTTTTCACCAATTTAACGTGTCTTTTGACACATAACCCTATGCAGTCATATAATTCCAAAATTTTAGCATGTAATCTCACTTTTCTTAATCCTTATTTAGGGATTTGACATATATATAACATCCATGAATTATCATTTCTCAAAACAGCATGTTTCCTATACGTTTTGAGTCCTGTTTCACATCAGTTAGACATATTTTCATAAAATCTATAAAAATAAGTTTTAGGGCTTCTTTTACCAAATATTTTTGGGCATTCATAATATCTTAAACCTAAGGTATTTTATCCTACATAACATTCACAAAACATACAAACCCATTTTCATAACATTTTCAGCATAAAAACATGGAAATTAGGTCAAAATCATCCCTTTGTATTTCATAACTTCAAAAATTCACTATTTAAGTATAAATCACCATATATTTTGCATGAATACATGATTCATAACCTAATCATATCATCAAACCAAAATAGCAACTTGTCTTAGAGATTTAGGGTTTACCACCTTGGATTTTCCACTTAATACACATGCACGACTTCGCTTTTATCAACTTAAACTTGAAAATTCATGTATGAAACCTAATATCCATTCAATATTCATTCAAAAGCATGTTATATCA
>JAXCLR010000105.1:43074098-43085038 GCA_035584095.1 Annona squamosa
CAAAAACAAGTATGAATGTTATCAATGATAATTGAGATTTGATGATAACTATGTGTCTTTATGTGATGAAAGAAAAAAAAAAAAATTTGGACGAGATCAAATTAAGTACCCGCCGCGTGATCAGGATAACAATCCTGATTCACACTTACCAATTGATAAGATATTGGAGTAAGGACAAATGTGATGCCTCGGTTCGGGGCGCCACAAGAAGACTTTGTTTGACGCCTTGGGTTGAGGGTGCCACAAAGGCTTTGCGTGATGCCTTGGGTTGGGCGCTACAGATTTTGATGATTTAACTATTAATTTTTATATTTTAGGACATTCTTAATCCATTGGAGGAGTTGAATCAACCATAAGACGTTGCTATTAAAAGATATTGTTGGAAAGATTTTTAGTAGTTGAGATACCACTTAATTATGATTCATTAAGATGACAATAAAGACTTATAAGCATTAACTTAGCATTTAACACTTTTTTTGAGATAAATTTTCAAATTTAATGTAAGTAAATTTTATAAATTTAGGAGATTATGTTTATTAGTTGGTAAGCATAGTATGTTAGCATAATTTAATAAGCATACATTAGCATAATTTAATAAGCTAAGTGTGGTGGAATGAAAGGAAGAATAATTAGCACCTTTATTGAAAATGGTATCATTTTAAGGGTAAATATTTAGACTTAGACAGTTAATGTTAGTTCATGAGATGATGTGATATGATCATAAGTATCATGTTCCAATCCACTTAAATAATCTCTATAATTATTTTATGGATTCTAAATAAAGTAAAATGCCATTGAATCTTATAAATTTTAAATAATTGGACTTATGAAATTTGTTATTAAGAAAAAATTGATATTGAATGGTAAATATAAATATTAGAATAGATGATTAATTTTGAAAGAATATTATTATTTCAGTGAGTGAGTAAATGAAGTAAAGATATATCGGATCTTAGTAGATTGAAGTGAAGTATGAGGTAAGTAGGACTTTGCTTTGATCTGATTAATTATTCTGTGTATTTCCCGAGCATGTATGTTTTAGATATTGATGATTTGTATTTTTGTTGAAATAATTAAATTTGATTAAACAATTCATTTATTTTGATGCTAAATTTGAAATTTAATTTATGAATTGAGCATATTAGCATTATATTTTGGCATATGCATGTGTATTAGATGCTAGTATTAGTGTCTGGCTATTTGCTGTGATATTGTATTTGGAGTTGTGGATATGTCTAGCTATTTGTTGCTGGTATTTATTGTGAGATTAGTATGTAGAGACTTGTGCTTAGACACGAGTATCTGAGCTGTGTCGTGTTTATAAGTTTATGGTAAGGTTATAGATGTGTGGAGATCTTGGTAGAATGTCAGATACACCTACTTATTGTTGTTGTGAACTCAACTAGAAAACCAAAAAGAATTCATATTTTGATAATTAATAACCCAATTTTAGGTGATAAAGGCTATTAACACATTTGATGAAATGTCTTTAAGATAAAATTTTTAATTACAAAGCATAACAGACCAAGTCTCAATGTCAAGTCGACTCAGCCATACAACTTAGGTCAAGTCTATATCCAAGTTGACCTCACAACTGAGACTTAGGATAAAGGAATGGAAGATTTGAAGTGCAGGCAGGTCAAGTGGCAATGCTAAGTCGACCTCACTTGTGACTTGGCAAAGTTGATAGCCAAGTCGACTCCACCTTGCGACTTGAGTCAAGTCAAAGGCAAAGTTGACTCAAGACTCTGAACTATGTTTATGAAGAGACGCAATACTTCAACTGCTAAAGCACTGGATGTTGAGTCGCACAACCAAGTCGACTCTGCCATGCGACTTGGATGAACTTCAAGCCAAAGTCGACTCAAGGAAAGGACGTAGAAGAATAAAAGCAAAAGAAGCACTAGTTGTAAAATTTTAAAATTCAAACGAGAAGTGAAGTCGCATAGCAAAGTTGACTCCACTAGCGACTTGAGCGAAGTTCCATTTTGAAGTTGACTTAAGGGTTGCATAATCTATCTGACTGAAAGTCGAACGTGTGAAGTCGCACTTGATGTCGACTTCACATGCAACGTAGATCAAGTGTAAGACCACGTTGACTTCATACGAAACTCCAGAAGCGTAGAATATGAGAAGAGAACTTAAGAAATTGGAAAGTCCAATCGAAGTCGCACCCTAGGTTGACTCCAGTGTGAGACTAGGGTGAAGTTGCAGCTGAAGTCAACTCCAACTATGACTTGCACTGTAACAGTAAAAAAAAATTTGAATGTTGGCGCATTTAATGCGTGCCACCTATCTCGCAATGTTCGATTTCACTCAATTATTGAAGACTCGTCAAATGGATGAAGGAAGTTGGCTAGAGTATTGATTAAGCTTTCACCTTCCAACCTACAAGCATTTAAGTGATCATTTAACTGCTCCACAAGAAGAACTACACTATTTATTGCAAGTGCTGAAGAGATCTCTCTCCAACACACTCTACAAGTTCTCCTTGTGCTAAAACTTTATTTACGCCATTTGTGAAGTGAAGACACTTTCATTCTTTTATGATTCTACTCAGCCTAGTATTGGAGACCAAAGCTAAGTAAAGACAAGTCACTATGCATGGTTTGAGTGTGACTCACCACCTACTTATGTGATATTTTGTAAAGGCCCTCTAAAGCTGAAATTTAGAAGTGAGAAAGGGCTTTGGTGGTAATCCTATTGATATAGTGAATCCCGCGACACAAGGTGTGCTCTTGAAGGAGCGGAGTAGGGAGGGTTGTCCCGAACCACTATAATTTTGCGCGTATGATATTCTCATCTTGTTTATGTTTCTATTATCTATGTTTTCATTCTAGGGGACTTAATTCACAAGGGGGTTAAGACTAATATATCAAAAAAATTTCAAAAGAACCCAATTCACCCCTTCTCTCTT
The DNA here is from genome assembly GCA_035584095.1 of Annona squamosa. Taxonomy (NCBI): domain Eukaryota; kingdom Viridiplantae; phylum Streptophyta; class Magnoliopsida; order Magnoliales; family Annonaceae; genus Annona; species Annona squamosa. Next base: position 43,077,016 of record JAXCLR010000105.1, read on the forward strand.
GGATTTTGCCACTGACTCGAGACCAACAATTATTTGGCTTGGTAAGGTGTTTCTCTTAGTTGATCAATTCGTACTTAGCATGATGTAAGAAGGGGTAAGATATTGAATCTCCCTATTGGACTTAACCTATGTAATGTGAAGATCATGCGTATGATATATTATTGGAATGCTTGAACATAAGTATGCACATGTTATTGATTTGAATATGATTTATGATTTATGGGGAAAATATGCATATTGTTTAATAGTTATTTTACTTGATTTATTTTTGGTTCTATTTACTGAGTGTGCATATACTCACCCTTTTTATTATATTTTTAGATGATAGGCATTCGGATGAAGACCAACATGGCATTGGTGCAAGAAATTAGGGTAGGATTTGACGAATCCAAATGTAAAATTATTTTTTTCATTTTTAAAGATTGATATAGGGAGGACATGACGCATATATTCTATAAATTTGATCATTTGGATATAGCTATGTAGGTTTGATGAGACATCTGATTTATAATGACCTATGATATATTTGACATTACATAATGATTTATGCTATTGCATATGTGTTCTCCCTATTATCATCATTCTTGTAGTATATTGGTGACTATTGATTGAGATGTTTGACTTGGTCAATGGGGCGCTACACAAAGATATCTCTTTCCCTTTTACAAATTTATTTTGATTATTGATACTCCGGGCATAATAAAATTATTTGGTCGAAACGAGACAAATCCTTCCCTCTTCTTTCAATAGGTTTGTCTAAACTTGATAAACCAGCACCTCCTCAATACCATACTAATATTCTTTTAAAAATTCAGAGTTCATGATTTACAGGTAAATATCTTTCCCTAATAAAAATATTTGTAGAACATCTTACATTGTGTTGGGGGCGTAAAATATTCCTCGGGCATCTTTGTCACTTTGGCTCTATGTGTTTGTGCCCCTCTCTTATTACTAATTACAACTTCTTCTTCCTCACTACTAGGAACATCATCTCCTTCATTTGGTTGATTCAATGGAATGGAGAGATTACCTTCATGGAATCAAACTTAGCACTTGGTGGAAGGTTGGGATGTGGTAGCTTTATCTTGTGGCCTTTTAGCAAGTGTCCTTTGATGTCTAGGGATGTTTCCCTTTGAACTTGTAATTAATGGCCATGATACGGGAAATTTTGAGGGCTTGCTTGCCTCTTTTTAGAACCATGAGTGTAAATGAAATGATTTGATGAAAATTCAAATTGATTTGTGAAATTTGGGAGTGAGGGAAGTAAAAATTGAAAAATTAGGAGCTTTGGACTTAGAAGTCATATAAGAGAAATAGGAAAAAGAGAGGGAAACTGATATTAAAGGCTTAGATAGTTGAACCATCACACGTTGAGGACGACTTTGAACCCTAAGTCAAGTTTGAAGTTGACCTCGTCTACACCAAGTGTACTTCAGTGAAGTCGACCTTGGCCCCGCAAGGTCAACTTGACCTATCTTCAATACTTAGTTTTAATATTCTATTTTAATTTAATCATCTTCCCATAATTTACATATCAATCATGTTATTAATTTTGGTTCAATACATCAAACATGTTTGAACACATCAAAACAAATCAACAATCATCTTCAACTCAATCAATTAATCAATCAAGTTGTTTTCATCTATATAAATCCATTATGCCCATTTCTTTTCCAATCTTATAAAATAATTTAGTTTTTAATGGTTTGGTAAATCTATCACTAATTTATTCTTGTTTTAATATATTTTAAACATATATCATAATTTTCAACATGTTCTCTTAAAAATGATGTTTAACATGTATGTGTTTGGTTCTAGAGTATAAAATTAGGTCTTTAGTTAGACAAATTGCACTTGTATTATCATGATTAATTGGAACACCTCTATAGTTTAGTCCATAATCTTTTAATTATTGATTCACCAATAGCAATTATGCATAATAACTTCCTACAACTATATATTCAGCTTTTGCAGTAGATATAATAATACTAATTTATTTTCTTGAAACCAAGGCACTAACATGCTACTAAGGAATTGGCCAGTGTCACTAGCATTTTTTCTATCTGCTTTATATTCAACAAAATCTGCATTTGAGTATCCTATTAAATAAAAAATTAAACCTTTGAGATTAAATATAGTTAAGTAATTTTCATATTATATATTTAGAATAATAATTAGATTAGAGTATGAGTGATTAAGATGATTTGAATTGAATATTGATTTATTTAGCTTAGTCATGTGAAAATACTCACAATTTGATCAATTTATGCAAAGCAAGAAAGTGCTTATAATTTTTGGGTCCCAAATCATATAGAAATAATATATTTTGATATTGAAAACAAGATCAAATAGGCTTGTCCAATCTACCAGATTGACAAGCTTAAAAATGCTTTCCATTGATATATTGTAGCTCCTGTAATTCCTCTCAGATAAAAAGTTATGACAAGTTGAAGTTGGTCCACTCATTTTGGCGCAATGTGTGCTTGTTTTGAGAAGTTCAAAGCTCAAGGACCAAGACCATATTTGATTTGATGATTTTGAAGAAGTTACAAGAGTTAAAATGATGATTAAGGTAGTTTAGAATGTGTTAGGACATGTTAGAGAAGATTCAACACAAATTGGGGTGAAACGGTAATAAAACCTCAAAATTTTAGAGCAAGCCAAGCGCACCAGAGTATTATATGGTTTAAATCATGTGGGATCTTGGTTACACAAATTCTAGCATAAATCAAACTTTGTGTATAAGTACTCCTTAGATTCCTATACAAATACTTCTTGGGGACGTCCGAAAGCATCCTAGAATGTCCTTGGAGTTTGGGGTAAGATTCGAGAGCAAGAAAAAGTGAAGAGCACGAGACAAGAAGTAAAGTGGTGAGTTGCCTGAGGTGGTCGAGACACCATTGGGACTTGAAATCAATAAGCTTTCTTTTTTTTCTTTTCTTTAAGTTTAATTGTTGTGTTTAAGATGGACTTTGAATATAATATTGTTTTGGATTTGGATTTTACCATAAGCATGCATGGCTAAGCTTTTAATCTAGGGTTTAGGATGTGTCATACATATAATGTAGTGATATTATAATTTCGATTTATTTATGAAGGACATTAGTTGTTAATTTAATATCTTGTGATTTAATATTTGCCTAGTGTTTGAGATCCTACTTTGGTAATGATTTCCATGTGTTAGTTGATGGAACTGAAATGTGGAAGTCTATTATACAATAATCGAGATATTAAACCTAAAAATCTAAGACTACGAAAAGAGGCATGATAACCTTGAAGAATTCCATGAAGAATACAAAACTTAATGAATCCTAATTGATTTAATCTCATGAGAATAGGTGGTTAAGAATATATTATGGTTACACGTTCTAGGTTTGGAAAGAAAGTGCAAGAATAATTTAGGGTTTGTTATCCTTTTATCACCTAATATTTGGATTAAATAAACACTTTTAGTATCCATCACAAAAGACGTATGTGATATCCGAGACTCTAGATACTCTCATTTTGTGATTTTTAATTTCCTATTCCACATTCTTAAGATCAATCTTCTTCTTTTGTTTTTCTTTTCTTTTTCTCAAATCCTCTTTGTGTTTGATATAAGTGTTTAAAAACAACATCTTAGGTCCCGAATTCTCTATGGATTGATATTGTATATACTAAAATCTATAACCTATGTACTTGTGGAGAGATTACAAACAAATATCAGGTCTAGAAGTAGTTAAATATGATCATGAACCACTCATGCTTCTATATAATAGTTGATCCATAATTTTACCTTTTTCGTCCTTATCCATCTTGATTAAGGAGCTCATAAGTGTGGTAGCTCATTTGCAACTTTACATACCAAATTTCTTTAGCATTTCTTTAATGTATTTTGATTAGCAAATGAATATCCCTTTCTTGAGTTGCTAGATTTGCAATCCAAGAAAGAAGTTAAGTTTACCTATCATGTTCATTTCAAATTCATTTTGCATTAACTTAGAAAATTCTTTTCATAATATTTCATTAGTAGTAATGAAAATAATATTATCAATATATATTTAAACTATTAAAATGTCTTAATTTTTATTTTTAATTAACATAACAGTATTTTGCTTATTCTCTTTTGAAACGTAATCAATCAAAAATTTGCTAAGCTTCTCATACCAAACTCTGGAAGCTTATTTTAGTCAATATAATGCTTTAGTTAGCTTATATACATAATTAGAATGATCATTTTCTTCAAAATTAGGGAGTTGGTCAACATATTTTTCTTCGTTTAGAAAACCATTTAAGAAGACACTTTTAACATCCATTTGAAAAAGTTTGAAACTTATATGAGATGCAAAAGCAAGTAATGTTTGTATAGTTTTCAATCTAGCTACAGGGGCATATAATTCTTTAAATTCTATTTATTCTTCTTGTGAGTAGCCCTTAGTCACTCTTGCTTTGTTTCTGACTATTAGCCTGCTTTCATCTAATTTATTTATACATACACATTTAGTTCCAATTACCAAATGATTTTTGGGTTTAGGAACAAGTTCCTACATTTTTTCTTTCAAAATGATTTAGCACTTTTTACATTGCTATAATGTAATTTTGATTATTTCGAGCTTGATCAATTGTATTGGCTCAATTTTTGATTCAAAGTTGTTGATCTTGCTTAGTTAGCTTAACTTGAGAGGGGATGGGTAAATTAGGTTCTTAAAATTTCTTTACTGTTTAAAACTAACCCCTAAGTCCTCTGTAAAAAAACTTATAGAATCGATATGAGAGAACAAAAGAATAAGAGTAAGTGGACAAGAGAATACAAAGAATTATAATGGTTTGGGTAACACTTTTACTCAACTCTTCAAAGTACACACCTTTTGTGTCTTGGATTCCACTATTACAATAACAGTTACAACTTAAAATATCAGCTCTCTTCTAAATTTTAGCTCTAAGGGGCCTTTACAACAATCACATAAGTAGTCAGAGAGTACGACTTGAATTAAATACTACTTATTGCTTATATTGGCCTTGGTCTCCAATACGATGCTAATTAAATAATTATAACAAAAGCATGAAAATAAGATCAAACTACATGTTACAAGTTTGTGTAAAATGTTGAGGCGCAGAAGCAAGCTGTTGAGATTGAAGAAAATATGTAAACTTGAAGCTTCTTGCAGTACTTCAGATATTTGCTTGAAAATTATCTAAAGGAGCTTTGAATGCTTAAGGATGGAAAGATGAGATTGCAATCAATTTTCTAGCTAACCTCATTAATTCCACTTGATGTCTCTTAAGTAATTCGGAAGGAAATTCAAATGTTTTGTGGTAGGTTGTGTGCATTTGATTTGCTAACGTTCAAAATATTTTTGACCATTATAATTGAAGTCACAACTAGAGTCGACATCGTATCAACTTTAGTGCTCTATTTGCTTTCAGAGAATTTTCTTCTAGTTTTATGTTGGTCTCGTGCTGTTGGCTTGACCTAAGAGAGGAGAGGTAAATTGGATTATTAAAATTTTTTTGCTAATGAAAACTTAAACTTAGTTAATTTCCTTCCAAAATACAAAGAATTGTAATGGTTCGGGCAACACCCCTACCCTACTCTTCCAAGTACACACCCTTGTGTCTTGAGTTTTAATATCTCATCAATAATATAACTAGAACCTAAGCTTTTTTCTAGATTATAGCTCTAGGAACCTTTATAGTAACCTTACAAGTAGTCGATGAGTACTATAATTGATCACTACTTGATGCTTACATTAAACTTGATTTTCAATATTAAGCTAAGTAGCCAAATACAATCAAAATTAAAAATAAAAGTGAGACTACACATTACAAATGTGTAGAAAAATAGAGCGCAGCAGCGAACTCTTTAAGTTGAAGAAGATGTAGATTCTTGAATATCTTGAAGCGATCCAAAGCGACTTGCACTGAAAACTAATTAATGTGACTTTGAATGCTTGTAGGTAGGAAGATTGAAGCCCAATGAATGTCTTGGCTAATCCTCATAGCTCCACTTGACATCTTTTAAATAAATTTGAAAAAAATTTGAACATCATGTCATAGGTGGTGCACATTTAATGCTCTAGCATTTAAAAAATTCATGACTATTATGATCAAAGTTGCACTTGGAGTCAAATTGACCTACGATGAGAGTCAACTTCGATATTGATTTTAATGCTCCATATGCCTTGTGAGGAAAATCCTTCAAGTTTGTCTCTAAATTTCACATGGAAGTAAACTTGGGACTTGAGATTTTACCCGAGACGCATGTGAAGTCCGCTTGGTCTTTGACTTTACTACATGTAGAGTTTCAAAATCTTTAATAAATGCTTCTTTGAGCTTTCCTCCTCTTAAATCTCATTCTTGAGTCAACTTCATGTTGAACTTTACTAAAGTTGAAACTATAGTTGACTTGGGGCGCGACTTCAAAATTCATATTTGCTAAAAATTCTTTAAATCTTCATTGGTTCTTCTAAGTCGCATGTTCTGAGTCAACTTTGGATTCGACTTCTCTCAAGTCATAAGTGAAATCGACTTGAGATGCGACTTCAAACTCTATTTCTAGTTAGAGATTTTTAGGCACCATGATGTTTTGCAAGTCTTAAGTAAAGCTGACTTGGATATTGACTTTACCTAAGCCACATGCGAAGTCAGCTTGAGGTGCGACTTTGACTGTAAATCTTCCACATATCAATTTTCTTTTCCGAAGTATATTTGAAATCAGTTGTGAGGTCGACTTAGGTTAAGACTTGACCCAAGTCGATCTTTAAGTTAACTTGACTTTGCAACTTTAGCTATTTGAGCTTGATATTTGAAAATTCTACGTTCTAAACATAACCAAATTTCGTTAGTAGCCTTTAATCTCTCAAATTGGTTGCTAAACATCAAAACTTGGATATTGATTTGCAATTTGTGCTAGTTGAGTTTGCAATCTCCCCTTTTTTAATGATTGAAAAATCATTTTGAGATTATGCCTTTCTTTGAAATAAGCAATGCTCATAAACAATTTCAATATATATCTTTGTTGGAAATATGTGAAAAATAAGCTAAGTCTATATTTTGATGATTAACAAATCAATTTAAGTAAGTTTTGGTTACTAACATTTTTGTGGAAATGATTAAAGATTATAAATTTGAAGAATATGAAATATGACAAATTAAGTCGATTTCCAAGTAGACTTAGGCATCGACTTAGGCCAAGTCGATCCCTAAGTCGACTCCAGCATCGACTTCGAAACGACATTTCCTTCTAGAGTTGAAGTCAAGAGTGAGAGGTGCCGAAGTCGCATCCCAAGTCGACTTCACTCGCGACTTGAGGTGAAGTCGCAGACCAAGTCGACTCTGGTAGCGACTTGGAGGTGTCATTTCTGTCCAGAGTTGAAATGGAGAATAGGGGCTGCCGAAGTCGCATCCCAAGTCGACTCTGCATGCGACTTGGGCGAAGTCGTAGATCAAGTCGACTCCAATTTTGACTTCAATACGGAAACATGCAAATCAAGATAACTCAATGATAAGATTCAAGAATTTCAAAAGAAGATGAAGGTAAAAGACAACTCAAATACTCAAGACTCAAGGCATGAAGTCAAAAGTGAGAATTATAAAGAGTCTCAAAGGAAGAACAACCAAACAATGAAGGAATTCAAACAAGCAAGGCATTCCAAGTTTCAAGACTCAAGGACTCAAGGTTTGCAAATCATGGAGCTAAAGGAAGAATGATAACACAGTGGTCCAAAGAGAAATAAATCAAGGAAGAACAACAAAAGACATGAAGAAGCTCAAGCAAGCAAAGCATTCCAAGGATTTCAAGTTCGCTGTCGAGGTGAAGTCGCATCCGAAGTCGACTCCACCTGCGACTTGGGTCAAGTCGAGGACCAAGTCGACCCAAGGCTGGAACTTGAAGAAGTTGCGAACTGGTGAAGTCGCACTCGAAGTCGACTCCATCTACGACTTGGGTGAAGTCACATCCGAAGTCGACTCCACCTGCGACTTGGGTCGCAACGATCGGAAAATTTTCGAACGTTGGCGCATTAAATGCGCACCACCTACCTTC
>JAXCLR010000105.1:43087616-43108874 GCA_035584095.1 Annona squamosa
ATAAAATATCCATTTTCCTTGTATAGGGAAAGAGGAAAGGAAAAGGTGGAGGACACGGACTGAGGAGGTAAGCAAGCAAACCCTTTCGAAAATATGATTTTATTTTCAAGTATTCATGAAATATGTTTTAAGGATGGCCATTCCTACAATGTTTTGTTTGCGACTTCGGCAGTTCTTCGTTCTCGATTTCAACTCTGGACAAAAATTACGTGTCGAAGTCGATGTTGGAGTTGACTTGGTCTGCGACTTCACCTAAGTCGCACGCGGAGTCGACTTCGTTTGCGACTTCGGCAGCTCTGTTCCTCGATTTCAACTTTGGAAGGAAATGCCATCTTAGAGTCGTTGTTGGAATCGACTTGGGGATCGACTTGGCCTAAGTCGATGCTTGAGTCGACTTGGAAATCAACTTCACTTGCCATACTTCATATTCTTCAAATTTATAACCTTTAATCATTTCCACAAACATATCATGAACCAAAATTTCCTCAAATTGATTTGTTAATCATCAAAACATAGACTTAGCGTATTTTCCACATATTTTCAACAATGACCTTCGAGGATAAAAACATGGAACACTAGTCTTGGGAGAGTGGGTTGTAGATGTTGAATGGTAGGAAGTGAAAAATAGTCGAAGATTTTCAATAGAGGGTGAAGAGGTCCTAGACTCCTCAATACATGGGTCTACATAAGGATAGGATGATGTTGTAGGGTGACCAAGGTAAAAGCATAGGCAAGATTTTTGAAATCTTATTTTAGCTTATCTTGCCTCTCATGCATGATTCTGAGAGATGCATTTATATTGCTTAATTCTTGTGTTATCCTATCCTCCATGGCTTGGAGGTACTCAAATAGTGCAGGATGCATGGGTGGAACGCTTTGCAAATCTAGACAATGCATGAGATGCTTCAGGAGAATATGATATACGTGAATGAGATGCAAGTGATGCATGTGTAGGATAAGGTGATGCAAGTTGAGTTGCTGTAGGCTGAGGCTGTGTTGGCTCCCCCTCAAATCTTGCTTCCTCTTCAACTAGATGATTGAGTCTTGTAGCTATTTGCTATACTGTAAATCTTTCTATGTCTATTTTCCTTCTTGTTAGAAGGGCTTTATTGATGGCACTTGTGGGTTTGAGAGCTTCAAATGGTTAGCCTTCCAAATCCACATTGTAGTACTCCAAAACTTTCATAATCCACATCCCATATGGAATAATGCCCCATGGATTATCTTTTTTCACTTCAAGAGCTTCCATAATTAGTCTTAGAAAACAATTTTTTCTTTTTGTTTACTAATTTTCATAAGATCTTGGCCTCTTGATGATAGAGTTGGTTTCCTCCTACATGCTTATTGCTCCTTGTTAACTTTTTGTACATCGAAGCTCAAGTTAAATCTTTTGGGATATGTTCTTCATCACAAGGAATTCTCAAAATTGTTGCGAATTGTTCCCATGTAAAGCTTCTTGCTAACCCATATGTGTGACCAATATTAATCTCTTTCACTTTCACAGATGTATATAAATCCTTGGGTTAAATCAGAGTAGATTTGTCTAACCTTGATAATCAAGTAACTCTTCTATCTTAAATTCATATTATCTAAGAAATTCAAAATCAATAATATTTAGAGTGAAAAGTTTTCTTATAGAAATGTCTATAAACCTCCGATGTTGTGTAGAGGTCCTAAAATACTCTATGGGTATTTTTATGACCTTTGCCCTTTGTGTTGGAGCTCCTTTCCTTTTATTTGTTTCAATCTCCTCCTCCTCACTAGATGTTTCCTTTGCTCCATGTTGTGTGGAGGGAATGGAGGTATTACCTTCCACAAATCTTGCTCTTCGCCTGTGAAATGGTTGAGATCCAGTTGCCACTTCCCACGGCCTCTTGGTGGGCGTCCTTTGTCTTATTGGAATCTCTCTTGTGATAAAGGTGGATGACCTTGAAATGGCGATCTTCGAAGGCTTGATCACAAACCTTTTAGCTGTCATAGATGGATGAAGTAATGAGGATGGAAATATGAGTGATTTGGATGTGGGAAAATGAAGATCAAACTTTAGAGAGGAGAACTCTAATAAAAAAAGAGATGAAAAAATGAGAGGGAATAAAGTTTATAAAATCCAAACCATCATGCTCGTGGAGTTGACTTTGAACCCTAGAGTCGAATTCAAAGTCAATTTGCATAACCCAAGTTGATTTTACTTATAAGTTCATATTTTAAACAAATTCATTCATTAAGCACATCAAATCATATCACAAATCATATGCAATATATTCAATACAATTTATCAAATTGATTTTTATCCATTTAAGTTCATCTTTTCCATCTTTTTCTAATTTTATAAAAAGATTCTATTTGTAATGGTTTGGAAAATATATCTACAATTTGTTCTTTTATTTTTACATATTTTATACTTATGTCATAATTTTTAATATGTTCTTTTATGAAGTGGTGTCTAATATCTGTGTTTAGTCCTCGACTATAAAATTGGATTTTTAATTAGACAAGTTACACTAGTATTGTTACATCTAATTGGGGGTATTTTTATAGTCTATTTCGTAATTTTTTAATTGTTGTTTTACTCAGAACAATTGAACATAATAATTTTGAACAACTATTTACTTAGCTTTTGTAATAGATAGAACATCACTAGTTTGGTTCTTTAAAAACCATGATACCAACATACTATCAAGGAATTGACAAATTCTACTAGTGTTTTTTATCCACTTTGTAACTAGCAAAATCGACATTTAAGTATTTTATTAAATCAAAAGTTGAGCCTTTTGAGTACTATAGGCCTAAGTTTGTTGTGTAAACTGAATATTTAAATATTCTTTTAATTGGTAGCATGTGAGATTCTTTAGGATTAAACTAAAATATCGAAGACTTGCAAATACTAAATAAAATATCAAGTCTAGAAGTAGTTAACGTTGGAAGTCAAGGCAAATTAACCATGATCCATGTTTTAATGATTAACAACTCAATTGAGAATTAATTGGATACTAATGTGGTTTGCTAAGCTTTGTTAAATGATAAAAACTCAAGTTTCAGAACATAAAAGACTAATTCGCAATCCCAAGTCAACTTAGCCATCGACTTAGGTGAGTCGATCCCCAAGTCGACTCCACAATCGACTTCAAATGTACAAAAACTTCCAGAGTTGAATTTGGGCTCGGAGACAGATGAAGTTGCAGTCGAAGTTGACTCCACTTGCAACTTAGGTGAAGTCACAAACCCGAGTCGACTCCAGAATCAACTTCAAATAAACAAAAACTTCCAGAGTTGAATTTGGGCTCGGAGACAGGTGAAGTCGCAATTGAATTCGACTCCACCTTACGACTTGGGTGAAGTCGCAGACCCAAGTCGACTTCAGATACGACTTGAGTGAAGTTGAAGTTGAAGTCGACCCAAGCAAGCAACTTGAGCGAATGGCCATGATAAAATCCTTCAAAGTTGAAGTATTATTAAGGGAAAACTATATATTAAAGATTTGGACATTAAAATCAAGAAGGACAATCATTTTAAAGCAAGGCCACAAAGAAGAATCCCTCAAAGAGAAGAATATCATGATAAGTTTCAAGACAAAATAAGGAAAACCAAGAATACATGTGACGAACAAGATGAGAAAGGAAAAATGAAGTATCAAGATCACTTGCAAGAATCTTAAGTTCCAACATATGCACAATGGATAGTGAAGTTGCACTCGAAGTCGACCTCACTTGCGACTTTGGTCAAGTCTAAGACCAAGTCAACCTGAGATGGAACTTGGAGTGAAAGTTGAAGACCAAAGTCGCACCTGAAGTCAACTCTAGCCTGCGACTTGGGTGAAGTCTCATCCAAAGTCGACTTCACATATGACTTAGTTCGTAACAATTGGAAAAATTCGAATGTTGGCACATTAAATGCGCTCCACCTACCACCAAATATTCAAATTCACTCCTCTATTATGAAAGAGTATTTAAGAGGATGTGCTAGAGGTTAGAGAAGCATTGAATAAACTTACCTTCCACTCTCTCTAGCATTAAAGTGATCTACATCAACTCTAAGTGAAGAACTGTGCGACAACTTGCCGAAAATGCCATTGCTGAATGTTCTATTCTCTCAACAAGTTCTTCCACGTGCTACTGATGAGATGCGTATATATCTAATTAAAATGCTCATTTTAACGTAAGTATACGTGCCGATCAAGTAATAAATAATGAGTAGAGTATCGTTCCCATGAGGATTGTGTTCAATAAATCAGCACCTTAAATCTCAATTCTCTAAGTGAATTTGGTAAAGGGAAATATTGAATTAAACTCAACTAAGAAAAGCAGTAAATGACTAAAGTAGAGTGGATATTGTTGAGATTGCCTTGAGATGATTAAGATAGGTGAGAATATGAATTCATTGAATCATTTGGTACCATTTAAGTAGTTGTGCAGAGATTATTAATCTAGGTTCATTCATATTCATATACGTCTTCCAACACGTACAAAAGTAACTAAGTTTTAGCTATGTGCTATGTTCCCATGCAGGCAAGTAAAACAAGGTTGATAACCACGTAACCTACTCAAGATTACACATGGTTAATAGGTATATTCCTATCCATATACCATCCAACACAAACAAGAGCTGAAAAACTTATGCCTTATATATGGATCTTATTCGAATCCCACTTTTCCAAGCATGAATTTGAATATTCAATCAATCCACAAGGTTGCAAAGCTTATAAACACATTAAGTATGACATATACGGGTAATCTCAAGCGACACAAGTCACAGCACAACTGTGTTATCATTTTAAGCATAAGAAAACCAAATAACATAGACTATGAGTTCGAATCCTATATATCTCCCACCATAGGAATGTTCAACCCATAAACATGACTTCAATTCTCATTAAAATTAAGTTACAATCATCTCAAGCAAGGAGAATAAAAAAATAGGAAGAGATAGACGAGAAGAGGAGATGAAACTCAATAGATTGGCAGTGATAGCTTAGATCTCCACTTGCTCTTCTCTCTTTTCTTGAAGCTTTGGTTTTCTCCATTTTCTTCATAGTAGCCATGACCCTCTCTCTGTTTTTTTAAGAAACCCTAAGGGATATATTTTTATCCCTTTAAATGTAGCATGAGACACGTGCTAAAATTTGTCCGTGTAGGGTTTGGCGCCTAGGCGCCAACTCTTTGGAAGCTTTGCTGACTTAGGGATTCTTGATTTTCCTTGTGAGGCAGGTGGAATGGCGCCTAGGAGCCGCCGTTCAGCTTCGTTTGGCTTCGTGGTACCAACTTGCTTGCTTCTTCGCTTTGCTCGGTTCTTCATTCTGACTCACTCACATGCTGATAGTTACCTGTCCTTCCTACAAAATCAACTAAAACTAAATAAATGACTATAAATGCCTATTTTATACTAAAAATGCATAAAAGCTACATATTGATCCTAAAATGTAAAGTGAGTGAAAATTAAGCTAAATGGATGCAAACTAACAACATTTTCTTAGACTAACATGCAAAATCGGTTTGAAATGGGCCATAATAACTCGCATTTTCGCGAGTTATCACACCCTAAACTGAAATATTGCTAGTCCTCGAGCAACACATGAAAACAAAATGAATGAATGAATGAATGAATGAATGAGGACTCTGTCAAGTCAACGTGATTCCAATTATGCTTCTAACAATCATATTTCTTCACTTAACAAGGCAAAGAAGAACCTTAACTTGAAATATTGCATAAAAAATCATCAATTTCTCAAAATGGGACATGCATTTTCATTTTCATTCTCGAATCAAGTTGCATGTAAATGAAAATGTTATTAGTCCAAAGTAATAATTCAATCCTACTACTTTTCCTCTTGATCAAAAGAAACTAGTTAAAAAATAATACAAAACAAGTGAACCAAGGTTTAAGCACAATTTTCTGGTTAAAGAACATGACGTTAATTCACTTGCCTTTGTTTTGCCCAACTACACATTCTTTCCCCCTCAAACTTATTGCATGACTCTTCTCACCATATATCAGGATATTCGGAGAGACATTTTCTATCTTTTTTTTTGCTCCCCTCACCATATTCAGGGCATCTGGGGAGATTTTCTTTTTAAAACGATATTATTGTGACTTTTCCTTGCTTTTTTACGCGAACCTTGACATTTGTTGATGCCAAGTCACGATTACTCAACTCAGGTTAGTCACGCTCTTTCATTATTCTTATAATCTGGTAAGGGTATTGAACATGCAAGTTACCATTTTAGGTCCCATACCAAAAATTGTAAAATTTTACGCATGATTGAGACCATTTATTTATTTAAAGCACGTGGTTATCACACATTTAACTCAGTTCTTATTATTTCAGTTGAAAAGACTAGCATGGAATTGACTTATAACAATGTACTATGAAATTCAGTCTAATTCATTCACATGTTACTTGCAAATTTCCTTAACACGTAGTCCTTTTAGTATGAATTTCAGATTTTTTCATGAAATCGATTTCAAGTTAAAATTTTTCTAGATCTTGCAAATATTTCATTAAAATGGATTGAAACAAGATAATTTTCACAGATAAAATTTGACATAATATGCAATCTAACACATATATACAAGATATGAATGCAAAACACACCAAGATGAATTATACACCCTCTAAACTTAAGGGATGCATTGTCTTCAATTCATATAAACTAAAAAAATACAAATTACAATGATTAGGAGATCCACATGCAAATGATATGCAAATCAAAATGAAAAACTAAGTAAAAGAAAAGAAAAGAAAAGAAAAGGAACTGGTGACTCCCTTGGTCGTCGGGATGGAAAGGATGCTCATCGTCTCCATTGCTCTTTTCTTCTTCTTTTCCTCTACTGATAAAAAATGTGCATTGGCCACCTTTGCAATACTTAATACATGATGATAAATGAGGCGTCCAACATAAAAAAACTTGCTGACAAGGATAGTGTATGACAAGAGAGCTTGATTGAGAGCGATGTCACAAATAGGAAGAAGGAAGACATTGGCAGCACAGTATTGAAAAGTGCACTGCAAACTCAAATTTTTAGGACTCTACTCCCCAAATATATCTCATTGAAGCACTTCTTAGATAATTCAACTCAAGTTTCAAGCCATATTATTGATACCAGAAGTGCAGTCCATAAACTCCTCCCCCACCACTTTAAACTCTTTGCCACAACAAAATAATGAAACTGCTTGAACGAAAAAGTTACCCACAAGCAACACATCCACATGCCTGCAAATATATGAAAAACACAAGCCACCCATTCACACACCTTTTACTTAAAGTAATAAAATAGGTGATTCACTAAAAGCAGTAAAACAAATTGCTTAGAACTTCAATGACCCGAAATATACAAAGATGGAGGATTTCGATATTGAAAATGATATCAATTAAGCAAACCATGGCTATCATGTCGACAGGCTTAAAAAATTCTTTCCGTTGATATGTGGTAGTTCTCGTAACTACTCCGGGATCAAAAGTTATTGCCAGTTGAAGTCGGCATGCTGAAAAATAATGTTTTGATGTTTTTTTATGCTGGCTGGGGGGATGGCGCCGGGGCGCCAAAAATTGAGGCCGAGGTGCCGACTTGCTGACTTAAAACTTGCAACATGTTGTTTCCTTGAAAAATTGTGGCGTCGGAGTGCCGGATCATGGCGCCGGAGCGCCACTTCTTTGATTCCAATTTGCTACAATATGTTCTTTTCCAAAAACTTAGTGCCGGGGTGCCAAAAATTGAGCCCTAAGCCTCACTACAAATATATTGTTTTATCTTGAATGATGAATCTAAACTTAAAACTCTTTAATTCCATCATTTATCAACTTGAAAGTGGATTGAAAGTCCAAATTTGAGCATGATAATCCCGTCCTTCATTGCCATGAGAGATAGCTGCTTTATTCTTCCCCCAAAAAAAGAGATGATTGCTTGATAAAATTCACTTCTTGAATTATGTTGAACTGCACTTCCCAAGATCATAATGCATGTATTCATAGAAAATTGACCAAGTAATGAATCAAACTTTTGCATGTCAGTTTTCAAAAAATGGTGATCTTTATTTGGTTCCCTTGCTTCAACACACATATGATGGATCTTCTAACTATGTCTTGGATAAAAAATCAAAAAGTATAATGGGTTGCCTCCCATTCAGTGCTAAATTTATCATCTTCAACCTGACGTTGCATTTAGGATTAATCAATTCCCACTTTATCGAACTTCCTTTCATGCGGATTGCGCACTAGAAGTTCAGATATCTTCTTAGCCTCTTCAAATGGATCAGTTACCCTCCTTTCTTGAATTTCATAGAGACTATAGAAGAGTTGTTCTTTGGGGTCTCCAATTGTAGGCTTCAAGGAGCTATTTTCCAATAATGACCATTGACTGATCAATTTTTATTGCTCTTGGATTCTTGAAAAAATATAGTAGAGGTGTGGAATTGGGATCATTTTCAACCTTTGGCATTGTAACCGCCTCTATTTCTTCATTACTCCCTTCTTCAACTCCCTTTCTTTCTATTTATTCAACCATCTGTTCAAGCACATTTTGAGGTGTAGGTTTCTCTATCACATAGATCAATATATCTTCATTAATGCTCAGAGTGACTCACAGGCCTGTTCCAACTCATCTTCTTCTAAAATTTCTTCTGTATGACCAAAAGATGCTTCTTGATGCCGACATTGGATAGCGGTAGACAATTGCTCCACCTATTTCTGCATGTTCTCATTAAATTGCATTTAGCTCTTTATGAATTGCATGAACATGCCCTCCAAAGATGATTTGCTTTCAGGTGGTGATGGCTCCCCTGCTTGATATGCTTGAAATCCTATAGACATCATATTATCTGATTGCGGGTCTCCATAGTTGTCTTGTTCATCATTTGAATGATCAAGATGGGCCATAGATGTTGAGTAATACATGCATTGATTTGATAAATGTCCATCGCCTCCACACAATTCATAGTAAGTTGAATAAGAATTGTCTATATTCTGCATTTGATTTTCAAAACCTGCAAATTGAACTGGAGGTGCCCATGTATTGTCATACTGATGGAAACCCATTGTGCTTAGTGTTGAAAATTTTGCATTCAGCTAGTGGTAAACATTTGAAGCCATTGAAATTTGCAATAAAAAGATTCCTGAAATAAAATTTTATCAAAAACAAAGAAAGAAAAAGAAAAACTATGTATAATATATACACATTCATAGAAGACAATTGAAATTGTCAGGTACTAAGTTTAAAGCACCAATCTCTGGCAACGACTCCAAAAACTTGACGAGCTGTGTATAAGTCTAATTAAAATACTCATTTTAACACAAGTATATGTGCCGATCAAGTAGTAAAGAATGAGTAGAGTATCGTTCCCTCAAGGATTGTGTTAAACAAATCAGCACCTTAAATATCAATTGTCTAAGTGAATTGGTAAAGGGAATGATATTTAGGTTCAAATAATTGAATTAAACTCAACTAAGAAAAGTAATAAATGACCAAAGTAGAGTGGATATTGTTGAGATTGCCTTGAGATGATTAAGATAGGTGAGAATATGAATTCATTGAATCATAGCTATGTCATTTGGTCCCATTTAAGTAGTTGTGCAGAGATTATTAATATAGGTTCATTCATATTCATATTCATATACGTCTTCCAACACGTACAAAAGTAACTAAGTTTTAGCTATGTGCTATATTCCCATGTATGCAAGTAAAAAAAGGTTGATAACCACATAACCTACTCAAGATTACATAAGGTTAATGGGTATATTCCTATCCATATTAACATCCAACACAAACAAGATCTAGAAAACTTGTGCCTTATATATGGATCTTATTCAAATCCCACTTTTCCAAGCATGAATATGAATATTTAATCAATCCACAAGATTGCAAAGCTTGTAAATGCTTTAAGTATGACATATAAGGGTGATCTCAAGCGACATAAGTCACAACACAACTGCGTTATCATTTTAAGCATAAGAAAACCAAATAACATAGACTATGAGTTCAAATCTTACATATCTTTCACCATAGGAAGGTTCAACCCATAAACATTAAGTTACAATCATCTCAAATAAGGAGAATAACAAAATATGAAGAGATAGATGAGAAGAGGAGATGAAACTCAATGGATTGGCAGTGATAGCTTAGGTCTCTACTTGCTCTTCTCTCATTCCTTGAAGCTTTGGTTTCCTTCATTTTCTCCACAGTAGCCATGACCCTCTCGCCATTTTCTTTAAGAAATCCTAAGAGATATATTTATATCCCTCTAAACGTAGCATGAGACACATGCTACAATTTGTCCGTATGGGGTTCGGTGTCGCGACACCAACTCTCTGGAAGCTTTGCCGACTTAGGGATTTTGGATTTTCCTTGTGAGGCGGTGGAATGGCGTCAGGGTTCCAATTGATTGCTTCTTCACTTTGCTCGGTTCTTCATCCCGACTCACTGGCAGCTGATAGTTACCGTTCTTCCTGCGAAATCAACTAAAACTAAATACATGAACTATAAATGCCTATTTTATACTAAAAATGCATAAAAACTACATATTGATTTTAAAATGCAAAGTGAGTGAAAACTAAGCTAAATGGATGCAAACTAACTACATTTTCTTGGACTAACATGCAAAACTGGTCTAAATGGGCCATAATAACTTGCATTTTCATGAGTTATTAGCTACAAATTGCCTACACGAATTTATAAAGTGTAGTTCTTTCAGTTAATTCATTATTGTGTTTACCGCTTGGTTTGGCATTGGAAATCAAAATCAAGTGAAGGCAAAGTAGTGTTGTGACTGGAGTATGACTCGTTACTTGTGTTGTATTTGTGCAAGTCCCCTAAAGCTGAAATCTAGAAGAGAGCTGCTGCTCTAGTTGTATTTAATATCCAATAGTGGAACCCAAGTCACAAGGGGTGTGGGCTAGGAAGAGTGGAGTAGGGAAGGTTGCCCAAACCACTATAAAATTGTGTCTTTTGTTGTGGCTTACTTATCTATGTTTTACTGTTTTATTTCCCTCCATATTCTTTGCTTGTTTCATTAAGGGGATTAAATTAAAAAGGAGAAAGTTTCTATTTAAGTAAAGATTTTTAAAATACCCAATTCACCCCTCCCCTCTTGGGTTGTTGCTATAAACTCGGGACCAACAAGTGGTATCAAAGTAGGTTTTTCAGTTTGAACCAAAGAGATCTTACAAATGGCATCCCAACAAACTTTCACCCTACATTTGTCGAAGGCTAATCATTTACAAGGCCACCTCTTTTTGATGGGAATAACTTCGGTTACTGGAAGTTGAGAATAAAGTAACTTATCATGGCTACAGATATAGATTCTTGGATTGCTATCCAAGATGGTGTTGTACTACCTAGTGATGAAAGAGCCTCCACATGGTTTGAGGAGGAGGTTAGGACTGTAAAAAGCAACGCCAAAGTCATGAATTTCCTCTTTTGTGCTTTAACTGCATTTGAATATGATAAGGTATCCTCTTGCCAAACCACCAAAGAAATATGAGATACACTAACATCTATTTATGAGGAAACTTCTAAAGTCCAAGGGACAAGAAGAAATATTCTGATTAGAGAGCTAGAAAGCTTTAAAATGCTTGAAACTGAAAATATTTCTGAAATGTTTGCTAGATTCTCAAAAATTACAAATGCTCTAAAAGATCTCGAGAAAGCTATTTCTAAATCTGAGTAGGCTATGAAGATTCTAAGCGCGCTACCTGAGTCGTGGACTCCCAAGATCACGACATTGAGGAAGCAAAGGACCTAAACATACTAAGGCTAGAAGATCTTATCAACTCACTTATGTCACATGAGTTGTTAAAAAGGGGGAACAAGGAGTAGCATAAAGGCAAAAGAGCAATCGTCTTGAAGGCCACATAAATTTTAGATGAGTCCACCTCATCTTCTCAAAACGATGATGAGTAGATTGCTCTACTCACAAGAAGATTCAGAAAGTTCATGAGAAAAGGAAAGAACTTCAAGAGTTTCAAAGAAAGAAATTTGAAGGAGAAAAAGAAGGAAGCAACAAAGTGCTACCGGTGTGGAGAAATTGGGGCATATGCAAGCCCAATGTCCCACACCTGAGGAGAACAAGACAAGGGAACGACAAAAAAAGGACCGAGGCAAAAACAGAAAATTCCAAAAAGCTAAAGGAAGAGGGATGTATTTCAATGAGGAGACATCCACAACTTGCAACTCATCAAATGAAGAAAATTAGGATAAAAATTTTGCAAGAATTTGCTACATGGCTACAATGGAGGAAGGTACCAACCTTTGTCTCGCTACAATAGAAATTTTGGAGGAACAAACCATCTCAACAAATTGCACAAATAATGAAGAGGTAACCTTTAAACTAAAAACTCATTCCATTTTCTTTTTCATAAATGAATGCCTCAAATGTGCTGAATTAGAAGAACTACAACAAGCATATGATTCGTTATATGAGAAAATAAAGAAGTTGAAAAATAAATTCACAATAAAGAAAAGACAATGTGATTTAATAATTATTGTGAATAGAAAACTTGAAGAAAAAGTTGACCACTTAACCAATGAAAAGAATACTTTGACAAGTGAGGTGGAAAGACTAAAGAAAGAAAATGAATCATTAAATGAATCACTTGCTAAGTTCTCTAATCCAGGAGAAAGTGTCAAAATATTTTTAAATATGATGACCCAAAACAACAAAAGAGGACTTGGATATTCTATATCTGAGAAAGGAGAATGTAGCAAGTCTAATGCACCAAGGACCTTAGAAACTAAGCAAAATCCATTTATACTAAACTGAAAATGAATCACGTTGCTTGGACCAAAAGACTAATTTAGGAACCATTTACAACATGGATTCCCACTCCAAGACTTCCGGGAGCTTGTAACTTTTGCGACAAGGTGGGACACAACGTATATCAATGCAAAGTAAGAAAATTGTATAATTTTGGTGCAAAATTGGTTTGGGTACCAAAGAGCATTGGATTTATGCCTTCCAAGATAGAACATCATAGATTCCAATGACTAACTAATCCAAATGAACCCATAAAATAGGTACCAAAAAGATAAGCTCCACATGACTTTATTTTTACAAGTATGTCTTAAAACAAAGGCAAACAACATATGGTTTATGGATAGTGGTTGCTCAAGACATATGAGGGGAGAAAAAGGATTGTTCCACGATATTAAATCATGTAGTGAAGGAATGGTTGCATTTGGGAACAACGAAAAAAGTATCATAAAAGGTAAAGTAAATGTTTATGGAAATTCAAATGCATGTATTGAGGATGTATTATTTGTTGAAGGACTCAAACACAACTTAATGAGTATTAGCCAATTGTGTGATAAAGGCTATAAAGTTGTATTTGAATCCTCTATATGCAATGTATTTGATAATGATCACATAGTTTTTAGTGGAAAAAGACATAAAAATGTATATTTGGTTTGTCTTGACGAACTTAATGAAAAATGTCTAATAGCTATAAAAAATGATCCATGGATATGACATAAAAGGCTTGGACATATAAACATGTCAAACATTAAGACTTTGTGGAAAAAAAGCTTAGTGGAAGGGTTACCCTTAAATATGACAAAGACCAAATTTGTAAAGCTTGTCAACTATCTAAGCAACCCAAGATGCCATTTTTCACCAAAAAGAAAATTTCAATAACTAGGCCACTTGAACTATTACATATGGATCTTTACGGGCCATCGGATATTTTAACTCTTGGTGGGAAAAAGTATGTATTTGTTATAGTTGATGATTTTTCAAGATTTACATGGATAATTCTCTTAGCTAGCAAAGATGAAGTATTCTCCATGTTTGTCACATTTTCAAATTTAGTGCAAAATGAAAAATAGAACACAATTATTTCCATTAGAAGTGATCATGGTGGTGAATTTGAAAATAAACAATTTATAGAATTTTGTAATGAGAAAGGAATTCACCATATATTTTCTTTACCAAGAAATCCCCAACAAAATGGGGTAGTTGAAAGGAAAAACAGGTTAATACAAGAAATGGTTAAAACTATGCTAAATGAGAGCAAATTATCAAAAAGATTTTGGAATGAAGCTGTAAGTACAACATGCCATGTATTAAACCGTGTTACCATAAGAGCTATCTTAAAAAAAACCCTATATCAACCATGGAAAGGAAGAAAACCAAATATATCATATTTTCATGCTTTTAGATGTACATGCTATGTGTTGAACAATGGAAAAACTAACTTCAGAAAATTAGATGCTGAAAGTGATGAGATAATATTCCTTGGTTATTCATCAAATAGCAAAGCATATAAAGTCTTTAACAAGAAAAATCAAATAGCAGAAGAATCAATACATGTTGTATTTGATGAATTTAACCAAAATCCCAAAATGAAGGATGAACTGAGTGATGCAAATGAGGCGTCAAGGAACCTAAAGGTGAAATGATTAGAACAACAAGGAGAAGCTGAAGCAAAGCAAGAGAATTCTACAGAAGAAAGGGTAAGTGAAGGTAACAATTTCTATAAACCTCCAATTGATTTGAAATTCAAAAATGACCATAAAATTAAGCAAGTTATTGGTAATATTTATAAATGAGTAAAAACTAGAAGGTCAAGATACAATATTTATGGAGAATTTATTTTCATGTCGAAAATTGAACCAACATCCATTGATCAAGCTCTTAGTGATGAAAATTGGATTATTGCAATGCAAGAAGAGCTAAATTAATTTGAAAGAAATAATATATGGCACCTAGTTCCTAGACCCAATAATTGCACAGTTATTGGTACCAAATGGGTTTTTAGGAACAAATTAGATGAAAGTGGGCTTATGATTAGAAACAAAGCGGGATTGGTAGCCAAAGGATATTCCCAAGAAGAGGGAATTGATTTTAAAGAATCTTATGCTCTTGTGGCTAGATTAGAATCCATACGTATCCTACTAGCTTTTGCTTCTCACATGGATTTTAAATTGTTTCAAATGGATGTGAAAAGTGCATTTTGAATGGGTACTTGAATGAGAAAACATATGTTGAACAACCTCCTGGATCTGAAGAAAAGGATCAATCAAAATACATTTTCAAATTAACCAAAGCTTTATATGGACTCAAACAAGCTTCACGAGCTTGGTATGAAAGGTTAAGTAAGTTTTTGATTGATCATGACTTTCAAAGAGGAAAAGTTGATACAACATTATTTATTAAGTATAAGGACAAAAATATTTTAATTATTCAAATTTATGTCGATGATATAATATTTGGTGCTACTAATGAAATCCTATGCCATGATAGGTTCTTTATTATATTTGATTGCTTATAGATCGGATATTTTGTTTAATGTTTGCATGTATTCAAGATTCCAATTATGTCCAAAGGAATCACATTTAATTGTTGTAAAAAGAATTTTTCAATATTTAATTAAAACCATTAATCTAGGCATGTGGTATCCAAAGGAGTCAACATTTGATTTAATCAGCTACTTAGATGCGACTTTGCTGGTTATGAAGTAGATAGAAAAAGTACTAGTGAAACATGTCAATTGCCGGTTACTAAGACATTATTTTATTCATGAACATATTGAAAATCATGATATTTGTCTAGAGTATGTTAAAGTCGAGGACCAAATTACTGACATTTTCACCAAACCATTAGTAAAAGAACCATTTTACAAGATCAGAAATGATATGGGTATGATTGAGATTGATTAGAAGTATAATAATATAGGAGCAAATTAGAAAGAATAAAGAAACCAAGTCTATAGAACCAAGTCGACTCTGATCCGCCCATGTCGACTTCACTGAAGTTGACTCCGGATAGGGCGAAGTTGACTCCGCAAGGGCAAAGTTGACTTTGGTTAGGGCAAGTCGACTCCAGTGCGCTCAGCTTGGTTTTCCCATGCTGGCCCTCTTCTCCTTTCTTCTTCTTTCTTTCTTCCTTCTTCTTCATTTTCCTTCTGTGCCATTTTTCCCTTCTCCCATTTCCGTAGTGCCTGTTTCTCTCTCTCTCTCTCTATCATCTCGCCCTCTCTTCTCTACTCTCTCCTTATTTTCCCTGTTTCTCTCTTTCTCTCTCGCTCCCTGCTTCTCTCTCTCTCTCTCATTTTCTCTCTTGTCGTCCCTCCCTCTCTTAAGCTTTCTCTTGCTCTCCAGTTGTTTCTCCTTCTCTCTCTCTTATTTCTATCTCTCTGTTGTCACTTCCTTCAGCTCACACCTCTCTACAGTGCCTTCTTTCTCTCTCATAGCCTCCATCAAAACCCCCAAAATCCATTGCTACCACTAAAGATCAATGACACAAAAAGCAATTTTTATACCCTCCAAATTACTCATATTAAGGCCATCCCAGTCCAACACTGGCGAGGAAGTGCCCCATCGGTAATGAACGCCGTCCAAACGGGTTTGAGAGGAGACTACTGTTGGAAACAATTGTTGAAATCAAATGCAAAATATCCAAAGTATGTGTTTTGATGATTAACAACACCATTTGAATAAGTATTAGCTACTAATGTGTTTTGTGTATTGTTTAAGGATATAAAATTAAAAAAATACAAAGTATGACAGGGTAAGTCGATCTCCAAGTCAACTCAGACATCGACTTGGGCGAAGTCGCAGACTAAGTCGACTCCAGTATCGACTTCAAGTGACACTTTCCTTCTAGCGTTGAAATTGGATAGCAAAGCTGCCGAAGTCGCACATGAAGTCGACTCCACTTACAAAGTATGACAGGGCAAGTCTATCTCCAAGTCGACTTAGACATCGACTTGGGCAAAGTCGCAGACTAAGTCGACTCCAGTATAGACTTCAAGTGACACTTTCCTTCCAGAGTTGAAATTGGATAGCAAAGCTGCCGAAGTCGCACATGAAGTCGACTCCACTTGCGACTTAGGTGAAGTCGTAGGCCAAGTTGACTCTATCATCGACTTTAGGTTCACAATGCAGATTTTCAGAAGTTAAGTCGAAGGCTAAGTCGACTTGAAACAAGACTTGAGTCAAGTTGAAGACCAAGTCGACTTAAATATTCGACTTGGAATATATGAAGATTAATCCAAGTCTAAGGAAAGCAAGATATATGAATTCAACCATTCTAATCGAAATATATCTATATTGGACTTGTTCACGTGTACAAAGATTCAAGTTTTTCAAGCTCTTTAGGCATAAAACTATTATACAAATAAACTCCAAGTATTGAAAATCAAAAGAAGAACACTTATGAAGAAGAAATTAAGTAAGCAAGAGACATTTCAAGAAAGATTAATCAGACTTGGCAAGAGAGAAAAGCCAAGTCGCACCCGAAGGTGACTCCAAGATCGACTTGGGCCAAGTCTAAGGCCAAGTCGACCTGTGGAAGAACTTGAGGAAGCTGAGCACAGCTGAAGTAGCACCCGAAGTCGACTCCAGCATGCGACTTGGGCGAAGTCGCACACGAAGTCGACTCCATCTGCGACTTAGGGAAATAACGTTCGAATTTTTGAACGTTGGAACATTTATTACGCACCAATCAACTCTATAACGTTCAAAATTCTCCCTCTTCTATATATAGACACTCAAGCAAACGTGGTAACATACAAGTAAGAGCTGAAAAAGAGGAAAGAAGTGCTCCTAAGAGTTTCAATCCACTTTTCCCTACAATTGAGTGATTGATACACTTTCAAAGGAAGAACAAGCTTCAAAGTTGCTGTTTGCTTCAACACAAAACGATTCGTTGCTTCTACAAATTCTTCCTCGAGCTAGAACTTGCTACACAAATCTGTAAAGTGTAGATTTCTTCTATTTCATTCTATTATTTGTTTTTGGTGCTTGGTTTGATTTTGGTGTTTCAAACCAAGCTATAGCAAGGTAGGATTGTGATTAGAGTGAAACTCGTCACCTACTTGTGCTACTTGTTGTATACATTTCTTAGAGTTAGAATTTAGAAGAGAGCGGAGGCTCTGGTTGTATATGCCCCCTAGAGGTAGAATCTAGAAGAGAGTGGAAACTCTAATTGTATTCGCGAAATATACAGTGGAACCCAAGTCACAAGGGAGTGTGAGCTTGGAAGAGTGGAGTAGGGAAGGTTGCCCGAACCACTATATATTGTTGTCTCTTGTTTGGTTTGATTGCTTGCATTTTATATTTTCATTTGCACCATCTCATTCTATTTCATAGCACGTTTCATCAAGGGGATTAAACTTACAAGGGGTTAATCTTTTAATTACGAAAAATTTTCAAGAACTCAATTCACCCCTCCCCTCTTGGGTTTTGCCATAAACTCGAGACCAACAACTACTGCATCCACGGGACGCCGAGTATGGTTTTGGGAAGGAAATTCATCTACATTCGCTCTGAGACACGAGGATTCATCTGCAGAATCAAGCAGTGACACCGAATTTGTAGGAAATAGGCAAGGGACGCCAACTTAGAAGGACAAGTTCTAAAACTACCCACTACCTACTTTAGAATCGACAGGCAATATAGTCGGTTTTATCGGCATTTTTATGAGCGTAAGATTTTCATTCTTAAGATTATAGATTTTAAACTTATAAGTGATTTTGAGTTTGGGATTGAAGAGTTGTTGGATTTTCAAGGGTGGACAAAACTGTTAAAGGCAGATGATCAGATATAACATGATCTAACGGGATTATTCTACTACCTATAGGATCAGGAGTATTACAACACATATGTCAAGGGTACTGAGATTAATCTGGGAATAGGAAGTGCTACATGCAGGAACAATGCAATTCATCGGATTGCAAACATTTTGGAAGTCCCTGAAGAAAATGAAAGGATTGAGGATGGGGTGTCACTTACATAATGTATAACCAACTGACTAACAACAACAAGTACCATCCAGGGATAAAATCCTTCATTATATGGATCTATCCCCTAGACTACAGGTTCTCAAGCTGCTGATTCCACACTGCATATACCCTAAGGGAGGAGGCCGCAACTAGTTGAATCCTCAAGAGGTTGAAATTTTGTAGAAAGTGGTCAATCGGGTCAAAGTCAGCCTACCACGACTGTTGTTAGAAGCTCTGGCATCCAAGAAGGAAAATCCACGAGGAGTCTCGCCTTATGAGACATGGATTACCAAGATTATGAGTTTCCTAGGTGTGAATTTGGATGGGGAATCATTCGGGGTCTTAAAGTGTGAAACTCAGACCATATATGCGTCATTTCGGGTTATAAACCCTAGATTCTTTGTAATTATTTTTATGATGAATAAATATTTATGAATTATATTGATGGATATGTGTATTGGAGATTAAAATAATGCAATTAAGAAATTAACCTACGTGAATAGTGCACGTGAATAGTAATCGGGGATTAAGACACGTGATTAAAAGTTGTCCACTTGGATTAACCTAATCACAAAAAGACAAAAAGGAGATTTAATCACTATAAGACGAAAGAGCAATTCTTTTTGATATTTTAATCTAATTTTGGATTTTAGTGAAAAATTAAAGAAAAATTCATAATTTGCAATGCGGGTGTTGGATTTAGATGAAATTTTTTATGGATGATTAAAAATTCATGACGAACATGATGAATGGTTTAAGATGTGATGAAAATCACAAATCAAGGGCCTAGATGGAATGTCAATTTGGTATGGAAAAAGTAGCTTATCTTTTCATTTAATTCCATTTGACTTTTATTAAATATAAATAATTAAAAAATAAAAGAATTAAGTGCAAATCAGTTGCAATTGCAGGGGCA
The DNA here is from genome assembly GCA_035584095.1 of Annona squamosa. Taxonomy (NCBI): domain Eukaryota; kingdom Viridiplantae; phylum Streptophyta; class Magnoliopsida; order Magnoliales; family Annonaceae; genus Annona; species Annona squamosa. The sequence goes on from JAXCLR010000105.1 coordinate 43,107,240, forward strand.
TGTAGGGGGTGGTTGAGAATTGATCAAAAATCAATGGTCCATGATCATCATCATCATAAACCAATGGCTAGGATTTAATTTGCTTAAAATAAATAAATTTTAATGAATAAAAAATCTAGGAAAATAGGGTTGTCATAGGGGGCTGGAGCAGCTATAGGGTGGGCTGCACAAGGCTCCATTCACTTGTTAAAATTATAAAAAAACACATTTGCAATTTAACACCTTTAGCAAGGGGTAAATTCTAATTTGATGAAAAATAAAAAAGTATAAATAGGGGGTAGGGATGGACATCCAAATCTACATTCACTCTGCTTCACTTGAGTAAATCCCTGCTCCCAAACCTCCGACATGTCCAAGGAAGAAGAGGAGAAAGTTAGAGAAAGAAAGTGTGAGAAAAAGAGAGATATATCTACTTCGGGTAAGTAAGTTCTATCCAATTTTTTTTTTGAATGTTAAGTAGGGTATAACCATACTTAGATAATACCTAAGCATAAAAAATAAGTATAGTTATAATTCTTAATCGAAATTATGCCAAAATATTAAAAATTTAGAGCAAAGATAGAGCATTCGGGAAGATAATATATGATATGTGTAAATAATACTCCAAAATTGATAAATGATGATTTGAGATGAATGAATATGATGTTGAAATGATGATATATTAATTTCATGATTTTTAGAATTAAGGATTACGCTTAAGTGAATTTATGTTAATTTTTAGTATATGGAGAAAATGATTTATTTAGCCAAGATAATGAAGATAAATTCAAAATGTATGAATTTTTCCATGATATAGTAAGTATAAGCTATGTCATGGTATTTTTTATTTTTGGAAAAAATATCAATTTTTGAAACCCATGAATAGTAACCCACGTTACTGTGAACAGTAACCTCAGATGAACAGTGGTTTGCTACAGTAATCTGCTATAGTAATTTAATACAGTAACTATGAACAATAAACAACATGATTTTAGAGAAAATTTGTGATTAATATTTAAATATAAGGATGAAATTTTTGAAGAACCTATAGATAAAAATATCCGTATAAAGAAATAATGACCAAATATTATAAACCATGCATGGGAAGCAGCTTGAATAGAAGAAATGAAACAACCTTTTTCCTTGAATAGGAAAAGGAAAAGAAAAAGTCAAGGACACCAACTGAGGAAGTAAGCAAGTTATATATTTTGCAAATTATTTCTAAAATGCTTGAAATTATTTTTAAAGTGCTTTATGAAATTTATTTAAGGTTAGCCATACCTATAACTGCTTTACATGAACTAAAGTACATTTGTTAAATTATTTATTAAATGCTTTTTATGAAATTATTTATGATTAACAAATGTCATGTTGGCATGTGTATACAAATGAACATGTGCACGAGGAATAAGCCATAGTGGAGGTAGTAAGCGGACCAAATATCCCTCTCGCTATCGCCAAGTCGCTTATATAGGCCCAGGCCAGCGGCGACTTCCCTGAAATGAGAGTATGTATGGGATGGGCACCTAGCTAGCGTCGCATCTAAAGGAATGTCATGAATGCTATAAATGTATTGCATTTGCATTTTATGAAATGCATGAAAATGATTGAAAAATTATATATGACTTGCTTACTGAGTATTATTACTCACCCATG
>JAXCLR010000105.1:43125629-43141888 GCA_035584095.1 Annona squamosa
TATTATAAATAAAGTATATTATTTTCATTTATATTTATCTTTTATTTCTATAATCTTCTTCATTTATCTTGTTTTTTTATGTTAAATTTTTCTAAAGATATTCTTTATAGATGAATGATTTTATTAGCCTAGACTAAGCAAATGCGCCATTTAGCCTATTTCAAAAAATTCATTTACAATAATTTTTTTTATTTTTTCTCCATACGCTTGTTTATCTAAGTATATTTAATGTATAAAATAAGTTTTATAATTTTTGGATGTGTTCATATATTTTTTTAGATTTTTAAAGATAAGGGTATTTTAAATATATAACACAGATGTTTAGAAATCTCAAAAAAATATATACATATATTCAAATATGGTAAAACTTATTTGTTTGTTAAATACACTTAGATAAACAAGTGTACAAAGAGAAAAACAAAAAAAATTTATTGTAAATGAGTTTTTTAAGGTAGGCTAAGCGTGACATTTGCTTAACTTGAGCTAATAGGATCACTCATCTTCTTTATAATGTTATATTTTTAAAAATATGTGGTTTGGCTGTATATTATTATGTTTACTCATATGATTTGTTATTATTATACATTTATATAAAATTTAAAACCTGTCACTCTTAAATAAAATATAAATTTATCAACAAAAATTCAAACTCGAAACCTAATCCGAACCCGATTTTTAAAAATAGGGTAGGGTTTAGGTTTTACACACATGGTTAGGGTTAGAATTAGGGTTATTTTTATAAATAAGGTTAGGATTAGGGTTGAGGTAAACTCGAGTTTCATGAGTCCGAGTTGCACCCCTATTCGTACATGGTGTAGAATGTTCTTACTTTTTTTGTGCTTCCAAGTAGCACATATGGAATTGACTTTGACTTCACCCAATTGGATTGTAAAGTCAATTTTGGATGCAATTTCAAATGCTACTTTAAAGTTAGAGAATTTTTAGGCCGCTTGATGGTCTCCAAGTCTAATGTGAAGTCCACTTTGTCTTTGATTTCACCCAAGTCACACTTGCAATTGACTTAGGGTGCGACATTGCCAGTGAAACTCATCCTTGAATTTTTTTGCAACACACTTGAAGTCAATATTGGAATCAACTTTGGATGTGACTTGACCTAAGTCGTTCTTGGAGACGATCTGAATATTCAACTTTATCTGCTTATGCTTTAACTGTCGAATTTAAGCTCATATGCAAATACTTAAAACTCATTAGTAGCCTTTAACTTCTCAAATTAGTTGTTAATAATCAAAACTCAAATCTTGATTTGTAATTTATACTAGTCAATTGTACACAAAATAACAAGTATTACTTGTTTTGACTTTAAGACACATTCAAAATAGGTTAAGCTTTGCTTATTTTTTGGTATCCATCTCTGAGGTCCAAGTGAGTGAGTATATGATCTTAATCCTATTTAGTCTTGCTTAGAAGGTACATATCCTAGACTCTTTACATTCATATTAGTTTTGTTCCTTTGTTATACACTTTCTTGACTTGACATTGTTAAATCTTATGGCCCAACTTATTATAGAAATTACATGTATTTTAAATTTTTTATGGATCACAACATGTGTTTGATGGTTACTAAATGGGTTTTCATACCCCTGTAGTTCCTATTGATTTTTATTGGCCCTTAAGTGCGACTGCTTTAGTTTAGGATTTAACAAATTTTAGTGCTTTGATGTTGCTACATTCACCATGTTTAAATGTGGAATATTCAAGTCCCTTTTTGCTTGTTTGAGTTTTCATTTTAAGGAATATTTGAGCACTTTTACCTAGATTAGAGATCCTTGCAAATGATTGATTTCGTGTTTCCTTCTTCTTCTTTGATTTCTCTATTTCACTTGTTAAAATTTTTACTTTCTTCACTAGAGATTTGACTCTTTCAACAAGTTTTTTATTTATAATAATTATGGCATCACATTGCTTCTTTTTCTCTATATAATTGATGCCAAGCCTTTTGATTTCATCATGTAATGCATCATATGCTTTGTGTAATTGTTTAGGATTGCATGCTTGATGTGTTCACTTGCTTAGAGCATACTAATTGAGAAATTGAATGATAAAGTTTAGAAGATACCTCTTCATTATTTGTATAACTAGAATTTTTAACGTGTCTTAGATCTTTTCAGTTGCCGTGAAGTAATTGTAAGTACCACTATCTTTAACTTGCATTACATAGTAAATTATTGCACAATTTACTGCATCTTGATTATCACTGGATGAACCACTTGAAGGAGATGGTTCTTCTTTCATGTACATTTTTTTTGCTCTTTGTTTATAGAATTTTCTTGAACTGCTTCTTTCCTTTTTTCTGCTTATTTTTTGGCTTATGCTCATTTGGAGTAGGACATTGGGTTTTTATCTAGAGGAGTTTCTACAATTGAAACATTTGGGTATTTCTTTTTTTCTTGTTCGCTTTCTCACCGCAAGTGCATGGGTCGTAGATTGTAGTATATAAATATCATTCCCACTAGGAATTCAAGACTAAAAATGTTACTTTTAAAACACTTATTGATTAATATTCAAAAGATAGTTGAATGGAGTGGAAGAGAAAATAGCAAATAAGGAAGAAAGAGAGTTTAGAAGTGTTGAGCAAAGGATTAAGAATCAACAGAAAGAGCGTCTAGGGTTTCAGAGTTTCACATGTTACAACTGCAATGGATTGTATGATTATTTATTTTGGATATTAATTATTAAAGGAGAACTATCCCTGTTTATCCTTGCACTTTCTTTCAAACCCTACAAGACATACCTAATCTTTTTAACCACATATTTTCATGGGATCCATTAAGTTTGGTGGAAGTTCATGAGATTTCTCAAGGTTATCATGTCTATTTTCATGGTCTTAGATGTCTAGACTTAACATCTTTATTATCCTATATTAGATTTCCAACTTTCGATTCTATTGCCTAATATATGGAATTATGCTATAGTACAGGCCTACGCACCAAGCAAGCATTAAGAACAAAAGACATTAAATTAATAATCAATATCCATCATAAATAAATCATAACCAGACTTTCCACTACATTGTGCATATGCTACATCCCTTATCCTAGATTAACGGTTTAGCCGAATATGTTCAAAATAAAATCTAGAACAATATTGTATATAGAATTCATCCAAAACGAGCAATTAAAACTAAAGGAAAGAAAGAAAGAAAGCTTATTAATCAAGAAGCGCCGATGGTGTCTTACCAGCTTCAAGCTACTCATCGCCTTGCCTCTTATCTACTTCTTCTCACCTTCTCTAGTTCCCGGACCTCACTCCATACTTTAGCCATGTTTTTGCATGCTTTGGGACATTCTGAAGAGGCGTTTATATAAGGTACGAGGAAGCTATCTGAGCTTGGAATTCGCCGCACCATAGAATTGTGCAATTAGGGACATGGTTTGAATTACATGGAACCCAGCTCCACATGGTTCAAACTATGTGGGTCTCTAGGTAAAGCACTTTGTTGCGCGGCTCCACTCATTTGCTCCCTGCTTGCTTCCCTTTTTCTTGAAGCTTTCTCCTATGCATTAGGGCTGACCTTGGTTACTATTTTGCTTCAAAAGTGAGTTTTAAATTTGTATTTTAACCTTCCTTCTATTAGTTTTTGTTAATTAAGCCACGAATTGCACCAAAATTGCACATTATTCCTTGCTTTTCACAAGTTGAATCAAATAGTGAATGTTCATATAAAACCAAACTAAATCAATGAATAATTGGATTAAACCATCTTATTTGACCAAATGTTCACCAAATAATGTTTCAAAAAGAATATATGAAAATAAATTAACACTTGTCTCTTTCACTTTTGTCATTTTAGACTTTTGAGGAGCCTACTTTCTTCCCTTTTCTTATAAAATTTCTGAGTTTTTTTTTTGTAAGGAATGTGAGTTCTTCATCATCATTAGGTGAAGTTAGAGGTGGGCCATCTGACCTTTGTTGAATAGCTTTGAATGCAAGTCTTCTTCCCTTTATTGTGCTTCTCGTTCATTTTTTTGTTAGCTCATGCAACATCAATAAACTATATAAGTCTTTTATCACTCAACTCTTGAATGCAAGTCTTCTTCCCTTTATTGTGCTTCTTGTTTAAGCCTTTGGCCTCCACTATAATTGTGATCTTGGGAGTCGAAGATTCGATTAGAACATGCAAAATCTTTATCACTCACTCAAGTTCAAAATTAGCCTTTATGAGACACTTAAGAGCATTTGTTAGTTTTAAAAACCTAGCAAAAATTTCATAAATATTTTCATTTTCAAGTATTTTAAAACTTTCTCTCTCTCTAATGAATATGTTTTTTCTTGTTCCTTAGATTTGAGAAGTGCCTTTATATGAGAAAGTTAGCATATCTCAAATTTCTTTAGTGGTTTGATATGAAGATATTTTATCATACTCAATTGTTGTGAGTGCACAAAACAATGAGTTAATGGCTTTTGTATTACTATTTATAACTTTTACCTCTTCTTTAGTATATTCCGAGGCTTTATCACTTTTGGACATAGTATTGCCATCTTAGATAGTAATCCAAGAGTCCATATTTATGTTTATAATTACTTATTTCATTCTCAACTTTCAATATGAGAAATTATTCCCATTGAACATAGTTGATTTGGTGAAAGATTGCCCTTCAAAAATGCAAGAATAGAAGTTGATTGGGAAGCCATTTAATGTGATACCTTTTTACAAATAGCTTGAAGCCTGCTCTGATACCACTTGTTGGTCTCGAAAGAGTGGCCCTACCCAAGAGGGGAGGAATGAATTGGATAATTAATTTTTTTTCTATTTTGAAGTTTAACTCCTTTAAGGTTAAGTTCCTTGAATGAAACATATAGAGCTAATGCAAGTGAGCAAAAAAGTTAGAAATGGATGCACAAGTAGACAAGAAAATTTCTATAGTGGTTCAGGTAACTCTTCTACTACACTTTTCCAAGCACTCACACATTGTATCTTGGGTTCCACTATCGCTTAATAATTACAACTTGTAGCCTCTGTTCTCTTCTAAATTATAGCTCTAGGGGATCTTTACAATAGTACACAAGTAGTTGGTGACTATCACTCCAACTAAACACTACTTGTTTTCATACCTTGGCTTTAGTCTCTAATACGAAGCCAAGTGTTAAATTATAACAAAAGATTAAAAATAAAAACAACTACACTTTACAGAATTTGTGGATCTTTGTAATACAAAAGCAAGCTCTGAAAGATGAGAAAAATGTTTGAACTTGATGCTTCTTGCAGTAATCTTATGAACTTGACTTGAGAACACTTGAATAGAGTTTTGAATGCTTAAGATTTGGAAGGTGAGAACACCATCAATACCTTAGTTAACCCCATTAATTCCATTTGATAAGTCTTTTATAGCCTTGAAAAGTTTTTGAACATTTGGTGATAAGTGACATGCATTTAATGCACTAATGTTCAATTTTTTTAACTATTATGACTAGAGTTGCAATTGGAGTCGATTTACCTTGTGATTTCACATGAGTTGCAAGTGAAGTTAACTTGGATAATTAATTCAACACTCCATTTTCTTCCAGAGAGTTTTTCTTTAAGCCTTGGCCTTCAAGTTGCATGTGGAGTTGACTTAGTGGTGAGACTTTAACTAAGTCGCAGGTGATGTTGACCTTGGCTTTGACTTTGCGATATTCTAAAAACTTTGCCCCCTTAGCCTTCATTTCTTTTTTCATTCTAGCTCTCCAAGTCTCTTTTTAGGTCGACTTCAAGTTGGACTTCACCTAAGTCGCAGTTGGAGTATGCGACTTCGATCTCTGTTTTTGTGATGGAAAATTTATGTATCCATTTTGTTTTTCCAAGTTGCTGGCTGAAGTCGATTTTGACTTTGACTTCACCCAAGTTGTATTTAGAGTCGAGTTGGGTGAGACTTTAAATGACATTATTTAGTAAGAGAGTTTTAGGCAGCTTTGAATTCTCCAAGTCGCATGTTGAGATCAACTTCATTTTTATCTCACTCTTATCACATCTGGAGTTAACTTGGGGTGCGACTTCATTAATGTATCTCTCTTTTGAAATTTTTTGATTTGAAAATACATTTGAAGTGATATCAAAGTTGATTTGGGTTGTGACTTTACCCAAGTCGCTCTTAAAGTTGACTTGACTATGCAACTTCAACCATTTATACTTGATTTTTGTAATGTTATCTTCCATGCATATAATCAAAATTGCATTACTAATCCTTAACATTTGAAATTGGTTGTTAATAATTAAAGCTTAAAGTTTGATTTGCAATTTGCATTAGTTGTGTTCACACAAAGGCAATAGCCACAACCACATCCACTTGATTATTGAGCACTAAAGATGCAAATTCTCCCCCATCTTACATCATCTCTTTCTCACCTCGTATCATTTCCTTCTAGTTAGATTTCAGCAACCCTACCTTGCAACTCTTGACTTCCATCTCTCTCTATCTCTATTATCTCGTGTTGCTGCTTTATAGGTAAGAAAATCACATGGCTAAAAGTCACACTTGATATATTTAGCAGTGATATATCTCCCTTTGTCTGAATTTTTATTGCAAATGCAGTGGAATGAATAACTAAATCATTATGATCATTGAAATGCAGTAGAATACATTCCCTTTTCATTCATTTCCTTTTTCAATTAATATGTCAAGAAAAAAAGAGATGGAGCTCATTGTCACACATTGCCGCATGTTTTTCCATTGATTATAAACATAGCTTCAACTCTGAGTTTTCAGTAGTCATGCTTGTTATATCTCTTCAAAAGTACATAAAGAAACAAAATTCAAAATTATATATGCTTATCTAGCACATGCATAAGGTATCCAAAAAGTAGCAAATAAACATATGATGAATTAGACAAATTATATTTGTTAGTTATGAGATCAATTAATTCAAATTAGATTTCTTGTTGTTGACAGAAATAACAATTGAAAGAATCTCACTTTGAGAACATTTTTGCCAATAGATTTGCTAAGAAAATACCACCATCAGTATTTTATAGTATTCATTAAAAATTATTCCTAACAAAATGTTGCCAAATCGGTATCTATGTGTCTAATTGATGCACCAAGATTATAGCAAAAGCTATCTTTATAAGGTGGTATCACAAGACAAAAATCATGCATCTAGGAAATTTATATTTTTTGTAATAGATTAAGGTGATGAAAACTTCAGTAATTATAATGGAGATTAGCATTCTAATTTTGGCTTTATATGAGAATGACTAACCTATGAAGAAGAACATAAAGCTCACTTACTCAACCATTCAAAGTTCATTCAAATACATATCTTTATCACAAATATTCTATTGCATATATGATTGTTGTAAACAAACGTGCTAAATGTAGCTACAAGTTTCATTTTAAATCATGCGTATTAGTGAATATGCTTAATTTGTTTATCAATATTGACTATCATGATTGTTGCATTTTGAAAATAAGTTTCCTTAGCTATGGCTAGTTAAGCTTTAAGACAACTAGTTTACTTGCGGTAATATTGAAGGACAACTTTGGCACTTGCATGCCCAAATGAGATCAAAATCGAAATGTTTTCAATTTGGTGGAGACTGCTGAGACGTTATTTTGTTTTGATTATAGCATTAGTGAGTTTTTTCACTTGAATTTGGTAGGGTCGTTAGATAACTTTTCTTTTGTCGCGTGGAATAACACCTTAACCAAGTCATGATACCAAATCTAATGCAACTTGATCCTAGGGGTGATGGATTATATGCTTTTATTGGAGGTGAGAAAATTGATCATCCATTTAAGGAGCGTGTATGTAATGCCCCAAGCTCAAAAATAGCATTTGCACATTGGATTTGGGCAGAGGAGTACCTCCCAAAATCCATCACATGTTGGGCTCGAGCTTAATTCATGATATGAGCATAAAGGGGAGAGTAATCTAATAATCCGCATTAAAATAATAAACCAAAATAATTCAGTGTTGGTAAATGTTATCTAAAGTTATTACAACCCATCATAATGTTTAAATTCAAATAATTATTAAAATAAACTACATGTTCCATAAACTTTTAGATAAAGCCATCACAATTGACCTACCGTGTTATCTATGGGACAAGTAAAATACTAAAAGTGAGTACAACTCAGAAAGTAGAAAATAAAATGTATAGTGAGTACACTATGGATTTTTTAAGTTGTCTAAAATAAAATATATCTATATACCTTTCCGCTTATCCCAAAATCTAACTTAGTTAATTCCTCCACTAAGCCATCATGAAAAATGTGAAATTAGGGAAATAGTGGGTCATAAACTAGTGATTAATCACTTAACATTGGGCTGCTCACCAAAATGCTATGATAGTAATATCTTATAATAAATCTAATCCATCCATCCAATTTAGAACATCAAACAACATAGAAATTAACTATTGGATTGTCTAAATTGGAGTTTTGGATTAAAAATATGATAAAAATAATTCTGACTACGCAGGATGAGTCATATGGCACACTTGTGGTTTGACTTATTTGTTGTCTCTTGTACAGGCATATTGGCCATTCCTCTGGGCTTTCCGACTAGGCTCGAGTTTGCCTAAGCCCCAGCTAAGGCCTCTCTATTGAGTTTGTACAAGTCCAACTCACTGAAGCTTTCACCGTTGGGTCTCTAGGCTTAGCCTACTTCTACTAGTCATGATGTTGTGTCTATATGACTCGACGTAATTGTTAAACCTAGTCATATCAATCCCAATGCTAAAGAAAAGGGCTTTTGTAATTTTTTCTAACTAAGGACCTTCTATAAGAAGGCAATCTTCTGGGGTGCATTCTGTAAAATTTTTAAAAAATCACGAATCTTGGTAAGTTGTCGTCTACTTCCTAGATGACTTGTGGAGGTGCTGCAATATTAATTACACACTTCCAAATCTCCATTTGAAAATTTAAAAATAGAAAAATTATAACCAATCAAAAAAATAGAAAGATGGTTCCATCGAAAAAATGAAAAGATTATATTAGGCTTATATATTTTATTAATATAAGTCTAATTTTAAAAAATAGTAAATATTCATGAATTTGATAGTTCTAGATAAAAATATTTCATTCTTAAAACCACTATTTAAAATCAAAATATTTGAATCTAAGCATCAAAATTCTATGCATAAAAATTTAGAATTTTAGAAGTAAAATTTTCAAATTTTTACTTAGAAAATGTTGAAAAAGCATCAAATGTGAACCTTCCTCCTCTAGCCCATTCTCCCCTTCTCCTCGAATTTCTCCTAAATTTCTCACCTTGCAAAGATTACTTAAGAATAATATTTTTTTTCTTTTCCTTACTCATAATGTTTCCCCATTTTTATATTATCTTCCTATGTAACTCCTGCTCCATACTCGCATGTAACACATGAGAAAGTAGTTACATGAGAAAGCATGACACATATAATGGATAATAAAAGGAAAAATGTTTAGTAGAATAGAAGGAAAATCTTAGGGGAATCTTGTGGACTAGTTGGAATATGGAGCCCACTCACTAAAGGAAAATAAAATCTTCCACCACTTTTTAAAAATAGAAAATTTGACTTTAAATCCTTGTAGTAAAAAATTCAATGGTCAATAAATCAACTTGCATTGAATGCATTATATTTGGGACCCGATATTATATTGTGGCAATCTCTGAAGGCACTTTAGTCGATGAGTCCAATGGGAAGACAATATCAATGGAGAAGTTAACTCATGTGGTGGGAAAATAGAAATAGTTCATTCACTTGAAATGAATTCTACAACACTTAGGCTTGATATTGCGAATATAGTGTTAAAAAACAACATTTATAATTTAAAATCTAAGGCAATCGTAAGGCATGTATTGAGGTACTATAAAGCCAGTTGGAAAGATGGAAAGTCCAGACGAGAAGAAAAAAAAGAGAAGATTGCTTTTGTAATTTTTTGCTCTTGTCTTACCAAGTTATATGTGAATTTGATAGTGGAGAAGAGTGTATGTTATGTGACTCATTTTGTAGAGACGCATAATCATGCTCTTTATACTCCAACAAAAGTTCGTGAATTATAGTCACATGAGAAGTTGCTAGAGGATGATTTGATTATCATTGTTTCATTGAAATCATTCAAAGTTAGTGTGGCAAGGTTTGTTGATTTATGAGGATAAAAGTGGGAGACTTCGCTCATCTTCAATTTTTAAAAAGGGATGTGAGAAATTTATTAAGGAGAAAGAGAAAAACTATGTCTACTTCATTGTGCATCTTTCAGACAAAGATTCGTGAAGATTGTTAATTCTCTTATGAAATTCAGGTTGATGAGGAAATGAGGTTGGCCTTATGCTTTTGGGTATATATTAAATCTAAGGAAGATTAGTAGATATTTGGTAATGTTGCATGTTTTGGCACCACATATATGACGACTGAGTATGACATGCTATTTAGGCCTTTTGTCGGTGCCAATCACAAGTGAAAATAGTTTTATTAGGCACAGACTTACTTTTTGAGAAGATAATTGAAGACTTCAAATGGTTGTTTCAAACTTGGTTATATGCAATGGGTGGGATCCACTCTAAAATAATCATCATAGATCAAGATGCAACTATTAATGTAGTAATAAAAAAAGTATTTCCAAATACAAACTATCTTTTATACTTGCTGCATGTACATAAGAAATTACTAGAGAAATTATCACAACAATCCATGAGCATCCTATATTTAAGGTAAAATGGAATTACTATTTGTTTGACATAAATAGCGAAGATGAATTTGAGAAAAGTTGGGAAGTGATGATCGAAGATTATGAGTTATAGGAGAACTCATATTTGCAACACATGTATGATATTCGTCAAATGTTTATACCCATTTATATAGCAAAAGTGTTCTTAGTTAGCATGAGAACCACCCAAAAAAGTAAGAGTATTAATGCTTTTTTTATGGATTTGTTTGTCAAAATTGAATCAAGTTGAATTTTTGGGCAGATATGACAAGGCACTTTATAGAAGAAGTGAGGCTAAAGTTAATGCTAATTTTAAAATCTTCTATGTAAAGCCTAAGTTGAAAACCTAATGCAACATTGAAGCCAAATGGTAGAGGCGTACAATACAACTGTGTTTCCGTCATTTCAAAGAAGTGTTGGATATTAGTTCCTACATTATAGAAAAAGTATTAGATGAGGGCCTAATGCAATTATGATAGGTATATTAGTTTGAAGAGGATGATTAGAGCAGGCATAAGGCCATAGTGTGGAATGCGATGGACACGATTCTATTGTGCTCATGCATGAAATTTGAGTGATGTAGTATTATATGTTAATATATCATCATAGTGTTTCACTTTCTAAAACTTAAATCCATGCCTCCATCTCACATCTTGTCATGATGGAATAAGTCACTGAAGCTTGATTCAAACATGCTTTCACACTTAACAACAATAATGCCTACATAATTCCTTGCTATCCAGAACCATGCACTATCTAAGTGGTAATTATATATAAGGCATAAGGCTTTATACAACCCTGAAGAAATAAAAATTTTTGATTAAAACATGGCGAAGATGACTGTTGCACTTTCATCATTGCCTAACGCTCCATGTACAAAGATTATTGAAAGGTGTGCAAGAGTCAAAGAACATTCTATTGGTATGACAAGTGATAATTTCGACCTTAATGGGCAAGGATAAAATCTTATTTTGGATAATATAGCAAGGGTGTCAAGTGGCGTAACAGAATCAAAGAATTCTTAGGCTTGTGGTATCCAATAGCCACAATTGTGAGTTACAAAAATGAGAGGTTCTTCTAAATACATGAAAAGACTATTAAAATAGTTACAAAGTGGAACAAAATATTGTCATGGGTGTAACAAGTTTGTCATGGGTCATGATCAACAAAATTGCTATAGTTATAAATTTTCAAGTTCAATTGGTGCATTTACAACTTATTATGATGTTTCTACTTCTAGGGGGCTGAGGTTAAGGTATATCTTGTTTACATTTTTTCATTGTTGTTATTAGCATTTCGACGACTTGGGAATAATCTAAACATTTAGCATAATATGTTCTACCTTTTTATATATTGTACTTTCTTTGTTACATAGGTGGATATAAGTGAGATGGCATTTTCAAGCACACAGACTAGATCTTGTGGACTAAAGAATTCATGTTCATGTGGGTTACTAGTTGTTTTTTTGACCTTACATAGTAAACAAAATCCTAATTGATGTTTTCTTCACTGTCCATAATGGGTATGTCTTTTAAGACTGCTTATATTTTCAGATATCTTGTTTGTTTTATTTACCTCATAGTTTTTATAAATATATTTTTAGGATTGTTCAATTAGTTGTAAGCTTTTTAGATGGGTAGATGAAAGAACCTCCTTAATAAGTGCGATTGTTTCCATTCTTGATGGTGAACTTGATTTGCAATTTGTAACCTAGGTTTCAACCTTCAATCACAAGGACGTAGCTATAAACACAGGAGAGTGTTAAGTTATTTCATAGTATTTATTTCGGATGATAATTGGATGAGAACGTGACTAATTGAGATGATTTGAAGCATATATTGATTGATTAAGCTTCTTTTGTCACAAAACACTCACAGTTGCTCAATATGTGCAAAATTAGGTAAATTCAATATGATGCATGCATAATTCTTAGAAAATTGAAGCACAAGGACCGAGATCCATTCAATTTGATGGTTTGGAAGGATAAAAAAGAAAAATAGTGATTAACATGGGTTAAAACATATTTATCTCGGGACATAAATTCTTTTCAAATCTAGTACAAAAATCTAGAGTTACACTTTGAGGAGCACTACATAAATAACTCTTGTACACGTCCTAGAGGAACTTAAATGTCCCTAGAGCTTGAGTTGAAGTTCGGGAGTAAGAGAAATTGAAGAGCGTGAGGCAAGAAGTGAGATGAGAAATTGTTTGAAGCGTTTAAGGCACTATTAAAGCACTAACCAATAAGCTTTCATTTTCTTTTTTCCTTTTATTTAATTGTCATATTTGTGATAGATTCTAGATATAATATTATTTTACGTTTGAATTTTATTATAAACATACTAGGCTAAACCCAAAAACTAGGATTTAGGATACAACGTGAGTATAATATAACGAATATTGTGGTTTTGCTTTATTTATGATAATGTCTTGTGATTTTAATGATTACTTAGGTTTGAGCTCTCACTTTGGCATAATCTCATATGTTAAATGAAGAACTAGGAGGTGAAAGTCTAATATACGACAATCAAGATATTAACCTAGAAATCTAGACCATGAGAATAGGCATAATAACCTTGAGAAATTTAACAAATTGCCACAAAACTTAATGGATTCTAATTGACTTACTCCCATGAGCATAGGTGGTTAAGGAGATTAGGACCAATGTTGTGCAAGTTTCGAAAGAAGGTGTAAGAATAATTTAGGGTTTGTTTTTCTTTAACACACAATATCTAAATTAAGTAAATGCACGATGTGTCCATTATAGATATCGTATATAAAACCTTAGACCCTAGGCGCTCTCATCCCTTGATTTCTAATTCTCATTCTACGTTATCAAAATTCTCTTGTCTTGTTATTCTTTTATTTCTACTCTATCTTATTCTCTCGGTGTTTGATGTAATTGTTTAAATTAGAATGTCTTAAGTTTCAAATTCCATGTGGAATTGATATTTTAAATACTAAAATCTACGACCTGTGCATTTGTAGAGAGAATTGAACCAATGTTTTGGTGTCATTGTTGGAGAATTCAATATTATTTAAGACTTTATATTTAAACACTTTTTTGTCTCTCTACTTCTGTTGTTCTAGATAATTTTCTTATTTTCTTTTCTTTTCCTTTTTCTTTTTGTAGAAGTTACTTGATGGCATACCATAGTCAATGGTATGATGATAGGATAGTTGCTAGAACATCTCATTAGTACTATGAAATAACAAATTAGTTAATTATGGAAGTATACAGGAGGAATTCATATATAGAGGTGATTTCAATGATAAATGTACCATATCAACAAGACCGGGACATGAATGGAAAAATTGTTATATTCACAGCAACCCACATCTTGTTGAAAATTCTTTCTTAAACGCTTAAAATCTGGATGGGCCTACACATTTGAACTTTTCTTGGTCCGAGGATCATTCTTTATATCTGAACAAAAATGCTTTCTACCTCAACAATAGAAACTAAAATTTGAAAATATATTAGAAAATTTTTCTTCCTCCATTCCATAATAACCAATAGTTTCACCACAACTTAAAAGATTCCTTTTAACATAAGTTCTTACAATGAATCAAAGACTTAATCAACTGACTACGTGTCTTCTGATCCTAGGAGAACAGGTTGCACAATAAGTCAGTCATCTAAATGAGATTTTTGACGAACCTCCTAGTCAATAATGCATGGACTCTATAACTCTTTCTTGGAATTATTATGACATCATCTTGAGCGATGAAAGATCAAGTAGAGGATGAGATATATGTGGATGAACAAGTGTAGATTTCAAACCAACCACATTAAGAAGTCATTATGAATGATGAGGATCAAGTAAGAAATGATGTGCAAGATGATGACAAAGAGAAAATTCAAAATTAGTCAAATCTTGAGGAAACACAAAGATGAAAGCAACAAGAAAGTAAAAGTAATCAACATTTGAAGAAATAAAGACATTCCATACCATTTGAGCTATAAAAGCCCTCTCTTGTTTTCCCAAGGAGAGCCACTAAACATTGCATAAATCATGAAGGGATGGATATCAATGATCATAATTTTAGAAAACAATTTCTCTCATTTTATTCAAATCATTTACTTAGTCACTAACAACATATTTAACATAATAGGTTACTCTCACAAGATGATGTTACAAGAAGAGTTAATGGATATCACATCTGAGGTAATCCAAGTTTGCGCAAGGAGAGAGACACAAGAACATGGAATAAGCTACAACAAAAATTGAAGAAAGATCTGCATGAACTTTTTTGAAAGATTGGGTATTGGTTAATGTAATTTCAACTGGTCTGGTTGAAGATATCAAACTTAGTGTTGCTTGGGAGGTAACTCAAAATTTTTGTTAGGAAGTATTAGTTTCTTTTTAGTATTTTTTTATTTTTAGTATTTTAATGATTTTTTATTTTAAGTTTTCAGATGGTATTTTGTAGGAATTCACATAGGAAGAATGTAGTTTGAAAGCCTCAACAAACTAACAGGGAAGTTAAAACTTAAAACCCACACACCTTGAAAACACTTGCTCATTCTAATGGATGTTTAATTGTATGAATTGTCTTCGACATTGAGGACAATGTCTGTTCCAAGTGTGGGGGGTGAATGCGTTGTACTTGTTTGATTATTTTCCTTATCACGTTGCTGATTACTCTAATTGATCATCGCACTAAATTTTTGTCATATTTTGGAAAAATTCATTTTCCTTATCATCTCGTCGATTACTCTCGCTGACCATTACACTAAATTTTTTTCATATTTTAAAATTTTTTCTTTGATTCTTGCACAAATATTGACACCGGACTGACTGAGACCCCACTTTGAACTCTCATGATTCCTTTAAACTGACCATACTTGGAGTTTCAAATCCTTTGAGTAGATGAATAACTGAATTCTGGTGAGATGTTTAATTTATTTTTGAGCATGTACTTGTTAGAAGTAACCATATTTTTATTTTATATCACTTAATGAAACTGATATACAAAGACACTATCTTTGCTTTCATTCAAAATTTGAATAATTCTTTCTTATTTGTCAAAAATTATTTGTAATATACATAGTTGATGAATTAAAGAAGGTAGTTTTTTTCCATATACATGAAAATCTCATTCTGGTTAAAAAAAATATTAAGACTAATACTCAACTTAACTTGTTTGTAAGGCATGATTAAGGCATGTTTTCGTCTAATAATGTGAAACCCTAACCTAAGGAGGGTCCAATGTACGCCTTGGACCTATATATATGATTAAATAGAATTTTTGGATGATTTTAAGATTTTATGATATTTTGCAATTAGGGTTTAATTAAGAAAGGTGATTAAAAATTTAATCGCCGGAGCCCAAAGTAAGTCGGTGTGACCCAAAAGGCTTAATGAGGTTTTAAAGATGACAAGGAGTCATGAATAATCATGTTAATAATCATGATTTAATTTATGGAGAGTAAAGTGTAATTAAGGAATTATGTTGGAAAATACTAGAAAATTCATAAGTCAACGCCCGTAAGGCGGATTCAAGTGAAATTTGAGATGAAAGTTGATGATGTTGGGCTTGATATTATGAAATTATTGGATTATGAAAATTCTTGATGAAATTGGATTAATGATTTATTGATCATATTTCAATTTCAACCGTTAACTT
>JAXCLR010000105.1:43177789-43190956 GCA_035584095.1 Annona squamosa
AGGTTATGAAACATGTTTTAATGAATTATTTAGGTGGATTTAAGCTTAAAATATGAATTTTAGAAAGAATAGAATGCGAAGTGACGTATATGACCCAATTTCTTCATTTTGATGCTAAAAATGATATGAAAATGGGATTGCATGATTTATGGAAGTTATGTAGGGTAAAATACCATAGGGTTAGGATACTATTGATGCCCAAAAATATTTAGTAAGATAATCCCCAAATCTGATTTTATGAATGTTATGAAATGATGTCCAAATGGGGTGAAAATGAGACCTAAAACGGGGGAAAAAGTTGCCGTTTTTAGAGGTAATTATTTATGGATGCTAAATATGTGTTAATATCCTAGATTTGGGTTAGGAAAAATATGGATTAATGGATGGAAATTAGGAATTATAAAACTGTTTAGGGTTAAGTGTCAAATGACACATTAAACGTGTGAAAAATGGGTTTCAAAGTTGCTGTTTTGGAAACCTATGATTACCGGATTAAAAATATATTAAAATACCCTAAATAAAGTGTCTAGTAAGATGTTAATCATGCTGAATTATGATCTAAGTTGTTGACTTGGAAAATTTTATGAAATGCATCATATATGTGATGTGAAATGAGTATATGTGGAAGGATGAACATGCATAAGTGGTAAATGACCTATGTAAATTGATTTTGTGCAAAAATGCACGAAAATATGATAAATTTCATGAATATATTGCTATTTAGATGCATGATCTTAATCTCACATTTTGGGATTAATTAATGAGGCTTAAGGCAACCACGTGTGCTTAAAATGAGCACCGATGTGCAAAATTTTTGGAAAATAAGTGAAAAATGATATAAGAAAGGTAATGAGCTACTAAATGATGATTATTGAATCATTATTAAGTGATTGAATGACTACCCTATTTGTGAGATTTAATATGATGGGTAAAAGCCCATATAATGCACAAGTGTATGCTATATGTGCAATTTGACTTAAAAAGTCAAATGGATCATTTATGTTAATGAAAATGAGTTGAAAAAATGAGTTGAATGCAAGCAAAAGAAAGTATATGAATGCTATGTCATTGTTATATGTATAGGCAAAGGCAAAGGGATAAGCGAAAAGAAAAGCTAAGCAAGCAAGGTAAGTAAGCGAATTTTCTAAACAATTTCGATTTTCATTTCAAGGTATTTAAGGATGGTCATTCCTTGTCTATATGTGTATTGAAATGTTAATTCTATTGAAATAAATGATTGCTTACTGTTTTGCAATTATGCATGAAATGTGATGAAACATGAATTTATACAATGTTTCATTAAAATGATATTTTAAAAGGGATGGTGCAAAGAATTCTCTACATGAGAATGACAAGTTCCATGTGTAAAGGGGTATATAATGCCGGGGTGAATAAAAGTCATGCATGGAATGAAAATCAAGTAGGCTAGTTGAGGTAGTAAGTGGACAAGGAGTCTCTCTTGACGTTACTAAGTCGGAAGGTCCGATGCCAAGGATGGAAAGAATCATGTCATGAAAGAGGGTTCCTCGTACTAGTGTACTGTCACATGAAGGATACTGTCATGAATGGAAATGTTGAATTTGCACATCCCATATTTATGAAATGTTTACGAATGGTTTATGCAAGTTTTATGAAAAGATTTTTGCTCCGCAGGTAGTTGATCACTTGTTTAGTGTCTCTACTGAATGGAGAGAAATGTTTTAAACAATGTTGCTTTCAAAATGAATTGACTATAAAATATAAGCTTTCTTATTGAGTTTCGACTCACGTTTTCGTTTTCCAAACCCATAAATAGGTGAAAGAAGATATCCGACAAAGGAGCAAGAGCTGACCCTTGAAGACATGGAAAAACATTATAAGTTTCATGTTTGCGAAAAACTTATATCGTATGATTGTAAATACTTTAATGTTTTAAATTGACATCTATGGATGATTGTAAATACTTTGATGTCTTGAAAAATAGAGTTCAGCTGGAGGTTATTGTTTTAGGGCCTTGGTGTGGCTGGCGTGGAATGCTACGACAACGACAGATTCGGGTAATTTGGTGCTCAGTAATGGCAGCAAGGGGAGAGGAGATTCGGGCTAGGAAAAAAAAGGGGGAAGGAGAGATCGTCGAGAGAGAGGAGATTCGAGCTAGGATTGAAAAGGGGAAAGCGAAGAAAAATCGGGAGAGAAAGCGGGTGTGTATGAGAAAACGGCCAATTGCATCTACCCCTGCCATAATTTTTCAAACCAAAAATGCCCTATTCTTTCTCTACCGTCAATTCAATATGGACGGTTCAGATGAGACTTCCTACGAGAAAAACGCAAGAAGCACTTTCTATGGATTGGGCCTCAATTAATATTTATAGTTAGGCCTATATTCCTTTAGCGATTTCATTAATTAGAGTTCCTTTTTAAATTTCAGTTAATGCTTTCTTTGTAGCTTCTATCTCTATCATCAAGCTATTATTAGATTCAAAAGAGCAGCTCGCCTTACATTGATGTAACTCCATCTTCTCTATACTGGGTTTATTCTCATTACGTTAATGAAAGAAATTACATATCTTTACATCCTACAAAACAAGTGCATTCATAATTAAATAATTACTTCATGATATTATACATTATCCAATGGTCTAATGACAATAATGACTGTTTTTTTATACTTTTTTAGGCAGTGATCAGACCACATATTTAGATTCCTAAATGTTCATGACATAAAAACTTTACGGTTATTCATTCCACAGGGGCATTATATCTCCTTTATCTAGCAAGGGATAGTCCTACTTCCAAAAAAAATCTAGCATGACAACTTTCAAATTAATAAGTCAAAGTACATAGTTTATTAGCTAGTGATTGATTGTATGAGCGAAAAGAAAACTTCGTAGCCTCGATTATGAAAATTGTGCAGATTAAATTTCTGTGGGCTCTATGACAAAAAAAATGAGCATAAAAAAATTCAACATAGTCTTCAATGCCCATCATGAGCAAATCCAAGACTAGAAACATTAACTATTTCATTATCATAAAATGTCAATTGATATAGGCTCTATCTACTTGCAAATGAATGGACAATTCTCAAATGTCAAAGTCGTAAAATTATACAAATGAATAAGAAACTTTACAATTTTTAGTCATCGTCAATAGTCTCCTTCACAATAGCTTTTCCCTTCCAAGCTCTTTTTCAAAAACGATGGAACCCAACCTTTCCTCTTTCCTCTTAGAAGCATGTGAATGGAGTTAGTTTGGTTATTTTGAAGAATATACATATGTAATCAATTGGTAGATGGAACTTTCTTGACGCTATTAGGGGAGAGTGTCCAAATTACAAAATAGAAACTTTACAGGGTTTAAAATATATAATAGGCAAACCACAGAGTTTAATATGCAAATTTAAAGAGTTTAAAATGCAAATTTAAAGAGTTTAAAATGCAAATTTTCCTATAATAATTAGTAAGTTTGATACATTTAGTGTGAAATATTTAATATACTAGCCACTATGCTAGTACATTTGGTCCAGCTTAAAAAATCCTATTATAGTTCAGCTTGTGCGCAACAACGTTTGTAGTTCAACTTTTTCCTAGATTATAAAATTATCGTCAACAATAAACATTTTTAGCTTTGTAAATAAGGGTCTTATGCTGTATTTTTAAATTATTAAATTAAGTAGAGTTGAGTTTTAAATATTTTCTTTGTAAACGATAAACATTTGTAAGGGCCATTACTAAACCCTTGTTTTCTTGATAACCACTTGGACTGTATTACATCCATGAATAGGTATTCAACCTACTTAGCACCAAAATGTTCTCACATGGAGATATGGGATATCCAAATCTATATCTCTTTAAAGAGGACAAGTGACATTCAATGTGACGCCTCGAAACCCAAGATGCCACAAGGTTTACCTTACTCTAGGAATCAATTCATGATAACATAAAATTTCACCCAACCCTTTCTTTTAAAAGAGTAAACTAAGTTTGTTAACACATTGAGGTCTTTAATCCAAAATGTTACTAATCACTTACTAAATACAATCTAATTTTAGTCTTTAAGAAACTAAATAATGGAGACAAAGTCTCTCCTTCGGTTCTACTTGTACCTACTCCATCTTCCTGAGTTTGCGGTGCTATATTTTTTTCTTTAGAAAGACATGAGTATATTATTTTAGTAAGTAGGTGCATAGAAATAAGGTGCAAATCAGTTTTGTGAAATTTGCACTCTAGAGGGTAGTTGAAACACCTTTAAGCGCCACCCCTAAAAACCCCATAATTAGGTGACTGGGCTCAATTTTCTCAGAAACATCACCTCATCTTTCAACCCCATAAGGTTATTCCATGCATTACATTCACACCACATGATATGATAAGTATATCTTATCATAAAATACATTTAAAAATTCTGTTTTAAGCATGATTCATTCATAAGCATTTTTACAATATTTTTTGCAATGAAATATCAAAAATCAATTCTATAGAATGACTAGAAAAATTTAAAAGCATTGTCTACTAACCTTTCATAATGACTTTTCAAAAAAAACTCTCCTCTTGTAGTTCTTTTTCTTTTCTCATCGTTCCTATAATTAGGATAAAAATATTCATTTTTAGAATTTTTTCCTTTTCAGTTTGAACTCACAACTTAATTCATGAAAATTTAGCAATTTGATCCTTCTAATAACAATAATCTTTTGAAAGGGAATTATATTTCAAAATAATTTGGTGTTTACAATTAATAGTGATAAATAAAAATAAACTTAAAACTTTACCACTTTGTGATTCACTTTGAATATTTTATAAATAGTATATTTTATTAAGTAATATTAATATTAATATTAATATATATAAATATAAGTCCGAGGTGATTTGAACCTTAGACCTCATCACTCACTAACAATTGTTCTCACCACTTCGAATGGTCTTTCTAGTTTAGTAGTTTTTAATATTCAAATATTAAAATTAAATTTTCATACTTATGTCTCATTAACCTCTTAATCTTATTATTTGACCATCAAATCTTTTTTGATTTACCTTTCTTGGTGCATTTTTAAGAAGAACAATTTAACAGAAAATTTTCTACTAAGGTATGTGAATATCTTTTAAAAAATTTGTGTTAAATCATGATCAATAAATTTAAAGGTTTAAAATTTATGTTTATATTACTTATAAACCATTAACATCATCGTATCCTATTTTGACAATCAAATTAATTGTTGAATTTAATTATTAAGGGTTGTACTTAGCTATCCAGAAGGGTAATGAAATAGGTCTATTTACGCCCTAAAATGGACCCCCTAAACTTCGTTATTTTGAAATGTGGTCAACATGAACGTTGTAGATCTCAATTTTTACTTAATTTTAATTATTTAATTATCAAATTCTATTTTATTTGAGGAAGATATTACTGATTTACTAAAACATCTCTAAAAAAATTGTCTTTAAGATACTTTTGCTTAAATAATTAAATCATCATAATCTAAATTTTATAATCATAATCCAAGCCATAAATTTGAAAGAAAACTAGCCTAAATATATAGAAAAAATAAACCTGCTTTCCTAATCACACCCATCTATCACTGTTGTTTTGCTCCTTTCCTCTGTTTCTTCTCCTTTCACCAAACCTTGCATGTATTTCTGATTTTCTTACTTAAGTACTTATTTGTACTCTCATTCTTTTCTTTATTTAGTGTGTAGTAATTACTCCTTGATAGGCTAAGATAAATTCTATATAAGAGAGAGCTCCATATGTGATCCATTTTGATATATTTCTCACTCATGGATGGACTAGATTTTGCCATGTGACAGGTTTATGAATCCATTTCTTTCCACCCTTATCCATCTGAGATTGTCCGTAATTGAGGTGGCTGTTAATTCTAGCATAAATTTGCTAATTATAGTTGATGATGGTCCACTCGCGATGCTCTCAAATGATGTACTTAAGTTGAAATTTATATTGACCACTTAATTTTCAACAAATTTTTTTTCTATATTTTCTCCTCAACACATCGTATTATATATGGATGAATTCAAAATTTCATATTATTTAATGATATATATTTTGAAAACTTATCTAACCATTAAATATATTTTAATGAATTGAATTCGAATTATTTCTATTTTTCACATAGTGCTGAAATTAGAATATACTTTCACTTTTTGCCATATATCTTTCTCATTTTAGGTCCAATTTAAATGATTTTTTAGGTTAGAAAGTAAACTACAAGATCTTTCAAATGAAACTAGTTTAATATTATTTGGAAATATATATAATATTTTGTGAATTTTTAAATTCAACTGTTGTGTAATTTTCAGCTACTTTGCAACTTTGTCATAATTCTTATAAAAATTTCAGAATTCTCCTTTCTTAATTTATAAAATTTATGATAATTTTAAGAAAGTTTTACTAATAATATTTCTTTCATTTAGGCTCATTTTTGTATTTTTTTCATATTTTCATTATTTGTGTAGTTTTTGTTTTGTTCTTTTTATTTTGCTTTAGTATAATTCATTGTGATTTCTTGCACCTATTTTTTCTTACAATATTATTATTTTTTATTAGTGTATTTTCTTATTAGTCTTGAGATAAAAAATACGTTTTTTAATCATATGCTATATAGAATTTAGTTCCTAACTAGATCACATTTTAATAGATATTTTGAAATGGATATTTTGAATCTGCTTAAGAGACTACTAATGTCCATATAATTTTGTAGAAAACCTTGCATTCATACAAGTCCAAATCCATCATAATCCTACTTCAAACTAAACTCATGTGTAAGGATATTTTGATCCTTTATATGATTTAATGAGATGAGTTTTCTTTGAATTTGTAACATACTGACCCAGAAAAGTTATCTTAGACTAAGTGTTTAATATAATTTCCAAAAGCAATTACATATTTATAACATAATCAAATATTATAATTAATAAACAAAAAAGTTAAAATTATCCTTTAGTCATGTTCCCATTATTACATCAAGGGACAATCAATTCTCCTTGCTGGTCTCATCTAGGCCTTGCTTGTGTTGGGCTATGCTTGGTTCTGGACTTGGCCTAACCACACTGAAAAGGCTAAATAACAACTTTCCAAGATTGGCCTTCTTGCAAAATGTTCTGAATTGCATCATTTCTTGAAGTAATAACTTCCTATAGGAACTATTCTGTTTGAATTTTCAATTCTGCAACTTGTTAGAACATTAGACTTGCTTTTACTTTAGGCTTTTGACCAAATGCACCAAAGTGCAATTATCTATGGTGCACTTGGGTGTATTTAACTTTTTTTAAAAAAGTTCTTTCAAAATTTTTATATAACTGTTAAACTAAGTGTATTTAACATATGTATTAAGTTTTATTATTTTTAGATATTTGTATGTATTTTTTGAATTATAAAATTCCACTAATTTTAAAAAATCCAAAAAATCTACAAATCTCCATAAATCATAAAAATTTGATACAAATATTAAATACACTTAGATTAATAGTTATATAAAAATGTGTAAATATTAAAAAATAGATTTTTTCACCTAAGTGTACCAAAGCTAAGTGCTTCCAGTGTAATGTATCAAGACTCTTTATTTTTTTCCTTATTTAATTGAGTTTCAATCTTATGCACCTAGGCTATGTGCTTGGGTGCTTAACCTGCTCCATTTTCAGCCTTTGGATTAGATGGAATCAATTTCATCCGTCTGATCGTCTTCGGGCATAAACAACTATTAGTCCCTATGCATGGATGATTTTTGTAAAAATGTAAATGTCTATCCCCCATTAGCTAGTTTCTTTCTCTTTATACCTCTCTTCTCATCTTTCTAATGGACATTACTGCTTTCTTCTTACCTTCTAGTCTGCTATTTTGCCTCTGCCAGCCTTTGCTTCCACATCATAGTTTCCATCTCATCCTTCCTCTTCAGCCATTGCTTCCACATTGTTTCAAAAAGTTGATGCTAATGTTGGATTTTGTTTCATGTCAAATTTATTAACTCTTGTCATGGAAATCATTCATTAATATGACACTCTAAATGCTTCTGGTGTGCCTATTTCAAAAAATTCATTAAATTTTTTTTAAAAATTTTCTTCATACACTTGTTTGCTAAGTGTATTTAACATATAAACTAAGTTTTCCCATTTTTATTGTTGCTTCCCCTTCTCACTTCCAAAACTGCCCTCTCTCTCACAACACCTCTCCCCATCTTCCTCTACTCTCTCACTACATCTCCTTTAACGTTATCTTCCTCCAGATGAGCACAGAGAAAAAATGGTGATTAGAGGGGATGCAAAAGTGTTTCGAAGCCCTATTGTCGGATCGTCTAAAAATGATAATAGATTCTAGTATACCTGACTATGATTTTGTTATCACATTTTGTTTTTGAATTTTTTGTTCTTTTTTGTTTTGTAATTGGAGATTTGATAACTATCTACTTTTTTTTTGTTCTATTACCAAAAGACAAAAAGAGGGAGATGGAGGAGTTTTACATGGAGTGAAAAATAATAATGTTATTATTATGATGATGGTAAAATGTTATTCTTTTTTATTTTTCTTCACCTTGAGGGATTTCGACACTAAGTCCTAAATTCAAAGAAAGCTTGCATCTCTATGTCTCTGTAAATTCCTTCTCTCAAATAAAAGAATTTCTCAAGTTATTCACTCGAGTACAATCTTCAAAAAAATCATGCATCTACACTTGTGGCATTATTTTTTATTTTAAATTTTAAAAACCAAATGAAAACTTCCCCTTAGTTCAAACCATTTTTGGTAATGTGTTTTTATTAGATTTTGTGCAATGTATGTTGAATTAGTAATAATGTAATTGGAGTTTTGTGACAAGTGCACCTCTTTGGTAGTTAAAAGCTCCAAAAATCTTTAGAATTATAGCATCATAAAAAAATTTGGCCAATATTTGGATGCATAAAAATCTATAAAAGAAAATAAATACAGAATCCTATGTCTTGCACATCATTGAGTCCAAACCCGTTAGAAGTTTCCCTCTGCAATTTTTTCTCATCTAATATATTATGGCATCGGATGACTGAGTGGTAGTTATTTCCAAATTTTGCGTAGGTTATTGTTCCTCTAGACGACTAATTATTGGACATCTCTTGACTAGTAGATTCTTTCCTAATCATCTAGCAGATTTGTACATATGCATGTATCTACTTGGTTTATAACATTATACTACCAAAAGTGGAACAGAGGCATATTCAATTTGTTAGTCCCAAGTTTAAGGAAAAACCCAAGAGGGGAGGGAAAATTTAGGTTCTAAAAAAAATTTTGGTGTATTAGTTGTAACCCCCTTTGCGAACTAAGTCACTTAGAATGAAAAATGTGAAGAATGAGATAACAAGTAGAGCCAACAAAACAACCACAAGAGATTATAGTGGTTCGGGACAACCCTCCATACTCCATTCCTCCGAGAACACACCCTTGTGCTTTGGGTTCCACTATGCCAATAAAAATACAGTTAGAGCACTTGCTGTCTTCTAGATTCTAGCTCTAGGGGGGCCTTTACAAATTTTGCACAAGTAGCAAGTCACACTCCGACCATATACTACTTTGTCTTCACTTTGTCTTGGTCTCCAATACTAAACCAAGTGGAATTACAAACAAAAAGAATGAAAACAAGGGTCTACACTTTATAGTTGTGTAAGTAGATTTTCAGCTCATAGAAGAAATTGTAGAATGAATAAATGGATGTACACTTGAGCACTTGCAGTCAAAGAGCAAAGTTTTTCTTATAGATCTCCTTAATGTGCACTTGAATGCTAGAAAGTTGAAAGGTGAAATGTACTTAATGCACTAGCTAAACCTCTCCCTTCCATTTAACGGGTATTAAATAGGAGAGGAGTAAATTCGGATGTTTGGTGGTAGGAGGCACTCATTTAATATATCAACGTTTGAATTTTTTTCAACCATTGTGATTCCAGTCACACTCGGAGTCGACCTCAAGCATGACTTCGCCCAAGTCATAGACTGGAGTTGATTTGGGTTATGACTTTGGTCTTCAACTCTTTAATCATGTTCCATTTTAGGTCAACTTGATCTCAAACTTACTTGACCCAAGTCGCAGGTGAAGTCGACTTTGGTTGTGACTTCACTCTTTACTTAGTTTATTGGAACCTTAACATGATGTAAACTTGATCTATTAGAATAATTGCCATTTTTTCTTCATGTTTATCTTCATAAGTCTTCACTTGTGCATGTGGGCTTTGGAAGTTCTTGAATATTGAGTTTGGTCAAGTTCATTTGAGCATTCTTAAATGAACTTGTCTTGGATCTTAAATCATGTCAGAATGATGTTTCTTGAGTCAAACTTGTCATCCTTGACTTGAAATTTCATGATTTGAACTTCTTGTATCCAAGTTGAATGTTGGGCCGACTTGGTTTACAACTTTACTCAAGTCACATATCTGAGTTAATTTCATGTGCGACTTGACCTAAGTCGTATGTCGAAGTTGACTTTGGTTGCGACTTGACTTTGCCAGATTCAACTTTAAACCCCTAAAGAAACTCAAGTCACCGACGGAGTTGACTTTCTTTGAGACTTTACCTAATTCCAATGCGAAGTAAACTTTTGTTGCGACTTTGCCCACTCACGTGTCTACATTTTTAGTATTGTAAAAAAATGTCCCTTTGATGTTGATGCTGCAGTCGACTTCGATATCGACTTAACCTAAGTCGATGCCAAAGTCAACTTGGCATGTGACTTGACTAGCTAAGCTTTAAATCAAAAGTATCTAATCTTTAAAATATGCCTTAAAACTTCTCAAATTGAATTATTAATCATCAAAATATAGATTGTGTTTGATTCGCAATTTGTTTACAACACAATTCATTTGCTATTGTATAATGACAAGCTTATGATCAAGAATGGAAGACCATTACTTAAGTCTGTTAACCATTTTAGCTCACCTTAGACATTTGACTAGCAGAAGACTAAGTTTCAATCATTTGCTATTTTTACACTAGTTGTCATTTCTCCAGATGATTAATTAGTAGATGTCTATTTGTTGGACAACTCACTATCGGAAGATTTGTACTAAATGGGACTAATATTCCATAGAAATAACAAAGCGATGAAAAAAGTTAATTTGCAAAAAAGCTCCAAATATGTAGGAAAACATCATAATTGTCAAATTACACGAGCCAAATTCAACATGCATCCCATGAGTAAGATACATAGATCCTATCAGACAAAATTTCTATCCCAACAGTTCAACTAACCAAGTCAATTATAAACTTAAATAAATGCATAAATGGCAATAATTATACACTTAATCAAGTCACATCTCTTTAAATTTAACACTCATATAGTCGAGAGCCATTGTGTATGTTCCTCATGCTCTTTAAAATTTCTCTCTTCATGTTGGAGTAAATGACACACATTATGCAGATAACCCTATTAAATAGATGTGCATACAGAAATTAGTATAGGATCTCTAAATTGAATGCAAAATAGTTAGCAAGTATGACACAACCTACCTTTACCCTATTTATGTTTCTCCAATGATGATCTGTATCTTAATGACGTCCTCCCTTTAGTTTTCAAATTGCTTGGGTCATTTGGTAGCCACCCATCAATTGTATTATCCTCTGCACTAAGTTATGCACTTACACACAAGGGTTGTAGCAAAGAAGTTTTATCCACACTGTAGCCGTTTTTTCTGCAAGTGTACAAGTCGCACAAGTAATATAAATATAATGAGTAGAGTTATTGTTCCCACGAGGACTTGAATACCAAAAATATTCACTGTTTACTAAATATGAAAGAATTTAATTGGATGAATAAAAACTAAGATGTGTAAAGTAAAACGAGAAAGATGAAAGAGAAGATTAAGAAAAGATAAGTTGGTGAGAATAAGAATAAACTAAATGAGAAATTCTCACTGATGGATGAATCTAGTGTTATAACTTCACTTCTTTATACTCATTATTTTGTTATATTTTCTTGATTTATTTTATTACTATGGATTATTAGTCTAGGACAATATTATTCATACTCCTCTTTTGATGGTTGCATAAACCTCACCCATTAATTTAACTTCCAATGTAGACCATAAGAATTTAAAATAATTAACAACATTAATTACATCCCTAATATTGACTACACATGGGTAATAGATATTTCTATTTATATTAGCAAATCTTACACATCCCACAAGATAATATCATTTCTAAATTATGCATAGATCACATGTTAGTTAACCTACAGTCTAATTTTATGTTTTCCCTTTTAAGCATCACACAAAATTTTCGAACCAATCTATAAGGAGGCCAATCTCATACAAGCATTAAGAGAAGGTTAAATAGATAATCCAATATTAATAATATAAAATCAAAGAGAAAACTATAATTTAATCATGGTTCAAAAATAAGATCCGTTGGAATGAGGTTTTTAGCCACAAATAATTAAATTGGACATAAGGCTAAAATAAAAATAAAAAATAATATCCATCTCAGATAAATAGAAAATTAAAATAAAAGAGAAGAAAAATCTATTTTTTAAGCTTGATCTTAGCTTCCACACTTGAATTCTCTACTCCTTTGCACGTCTCTGCCTCTCTTTCTCTCTTTAGAATTGTGTTGTGAATTGTATATCTAGAATTATAGATGTGCATCTCTTTATAAGCTTAGTGAGCGCAACATGCTAGGGACTTCTTACGTGCATTCAATGGTGTTGATGAGCTTGCGCATGTTTTTTTAATGGCCAAAATCAAGCAATAGAATATGCCTTGTAGATTGCATTCATTTACAATTTGAATTGGATGATTGCGCAAAAAGAATTGCTTGCTTAGATTTACTAGAAATTGTTTTTTAATGAACAAAGGCGTGGTATAGATCTATCACTATCAGATAGCTAAATTGCTCGAGATGGACTATAGATGTTTGAAAGGGAATGGACGGTCTATCGTTTTCCTTTAATTTGTATTACATGGAGTGGATGCTTAGCAATTGCCTTGATGGTTGGTATTTTGGACGGCACACACATGACATGTATGTGATTGATTGCTTACATTAATTCTATGGGGACCCCACAGCTAGAATTTGTTGCATCTGTAGGATGGGCAGTGTGAAACCCTAACACAAGTAGGCCATATGTATGCATTGAACATGTATTTGATGTTTATTTATGAATTATGGAATTATGAAGGTATTTTATGATTTTGCTAATTATGGCAATTAGGGTTATGGGTTAGCATT
>JAXCLR010000105.1:43191056-43219610 GCA_035584095.1 Annona squamosa
AATTTACCGAAGAATTTTTTAAGAACCCAATTCACCCCTCCCCTCTTGGGTTTTGCCATTAACTCGGGACCAACAATTTCATGAATGGAAATGATGAATTTGCACATCCCATGTTTATGAAATGTTTACGAATAATTTATGCAAGTTTTATGAAAAGATTTCTGCTCCGCAGGTAGTTGATCACTTGCTAAGTGTCTCTACTGAATTAAGAGAAATGTTTTAAACAATGTTGCTTTCAAAATGAATTGCCTGTAAAATAGAAGCTTGCTTAATGAGTTTCGACTCACATTTTCATTTTCCAAACCTATAGACAGGTGAAAGAAGAGACCTGGCAAAAGAGCAAGAGCTGACCCTTGAAGAAATGGAAAAACATTATAAGTTTTATGTTTGGGAAAAACTTATGTCGTATGATTGTAAATACTTTGATATTTTGTGTTGACATTTATGGATAATATATGCAGTGACATCTGATTTATGAGATGATTTGAAATATATTCTGAAAATCGTGTCTAGTTATGACATTATTGGATGGAAATAACTTAAATATGCATGAGATGAGAAATGGAAGGAAATAAATTCCTATGAAAATATATTTAATTGGATAAATATCTGTTAAAACCCGCCATGTGACAGGGCAACAATCCCAAGGTAATGTTGTGATGCTTGGGCTGGGGCGCCACATTGGATGTGCAAATGTATCATTTCCATTCATAATATAATCCTTCATGTGAGGGTACGCTAGCTCGGGGAAAATCTTTTCACAACATGATCCTTTCCATCCTTGGCACCGAACTTGTCCGACTTGGCAACGTCAAGGGCAGACTCTTGGTCATACTTTTTGCCTTGACTAGCTTACTTGATTTTCATTCCATGCATGACTTTTAGTCACCCCAGCATTTTATACCAATTACACATGGTAACTTGTCATTCTTATGTAGAGAATTTTTTGCACCATCCATTTGAACATTATATCGATGAAACATCATTCAAATTCATGCTGGCATGCCACTTTCAAATTGAGAAGAATTTATTCAATCATTTCATTAAAAGCAGTAATCAATTTGTAATAAGAGATAAAGGGATGAAGGGATGGCCACCCTTAAATAATGTTAGAAACATTCAAGTGAAATAACTTGAAAGCATTTTAGCATTTGAGAATAAAATATCATTTTCAAAAGTCCTGTTTGCTTACCCATGGTGATCCTTTTTCACCTTCCATCCTTTTCTTGCCTTTTCCTAGACAAGTAAACATGATTATCTTGTACATTTTCATCATATGTTGTGCTTATATGCCTTGTCTTTTTCTTCAATTCACATATGCCTGTCATATGGGTTTAATCTCATATGGTCCATGACACATTCACTTTAAACTATTCTTTCTTTGGAATGCATATCCATTTTCACCCTTGTCAATGGTCACATATTGACTTACTCATAAGTCTTTTGACAACCACATAACTTTGTGATCTTAGTTAGTGGTTCATTTTCTTCATTCCATTCATATATCTCAATAACATAGGCATATATATGTCATAGGGTTTTTAACTTGCATTTAATCTCAAGCAAGTTAACTTTAAACACTTTTCTCTATTAATACATTATATCTTTTAACATTCATATATGCATATTCATACCTATATAACTTTCATGCTTGGCCAATCTTTCCATTCAACTCTAAGTCTAGGGTTTTCAATCTTTTGCATTTATCACTTGTTCTCAACCCTTATGTGATCTTAAACTACAGGTGATCTTGAGTAATTCAACTTTATTCCATTTTTCTTCAAGATGAACACTTTCATCTCTTAAGTCACATATTTTTTTACATTTTTCAATAATGAGTCATTTACTTGACTCAAGAGTCATTCACTTGACTCAATACCCTAGCCTAGGGCATTTAATTTCGTTTTAATTATTCAAAACACTTACTTGAGACTTCGAGAATCAAGTTCAAGCAAAGTTTCTCAACTTCATATTTCTTAAGTCACATGTATATTCCATATGATTTATATTAGCTTATATAACCTACTTGTTTTTCAAGTTGGGTATTTATACATAGCAACATAGCTTATATATCATATCATTCATTCATTCATTTTTAATACCCCTATATAGGGTAAACGTTTTACACATTATAATATTTTATTAAATCATCATATGGAGGTTCGTTACCTCCCATTTGTTATTTTTAACATATTTTTCATATTTCATACGTCGGTGCTCATTTTAGGCCCATATTTGACGTCTTAAGCTTCATATATTAATCTTAAAATTTGATATTATCATTAATCATCAAAACAGAAATATAATCATGCATTTTATCATAATTTCATGCATTTTTATATTTTACCAAATCACATAAGTCATTTATCATTTATCTATACATATCTTTTCATATATACCTATTTTACGACACATATCATATATGTTTCTTAAAATTTTTCAAAATAGAAACTTGCATCCTAATTTAGCATGATTAAACCTCTTAATTAACACATAATTTAGGGTTTATTTTTTGTATTTTAATCCATTTATTGTATGTTTCCAAAAGAGCAACTTTGGAACCCATTTTACACACTTTCAACACCTCTTTTGATACTTAAATTAAAACAGATTTTTAATCCATAAATTACAGCAATTAATCATGATTTTCTTAACTCAAATTTAGTATAATATCACATATTTAAAATCCATATATTAGTTGCTTCCAAAACAGCAACTTTCATACACGTTTTGGGTACCCTTTGCACCCCTCTTTGGACACTCCTATACATACCCTTAAAAATCAGTTTTAGGGCAAATCTTCCAAACTCATTTTGAAAGTCTAAAGTAACCTAAATCTAGGGTAATTTACCCTCTAAATCATCCATAAAATCATTAGAAAAATTCATGCTTCGTACATATCATAAAAATGTGAAAATCGGGTCATATACGTAACCTTAACTTCCATCATTTCTAAAATCCATAACTTATGCCCAAATCAATATATATAATTCATAAAAGTATGAATCATAATCTAATAATGTTATTAATCAAAATAGAAACTTATCATGCAGATTTAAAAAATTCAAGCTAGGTTATTCATCCATAAACAACCCTAGCATTCAATTTAACCCTCTTAAACTCTTGAATTCTTTTTTTCCATGCAATCCTCATTCAATACCCTAATAAAGGGCATCATGAATCATCTTTCAAGGATTCATTATGAATCAAATTCATGACCCACGATTTGAGGTGAGAAACTTAGGGTTAAAGAACCCAAAACATGAAGTATACTTGAATCTAAGAAAACTTGATTCCAAACTTTCTCAACTTGAATCCTTCTCTTTCCTCCTCTTTTTCCTTCTCCTTTACTCCTCTTTTTCTTTTCTTTCCTTGCTAGATTTTGGGACGTCCACAGCTGCCTTGGTTTGGAGATTTTTCTCCTTGAAGCTTTCTCTCTCTAACCCTCTTTCTTGGAACGTCCATCTGCATCATATAAGCCCTTAATTTTCCAGATTTTTTGGACCTACTTGCCACATCATTCGAGGGTAAATTAAAGCATGCTTATCCCTTGTTGGCATGGCACATTCACATCCAAGTAAATTCATGTAATTATCTTTGGTAAAATTCATCAAAATCATTACACTTATGGGCCATAAAGCTGTCCATGTAGGGTACATCCCATGTAGCCCCCTTTTTTGGCATTTTGTGCCCAAAATTTCCACAAATTTAAATTTTCATTACTCACCCTAGGTGCATAGGTAACTTAGATGCTCATTCGACATCTTAAAAAATCAAAAAAAGTCAAGAAGATCTCACTTGGGCGTCACTTGTAAGAGCTACCTCTCCATGCCTCTTGAACTACTCCTCTTAGCCCCTTATCCATTCATTTATCGCCATGATTTTATCATGGCTTTTGTGATTTAAATTAATTCAAAAAATCAAGTCAAAAATACCCTCACTTGACACCTCATCTGGGGCCATAAATCCTTCATTAACTCTCTTACTTTATGATAAATGCTCATGTCACTTTTTAACTCAAAAGTCAAAGCAACTTGTTTTTTTGTAATTAATCATGTTCTTATGATAATTAGCTTAATCAAATCCTTTCATAATATTTACCATATCGTTTTACCCGTTCATCTCAACTTTTATCTCAAAACGACTTTTCTAACTTGAGCTATAGTTTTCTGAAATTAACTTTTGGATTAGGGATAAAAATAAATAATTATCGCCATAATCTCATAACCATTTTCATAATCCAATCCATCCATAAGATTGGGCACATAATCATGTGCTTATCTTTCAAATTTCATCTCAATCCGCCTCATAGGCGTCAAGTTATAAATTTTTCAACATTTTTCACCTTAATTACATAATTATTATCATAACCTTTAATAATTAAATCTTAATAAATAAATTAATTATTCATTACCCATTGAAATTTTCTAATTCTTAGTAAGCCACCTTTGTCAGATTAACCCACATTGGGCCTTGGCGATTAATTTAATCACCATCTTTAATCATTAGCCCTAATTGCAATAATTCATCAAATCATTAAAGTCATTCATAAATCAATCAATAAATACATAATCTATGTTTACATGCCAAATGCTCATATGTGAGTTCTAGTTGGGTCTGGGTATCACAGAGACACAGACTCCTTACGCTATCTGTTGCGAATTATGCAGGCTTACGTGCATTCGACGGTACTAATGAGCTTGCACATGTTTTTTTAACAGCCAAAATTAAGCAATAGAATATGCCTTGTAGATTGCATCCATTTGTAATTTTAATTGCAGGATTGCGTAAAAAATATTACTTGGTTGGATTTACTAGAAATTGTTATTTAAAGTACAAAGGTGTGGTGCTGATCTATCACTATTAGATAACTGAATTGCATAAGATGGATCATAATTGTTTGAAAGGGAATGGACGGTCTATCATTTTGCTTTAATTGTATTACATGGAGTGGATGCCTGGAAATTGAATTGGCTTAGCCATTTAAAGATATGCAAACATTCCTTGATGGTTGGTATTTTGGACGGTACACACGTGATGTGTATGTGATTCATCGCTTGCACTAATTCTATGATGGGCCCCACAGTTGGAATTTGCTGCATCAGTTAGATGGCAAGTTTTTCACGGGCCACACAAATTATTGTTGTTGTATGCTTGCAAAATATACAATTTTTAGATGTTAAATTTTAATAAAATTCTGCCTAGCTAATTTTAATGGTTAATAAATATACATGAAATATTTCTCATGCTTGTTTATTTCTATCACAACAAACTTTTTATTTAAACAAAAAAATATTATAAAATCATCCAAAGAACTTGAAAATAATATTTAATGCCCAAATATTGCCAGAGCATATTTTAAATAAAATTTCACATTAAAATCAAATAATTACCGACCAAATTGATTCAAAATACACAAAATATTTTATTAATTATCAATTATCACACACCTTCCACAATTGGTTCATACCTTTCACGTTGGTTTGTAAGTTTTCTAACTACTTCAACCTTGATATGATATTGACAATCCCCTACAACACAATTTCATATGCGTCAATAGACAATGTTAGTATAGCAATGATGAATTCGCTGGATTTGCATTTTTAGGGGTTTCAACTATGTACTCTATCTTTCAACTTCCTTATCCAACATTGAAGTATGTGTGCTTTAGGCATATAATGCACATTTTTGAAGTGAAACATTACTATAAGATGATGTGAGACAACAAATTCAAACTTTCTACATAGACATCTACTATGGTTATGAGCATTGTCACACATAACTATTCAAAGTTGATTTTTTGCCACAGGTCCACTCAATGTGACTGTGTATTTGTCTATATAACCATTAGTCTATAAGTAGACTACATTGTAGTACCTGTCATGCTTGAGTTTAGCTTGAAAGATATCAAATATTTATTAGTGTACAATTTGGCCATTTGATCCTCTAAAACAGCTTTTGTCTTTAAAATGCGTTAATAGTCTATAGCCTTTCCATCTTCGGCAAGCTCATCAAACTTTCTATTTTGATGAGTTTAGCCATAAGCAACTTTAAAGTCCAACAGATTATTCTGCTATGAACAAAATGGTTAAAGAATGAATTTAGATTCTCGGAACGACATGTGGTTGTTATCCCAACAAGAAATAATTTTTGATATAGGTCAAGGCTCACATAATCGAATTTCGTACAATGATTTTAACTATATATTTTCCTCCAATGTATATTCTAATAGCATTAAATGTCAAGCTTCCTCAAATTCATTAACCTCTTTGATTTTCCTAACACAGTTGTGCCAACTGTCTTTGAACATTGGATACCTTTAGCAAATAGCCCCCAATTTTGATGAAATTTCTTGCTGATATGCCATGTACATAGCACATGCTTCATATTAGGAAAGACTTCAACAATATTTTTCATCGTAGTTGAGCCCTAATTTGTGATAATTGCCTATGGAGCAAGACCTCTCATTGTGACTAACCAACTACCAAACAACAATTTGAAGTTCTCATATGTCTCTTCCAATACAAGCTTGGCGCCAAGCAAAATGGTTTGTTTGGGGTGGTTGACTCCAACAAAAGGGCCAAATGGCATGTCATGCTGATTTGTATTGTATCTCTTGTCAAAGGTGACCACATCATTGAAGATCATATAATCAACCTTAAATCTATTTTTTACTCATAAAGAAGAAGATGGCCAATTATCCTCATCAAGCTATAAATCATATATGAATGGTGGATTGAACTTTGATTTGTTGTTGAAGTAATCTAACATGGTTGTGGCTCCTTCGCCAAATTTTACTT
This sequence comes from Annona squamosa, assembly GCA_035584095.1. Taxonomy (NCBI): domain Eukaryota; kingdom Viridiplantae; phylum Streptophyta; class Magnoliopsida; order Magnoliales; family Annonaceae; genus Annona; species Annona squamosa. Next base: position 43,197,857 of record JAXCLR010000105.1, read on the forward strand.
GACTTCTCCTTTATATAACATTATGTCGATCAACTTCCAAAAATCTAATATGATCATGACCATTATCTTTTCGTGTCATGAAGTCAATGGATTTGTCACTCCAATCATAATGCTTCTCATCCCATGCACCACATCTTACTAGACAGCTAGTAGATTCCGATGCAAATGTAGGGTAGAGATTTATTAGGGGAAACAAGTCTATGATAGTGGGATGAATTGTGTGGCGCCCCAACCTGAGCATCACATCCTGAGCCTTACCTCGAGATCGTTATTAATTGATAAATGTTATCAGTACTGTTGCTCTATCACACAACAGATTTTAACGGATATTTATCTAATTAAATATGTTTCCTTTGATATTTATTTCCTTCTATTTTTCATCTCATGCATATTTAGGTCATTTTCACCCAATAATTTCATAACTAGACATGATATTCATAATATATTTCAAGTCATCTCATTAGTCAAATGTCATTGCATATATCATCCATAGATGTCAACATAAAACATGAAATCATTTTACAACCATTCAACATAAATTTTTCACAATCATGAACTTATAATGTTTTTTCATTTCTTTAATGGTCGGTTCTTGCTCCTTTGTCAGTCCTCTTCTTTCACTTGTCTATCGGTTTGGAAAACAAAAATCGTGAGTCGAAACTCAATATGCAAGCTGTATATTTTATAGGCAGTTCATTTTGCAGGAAATATTTTTCATTTCAAATATCTTGGAAAGCAATTTATACGTTTCGAAAAGGTATATCTTGAAAATACAGTCCTTGCACCTATCATAGGTAAGACATGCATAATGCAGTATAAAACCATGAAACATGTCCTTCATAGGATGGAAGCTAGCTAGGCAACCATCAATCCTTGTCTTCTCCCATCTCAGGGAGGGCACCGCCGGCCTTGGGTCTATCTTAGCGACTTGGTCACACCAAAGGGGGACAATTGGTCTGCTTATACCTTTTAGGTGGACCTAGTACTTTGTGTACATGAACTTTTATAAAAATCATCTTTAACATGCTAGCATGATTTTTCATTCAAAAACTTAGAATCACATTTTCATAATATTTATCACAGAAATTTCTCAATACCATATTGTAAACAAAAGAATCATTTCAAATACATATTTAACTAAGGAATGACCATCCTTAAATACCTCTGAGATAATTTCAATATTCACATCAAAGCAGATTAGAACAAAAGTTGCATTTATTTAAAACAATTTAGAAAACCAAAATCATTTAGAAATTTGCTTGCTTACCTATAACACTTTAGTTTTTCAAGTTTGTCTTTTCTTTGCCCTTGCCTACATAAGAATGATATAACATTCTTATATTTCTTTTGATTACATCCAACTTAGTTTTTCAACCCTTTTTCATTAACATATATAATTCATTTGACTTTTCAAGTCGTTATGCACATATAACACATATTTGTGCATTCGTCAGTTATTACACAACATGTTCAATCCCATAAGTAGAGTAATTATTTAATCACTTAATAATCATCCAATAATCATCATTTAAAGGTTTATTATCTTTCATACACCATTTTTCACTTATTTTCCAAAATTTTACACATCGATGCTCATTTTAAGCATACGCTGTTGCCTTAAATCTCATTAATTAATCACAAAATTTAAAATTAACATTATGCATCTAAACAGCTGTATATTAATGAAATTTATCATATTTTCATGCATTTTGGCACATAATCAATTTACATAAGTCATTTATCACTTATTCATGTCTATCCTTCCACATATATCCATTTCACAACACATATATGATGCATTTCATAAAATTTTCCAAATCAACAACTTGGTCCATAATTCAGCATGATTAGCATCCTTAATTATCACTTTATTTAGGGAATTTTTATGGAATTTTAATCCACTAATCATAAGTTTCCAAAACAACAACTTTGGAACCCGTTTTTCACACTTTCAACGTATCTTTCGGTACTTAACCTAAAATAATTTTATAATTCCGAATTTTCAGAAATTAATCCAACTTTTCCTAACCCAAATCCAAGTTATTAACACATATTTAACATCCATAATTTAATCCTTTTCAAAACAGAAACTTCCATGTACATGTTGAGTACCCGTTTCAACCCATTTTGAATATTCCTTCACATGCCCTAAAATTCCAGATTTAAGGCAAGATTAATTCATTCATTTTGGTAATTAAAAATACCCTAAATTTAGAGTAATTTACCCTCTAAATCATCCATAATTCACTTAAGCATACTTATACAACAAACATATCACAAAAACATGGAAATCGGGTCATATACATAACCTTAAATTTCATTCTTTCTAAAGTTCATATATTAGGCTTAAATCAACATATATATTTCATTAAAATATGATTCATAGCCTAAACATGTTACTAATCCAAAACAGCAACTTGAAATATGCATTTTGGATATTTCAAGTTAGGTTTTCAACCCATATTCAATTCTAATCTCCATTTCAACTTCATAAATCATTGAATTTCATGTGTACCTCTTAATACTTTTCAAGATTCAATCAAATGGCATCCTATATCACCATTTAAGGATTCTTTTTGAATCATATTCATACCCATAAACTTGAAGCAGAAAAATTAGAATCAAAGAGTCTAACACATCATGTGTACCTACTTGATTGTTATCAACTTTGATCCCAACTCATCAAGCTTGGTTTATCCTTCTTTTCCCCTTTCTTTTTCCTTCTTTTTTTCTCCCTTTTCTCCCCTCCTTGCTGGGTTTTTTTATGGAGGTGCAAGCTGCTGAGTTGTGGGGGTGTTTGCTCCTTAGAAATTTTTTTTTTCTAACTCTCCTCTCACATGGTTGTCCACCACAATTTATAAGGGCTGAATTTTCCAGCTTGTGGACCCCACTTTGAGCATGATTTGAGATCATTTAAATGCTCATTTATCCTATTTATGTTTTGTCCAAATGGTAACCAAGTATTAATATTTTTAACCATATTTTCAATAAGCAAAAATCTGCTCAAGATCAACTTCACCTAGCTGTCCATTATGCACGTCCCTTGTTGCCACCTTTTTCATTTTTTTCCACACTTTAGCAGCTTTAATTTAAGGATGATTTATGTACCTAATTAGTAGCTAGCTCAGGTATTAATTTAGCATTAAAAAAGCAAGAAAAAATCCAGCAGCGAGTCACTTGGACATCCATGTGCATGACATCTTTGTTGTCCACTACTTGATCCATTAATATGCTCCTAATATCAATGATTTTCCAGGGGATTTTTCCCATTAATTAATGCTTATTTATACACCCTTGCATGCTAGCTACATAGGTTCATATATTAATTAATAAAAAAATGCAAAAAAATCCAAATGGAAGCTGGTTTGGACGTTCCATGGTTGACATCTTTTCTATGCTCATTTGAGCTCTTTCCTTAGCTCATTAATTCCAGAAAAATATCCAATGAATTTTCACACATATTAATGCATATAACCCTGCATTTGACACATATTTGAGCCATTAAAAATGCATTTAATCCATGCACTATTTGCCTTTAATGCATGGTACTTTTGTGGTGTAAAAGTCAACTGTATACACTTTTTTTCTATTCAAGAATTTTCCCAACATAATATACTTAATCTAATCCTTTCAAAATGTTAATCTCATGATTTTATTTAACCGTTTCAAATTTCGCCTCAATCCGACTTTTCTAGTTCAAGTTATAGTCACTTGAAGTTAACGGTTGAATTTTGAATATAAACGATTAATTGTCACACTAATTTCATTAGAGATTTTCATAATCCAATAATCCAATAAGGTTAATCCCATCATCATCTACTTTCCGTTCAAATTTCACTTAAATCCACCTTACAGGCGTTAAGTTATGAATTTTCTAGTATTTTTCCACTTAACTTGATAATTATCTTTTAAATTCTCATAAATCAAATCATATAATTTAAGATAATCATTCATGATATATTGATATGTTTTAATTACCATCAAACTACTTTAATCACATTGACTCATATCGGCTTATGATGATTACTTGAATTACTATACCTAATCCTTAGCCCTAATTGCAATAACTTAACAAAATCATAAAATCATCCAAAAATATCATTAAATCACATGTATATGTTCAATGCATATAATTGAGTCCTACGTAGGTTTGGGTTTCACAAATTGAATTGACATGGTACACTAGTAGGTTTAGTGACCAATAGATATGCACCTTGTGATCTCTCTCTCAGCATATCTTTTCTTCTTTAGCAAGCCCTTTGATTGTTCCCTCAAGCCTGCCTTATAACACATACATACCTTCAAGGTACTTCTTCTAATTTCAACTTCTTCATCTGACTCCATTGAATATCAAATGTATAAAACTTTGTATACCCATTGTAGAAATCAAATGCATCCTTTTTAGTTGGAAACTCTATATCAATTTTGGGTGTAATCTTTGTAAGGGCATGTGGTATGTCAAACTCAACCCCAACGCTATTAGTGTTGTCTGCCCTCTACTTCGAACCACTGTTTCCTTTATCTATAAATACTTCGATATTGTTTTCATTATAACTCATCTAATGTACAAGTGTTGGGGTCATATCGCTCTCTAATAGGATTTCACTGCCCATTTTGCTAGTGCCTACAGTATGTAACTCCATATTGTTCATCCCTATAGTGCAAATATCAAAAGATACATTCTTGAAGTAAACTATGAGTCTGTGACTATAGCCTAGAGATATATATGTTCTAACAACATTAAAGATACATTAGATGAAGAATTTATGAATGATACAACTTAACACATTACACTATTACAACCAATGCAACAAGGTTAAAGATTGACATCCTCTAAATTTATTATATGAAGGTGTAAATTAGGTCAAATTACATCCATAATAACACATTGATAAATGGAAATTGGTTAGTAGAAATCTTGTATTGGGTCATCTTTTGTGTTCCATAAACAGAAACTACAGTTGTGTTTTACTACCAAGCCTCCCACAAGTTCCATTCATGCACTCTGTAGGTCTAAAGACAAAAATTAGTTACTTCCATGTTTCGTATTTTTGAAATGGAATGACAAGATGAAAATTAACAATTACATAAAAGTCAAATCTATTCTAGCTCAAATAATATTAGCAGATCAAAAATAAAAGCTACTTAATGGCTCACATAGAATATCTTGTCTTTAGACATCCAATATTGGGTTGTCTTATGTATTGACAATTAGACGTCTTAGTCAAGGTTGTCTTTTGCCTACTATTCAATATTAAGACGACCTACTTTAGGTCATCTTCTGTATTGTCATTCGATATTTTGATGTCCTACTTTAGGTTATCTTTTATGTTCATATGTGATCTTTGGAAATCCTACTCTACATCATCTTCTAAATTATTGTACTTCATACGTGAAAGAATGTATACGTGAAAGAATGTATGTTCATATGTGATCTTTAGACATCTTCTAAATTATTGTACTTCATACATGAAAGAATGTATGTGGCCTTCAAAAAATATTAGTTTTAGGTAAGAATAAGAAAATAATTTTGATTTATTTTATAAGAGAAAAATCGTGCAATATAAACTAGAAAATGGATATCAAAAACCTAAACCAAAGACCCAAATAAGACATCAAAGAGAATATTACTTCCAAATAAATTACAAAATGAAATTCTATTCAAAAAAATTTCTATACCTGATGGATAAGAGAACATAGTAGTAGTCGTTTTGAAAGAGAGATGACGAGAAGAGGGTTGTTGCAGTTGCTCAGAAAATTAAGATAGAGAGTAAAGGGTATTACATAGAAGATGGAAAAGAGGGAGCTAGAAGATGTAGAAGGCGGGAGGGTTGCTATTGAGGTGGAGATGGATGACGGTGTGATGATCAAATATTTTTATTATAACTCTTCCTTTACCATAAGGTAATTTCTGAATATACTACTAGTAATTAATGATGTTAGTGTTGTGTATGCCGTATATAAAAGTGGCTCCTAGGGGACGTCTAGTGTATGTGTGCATGCATTAGAATTTTGAAATCTTAGGTTATAAGGGACATCATTCACGAGCATATTAAAATGAGTATGAATTATGCATTTACCATATTTACATGACTGCACAACTTGGTTATGATATGGTTTATTACGTGTTGATTTAGAAATGTATGATTCACATGTCGATTGGGACATCCTGACTATCTTGAATCTCGCAAAGTAAGTACGAGGTTCGACCTACCCGACTAGGTCACTAGGTCAAAGGGGCAGTGCCCCTTGCAGGAGTGAAGGGGATAATACCCCCCGAGAAATAACTAAGTTGTATAAGTGGAAAAGCTAATTGCAAACTTGTGATTAGGCTTGGCCCATGCCTAGGCCTGACCTGTCTTGATAAGGGGGAGGACATGCGACCCCTCTTTCTTTGTTTCTTCTTCTCTTCTCATTCCTACTTCCTCTCTTTTCCCTTTTACCTTCTTTCCATCCTTCGATCCAACACTAAACCTTCCCAAAAATTCTTTAAACTACCTTGGTGATCGTGAATTCACATCAAGGGAGCCCGAAATGTAGCACCCTGCCGACCACCACCCCGAATTGGTGGTCGCTACAATAGAGATTCGGTAGTATCTCCCTAAGATTTGCATAATTTTGAAACCAAAGGACCATATGTATATAAAAATTCACTTGTGACAACCCTAAATATCCACAATTAGACATATGACAGCAAAACCAATTAAACTACAATTATTTCCATCACTGACATTTCAGCAAAAATAAAATACACATTTATAATTCCCAAACACTTTAATAAGGTCTCAACGGACTATACATCCATGAATCACATCACAGTATATGATATGCAACTCATTACTTAGCATATAATACATACGCATATATATCTCGCATACAACTCGATCTCAAATTTTAAAATCCAAAACTATACAACTTACACCTACCACAATTTGCCTCAATTTGGAATCAATATGACCTAGTTTCAAGCTTACAACTAAGTACTTGCAATGCCCATCCTGCTAAAATATCGAAAAAAAAATACTTGAGTAGGAAAAACTCAATAAGTAGGTGTGGATGATAAAATCAATAGAAAATTTATACTAAACCAATCATGTATGTCATGCTACCATATGCAATGCAAACACTAGGCTCTCATTAGCCCCACATAATTATATCATGCCACAAATACACATAAGAAAAAAATGAACCTCATGTCCATCAAAGGCGATGAAAAACCCTATGCAAACCATGCATCTGCATCATGCTCAAAATAAAATCATGTGTCATGTTCATTTTAAACCATGTATCATCAGTTTATCAAGACCCTGCACAAACACATAGTCAACAATACCAAACCATTTTTGAAGGGCTTAGCCCCAATTCATCAAATCAACATTTGACATGCTAAAGCTTACACCAAACCATCCCAAAATCCATCCAAATGCACATCTCATGGAAATTCATTACTCTAACATACATCCAATAATATCCCCAAACACAAAGTTTAAGCCCCATTTTAATTCAACAACTCATATTTATCAAGCCCATCACAAGTTTCATTCCAAATAATTCAACATCACATATGCCCCCAGGGCTTACAATGTATTGTTCACATCACAAAGGTATACACACCCATTCATACATCATTTTCTCACCTTTAGTCTCACTTAGGCATTTTATCGAATATATCATAGCCGTTATTTGAAAATTAAGTCCAACTCACTTAAAATTCATGGGAATCCATCCAACACATCATGATATCAAACAAAATCACTTCTAAACACTTTCACTTCATCCTTTACATGCATTTTCATCAAAACTCCCAATTTCTAACTTCCCTGCAATCCTACACAACCTTCATATCCTAAAAATTCATCCAAATCACAAAAACAAATATGGTACCTGCAAATAATCACAAAATATCATTATTCTACCCAAATTCATGCTTTGTTCAAAAGAAAATAACCTACTTACCTCAAATTCAATTTCACCTAAAAAACTTCAAGTTCTCCTAAGCTCCAAGCTCTCTCCTTGACATAAAAACGACGAGAATTCAAGCACTTTTTGTTGTTTTTTATGGGATAGAGAGTTAGGGTCATGGGGAGGAAGAAAGGGGAAAAAATGAGATGAAAATGGGGTGGGTTCAAACCCTCCTCACTTAAAATAACTTCCCACATGGTTTGGACTATGTGATTCTAACGATTTTATTCTGAAAATCACACGATTTGACCAGTGTAGGCTCGTAAATGGGCCGATTTTAGTTAACTTCTATCATGTTGCTTATAAATTTCTCTAAACAACTCCAATTGGGATGATTTCTTCTATGTTAGATTCCTAACTTCATGTATTATCTCTCCACAAAATTTTAGCTCAAACTCTATCACCACAAAATTTAGCATACATTTTACTGCATAGTTTTGCCGAAAATTTCACCGCATAGTTTTGCCGAAAATTTCACCCATTTGTAACACATGTAGCTATATCATGCAAAAATATGTCCAAGCACTAAACCCATTATTCAAATACCTCTCTTATCATTATAACATTCAGACTATTTATCTGATTAAAATGTCTTACATAGAATTTGACCTCGAAATTCAACTCTTTAATCGTTTTGTCTTTATAACGGGTCTCATTAGCCCAAACCACTTACATCACCTCCATTGCCTCCAAAATCACTTCTCACACATCATATATACATCTAACATCTCATCCATTTTAGAAACAACCATGTTCCATGTTATTTCAAAAGTTTTACCTACTAAGTTCTTTACTTACCAAATTTTCACTACTAACCTCAAATGAATTGATTCCCAAACTTCATGAGCATAATTTATTTATGATTAGCATCATTCTTATGCAAATCACAGTTCTTATCAATGATCCCTAATCATTTTTACTATCTCAATTCTTTCATAATTAACTACACAACTAGGCTCATTTCTTTCATTCTATCAAATCTATCATTCGAAAGTCACCCATAATCATACATATTCATTCCAAACACACTAGCCATCTCACACATGCCTAAATACATTCAAAATGAATCAACTCTAAAAATGTCCTTTTCTTGTTCCAAGTCCACACAAGGGTCAAGTCTCAAACATTTATCGTTCAATCGAATTAAGAGTTCTTATAAGTCCAAAACAATCTAAGGAACACCCAAGAATTCATATCGGGCTTCCACCAAGCCATTTATCAAAATTCGTCCCCTAGTCCTCACCAACTATGTTTTTATCATATTTGCTACAAGTCATACAATGTTTAATATGTTTAACTCATTGATTAATCAAAATCTTATTATCATGTGGTTTCTCGGACTATATTACACACATCATGGCTCATTTACATAATTGCTAATAATCGGGGCATTACACAAAATCCCAGCGATCCAAGTCTAGGGTTGCTACTTTGGGAGAAATTATGATCGAGATAAGTAGATGTCCTTTTTTCTCAAACTAGTGGTGAAATCTCGTCTTAAACGTGATATAAGGCTGGTGCGAAATGTAGCATCTAACAATTTCGTGGTTTGGGACATTTTAAGGTTTGTGACAGCTTAATATTAGCAGGACTAATGAGGAATCAGATATTACTATGTGATTTTTGTGAAATAGATAAGATACTATCAATTTTTACATCATTACAATTTGTCATCGATCAAGCAGGTTGAACCAGTAAGATGAACTAAAGGTTTCCTCTTTAACACCTATCATGTGTTCGATGAAATGTTTATGTGATAGTTGATATGTTAAATTTAAAATAAATTTGTTAATTTTGTTGATACTTATTTGTGATTTGTCAATGTGTTGACAATTCGATGCATGTGTATAATTATGACACATTGCATCACATATTTTTTTATATAACCTTACATGCACATATGAGTTGTGTAGTTGTATATGGTTGTTCATTGCCCTTGATTGACAAGAGAAAAAGGGTTGTTCATTATTGATATGCCGTCATATGCGTATGTTCCTGGGTGTGAGTGTTGATCTTGTATATCTTGTATGGTTGGTTAGGAATCATCTTTCTACATCACTGCCATGGCCTATGCATCAAAAGTCTTATTATTTATTTTCACTTTGCAATAATTGCTACCTATTTCTAAGCATACTTAGATTCATGTGATTTATTATTTTGCCTCTAGATTACAGGTCAAATGAGGCACCTTGAGATAGAGTCGTAAGAAAGCATAATCCTGAAGACACAACACAACAGAGTAGAACTTGTATCCTTTGTTTTTTTTGGACTTTTTCTTTTGTTAATACTAGGGAACATAGACTTTTATTTAGCTGACTTAACTATGATAAACATATTATATTTGTGCATTTTGAACTTGACTATAATTTATGCAAACATATATGATAGCCTTTTGGGTTGCTTTTATTGTGTAATAATAGTGTATAAGATTTTTCCTCCTACAGGGATGTCTTTATGATATGAGGCTGCACATGTATGAATATAGAGCTAAATGTTATATTTTGGAATGAAATTGAGATGTTTATGAATCACAGCACTTGTATTCTACACCACTCCTTTGTAAGTTGAGAGATGCTACCAATTTTTTTTTTAAATCATGTGGCACCCATTGACTATCTATTGAAAACTACTAGGAATAGAGTATTACAAATGGAGAAGAGAGTTGTGTGAGAGAGAAAGAGAGCAAAAACACTGCTGTTGTTTGGAACGGAGAAGAGAGACTTGAGAGAGTGTGATAGCGAGAGTGAAAGAGTGGGTTTGGAAGGCACGATTTTCAACTGAAAATGGGTTTTTTGGTTGTATATTTTGGGTCCAAAATACCCGAAGATACTCCACATAGCAATGATTGCGATGGATGGCTGAGATTTCGTCAGCCAGCAGCAAAGATTGGATGGAGGTTTCTCAGCATCTGCCTCAGGGAAACATCGTTGCTTTGAAGTGCTGCTGTTTTTAATTATATATTAATATATATTAAAATTCCATAATCCACCATATATATTTGTATATAAATATATCAAAAATCATTAATGATGTGATTGTTACATTATAACATCATTAAATCTAAGACTATTAACGTATATATAACTTCAAAATTCACCTATGTTTATTATATACGTTAACGCATTTATTTTTAAAAATGCATAAACCACAATTTCCACACGTACTAAGGCATTTTTACCTACATAATTTTATATCGCTAAAATTATTTAGGATTACAAAATTTAATTATGCCAAATCTATAAAACCCATAGTCCAAAATTTACATACGTGTGATATAAATGCCATATAAAATTTTAGAAAATACTTAATTAATTGTACAACAATAATTGCAGCACAATATAAAATAAATATTGGAGCTCATCATAAATCTCCAAAAAAAACATCCTACTTGCCTAACGAATTTCTACCGCAGCCTGTCTCTCCCATCCATGTAGTGTATGCTCTATCTCCTCTCTTTACTTTCGTTAAGAACGCACCACTCACACATCTAAAAATCCTAAAAGCTCTTGCATGCCAACCGAATTGCATAGGTTACCGAAATAATATACCAAAATTAAAATAAAAATACAACCCACAACATACTCAATTATCAATTCGGCTAAGCTAATTATTAACCATCCGGTCCAACTAGTCAAATAGTCAACCCTTAAAACACTGACTATGTTATGTGGAGGTTAAATTTAAAAATTTTATGGTACTTACATAATTCTCTCTTTTCTCCTTCGAATCTTCTATCATTTTATTTTTGTATGGGCCAGCAAGACAACCCACGCCAATCCACCTGGCCTAGTTGGGTCAACGTGTTCATGCGTTTGTTCCTAGGAGCCCACCATCAGATGGCTCATCCAAGGTAGCAGGAATACAAAAAATACAAGAGAACAGATAACATATAGATTCCGTGGCTCATCTGGGTTCATTTGCTTGATTCCTTTAACTTGAAAAAACAGGAAACATATATCAACTTTCTATTTATATAAGAAAATTGGTATTCATAAACAACAGTCCCTATGTTCGGAATACTTTTTCTTTTTAGGGAAAAAAAAAACACTAGAGGACAACATGTGCCTTTTTGCCACGTCTATTATATCATTAAAATGCAGTAGCAGGCGACGATCCCAGTTAAGAACAAAATGAAGAGTTCACGAGATTACTAAAGGACACATTGATTGGCCTTGATTCCATGAAATTAGGGAGAATTTGAATACATTTTTATTGAAAGATTAAGATCTGTCGGATTGAGATTCTTTCCTCTTCCTCTCTCATTCAAATTCACCTAAAAGTTGAAGACAGAGGAGCATTTCGGAGCATCCTTCGCCAAAGCTGCTTCAATCCTTCCTTTCAACTGACTTCTCTCTACTTCATCAGCCTGATAAATGAAATGAAAGCAATGGTTTCATAATAATAATAATAATAATAATAAATAGTAATTAAATTCCTCAAACCAATGACACGCATGTGTATATATATAGGAAAATGATCCGGTGCATGCAATTGCAATGTGCAGTCCATGCACTATCGGCCTTACTTGATCATAAATGAAAAATCTACCCCACCTATTGTATTTGTAATTAGTTACTTTATTAGCATACTAATTTTCATCCAAATTCAACTTGTGTATTGTCTCCATTTTAAAATTGTACAAAATCAACTTAATAAATAAAAAATTTAAAGTGATATTTTCAACATTTAAACTGTCGAAAGTGTGATTTTTATATGGATAAATGATTGTATAAAGTTTCATTGCATTCTAATGTGTGAAAGCCCATTTTACAGCAGATTACATCGTAATTATGATGCAATCCATATGTACATGAATGATATATATACATAGAGAGAAGAAAAAAAACTTTACTGTGCAGTAAAACTACATTATAATTAACAGTGCATTTGGCTCAAACGGACCTCATATGTAATTAAATATATTGATATTTTGTACAATCATTTATCTATATATAAATTTTATAGTAAATAGTTTACATATTGAAAAAATAATTTTAAAATTGTTATTTAATCAAACCATTTTATTACATTGAATTTGTACCATTTTCAAAATGGGATCCATACACATATCTAATTATGATGAAAATTTGTATGGTAATAGAATACATAATTCTAAATACAACTGGTGAAATAGATTATAATTTTATGATCATATGAAGAACATTCTGAAGTAACTACACTTGAATATTTCTCATATATATAAGAACTTTTCTTACGTGATGAAGTTGTGTCAGAATTAACAGTAGGTTTGGCCAAAAACGGGCTCCATATGTACTTAAATGTATTGATACTTTATATAATTATTTATCCATATATAAATTTTATAGCAAATAGTTTAAATGTTGAAAAAACAATTTTGCAGTTGTTATTTACATCAAACTAATTTATTACGTTGAATTTATACCATTTTCAGATAAAGTTCGTACACATATTTAATTAGGATAAAAATCGATATGGTAATAAAATATATAATTTTAAATACAATAGTTAGAGTAGATTATAATTTTATAATCATGTAAAGCCTATTTTGAGGTTACTACACCATAATTGTGGTGCAGTGAAGCTACACCCAAATATTCTGTCTATATATGTATGAATTATGCGACGAGGGATATGATGATTAATTACCTCAACAAAAATAGTCTTCACAAGCCTTCCTGATACAGCAGTGATGTTGGCGGTGATGATTTTGAGCTCTAGAGACTCAAAAATCTGGCAAAGCTTCACCATCGTATCCGCCTTCTTGCTGCAAGTAATGCTTATCACCGAAGTCCGATCTCCCACCGGAGACACTCTAAGCTGCACATATGCAACCAACCCAAGTGTTTTTTCACAACGCGATCAAGTCAACACCACCCTTTTAAAGAATAATAATTATATATAGGTGTTCATAACATTTTTATGCTTGAATGAATGAATGGAGCTAACTGAATTTCAAATTTGTTTCTTTGCTAATGAAAAAGAATTGCATCGTAAATGAGAAAAGTTACACCAACCTTGGAAAAAGTTTTACGGATAATGAAAAAATTATATTGTTATTTATTAAAAATGAGAAAATTGTTTTTGAAAAATGGAAGATTTTATTTCATTTTCATCCTACCCAAATAGCTCGAAAGCCCAAATTTTCTTTGCACATTTGCTTCTTTTTTACTGATTTTCAAAAATTAAAATAAAATATTAGAGAAATTTAAAAGTAAAATAAATTTCAAAAAATTTTAAGTTTTAAAAGATGGAAAAAAAAAAATCCTGAGCCTATGAACTATGTGCCTTACTGGCGATACTGTTTACTTTTACTTGATAGCTTAGCTGTTCAGTTTTAAAACATGTTATATTATATTTAACATTAAACTAATTAATAAACCCATGGAAAATCTCTTTAACTTCTGCTTAATTTATTCTCGAACTACAACTCAACTTTAGATTTTTACTTTAATTATCGGAACTACATCTACTTGAGCGGTTTTATAAGCTCAACCCCGTGTAGAAGCTGAACCCAACTTTAATAACGTGCAAGAGGAGTTATATCAGCTCATTAAAATGCTATTAAAGTCTACTAAATTTTGGTAGATCTTTTGTGAGTTTATTCAATAAAATAAAATTTTATGAAGTCCAAAATTGAAGACTATTAAAACCAATTTAAGATCAGAACCCCGAAGAGTTTTTAAAAAGAAATTAATAGACTCCAATAGAAACTTTAATAAATTAAAGATGATGAAAATTAGGAAAAGTGGGAAGCACCTACTTCTAAAACCTCAACGGCAGCAGTTCCACGCGTGCCACGGTTTTCTGATTTGTAGCGTTGATCTATTCTCGTCTTCTTGAATCTCGAGAGGCATGCACTGTCGCTGTCACCAGTGCTAAGCTTTTGCCTCTTATGCTTGCCAGCTTCCAGCTCTGCAAGGTCTGCCTGGATTTTCCTCTCTTGCTTGTGAAGCTCTTGAATGTAGTCAATTGCATCTTTGATTATGGATGCCTTGTCCATCTGCAATCCTAATTACAGCTTTTTTTAATTTACTTTTAATTAATTGGTCTATTCCAAGTAAAAGCCTCAAACTCAAAAGCAAAAGGTAAGGGACAAAAGAAGAAAAGAAAAAAGCAAAGGTGTGAAAAATCAATTAATGCGCGTGGCCCACACTGTTGTCATACACTACAAACACTTTACGTCCCAGAGGTTGCTACATAATTGCATTTTGGCAAGATGGGAGTTTGACATTTTACAAAATTAACCATAAATGAATGAGTCAGATGAATGCAAAAGTGTTGCACAGATGATGTAAATTAGTCAAAAAATGTTAGATGTCCTCTCAAACATCTTTTCTACTCGACACTCGTTGATAATCATGAAAGATGAAAGTGAAGAAAAGAATATTTTTAAAAAATGTTAAAGTAATATAATATAATAAAGAGTAAAAAATAAAAAAAAATGAATAATAAAAAAAAGGACAAGCCAGTAAGATAATTAAGATATCAAAATCACGTTTTGAACGATGGGTTGGAGGGATGGGCCTCACATACTATTTTCGGCAAATTGTGTCTTAACTGGAAATCACAAGCACAGAGGTCTTTTTTACATTGCTGAAGGGATCAAAAGTAGACGTTTTCAAAACTCCAAACCTTTTCATACCAATTTTGCAGCATTGGTGTGTTTGGAAAATGATAAAGTTTTTTATAAAAAATTTAAATAATAAAAATTATAAAAAAATGCAATACGATGAAAGTAATAATGAAAATAAAGAGAAACAATTAAAATAAACAGTAGTTATGCAAAAATAATTAAAAATTAAATAGTTATACAAGAACATACAAAGAAATAATTTTAAAAGGATAACAATGATATAAAGTGAAAAATTTTAATTCGAAAAATTGAATGGATTAGCAAACACCCGCTTAAATTTAAGGAGCCTTCGTACAAAACCGCCTGTTCAGTCTTGGCCGGCGGATTACGACTGCGATCAAAGGACGGGCGTAAATTTTGTTTTTTAAATTTTTTATAATAAACTAAATTTTATGATTATGAAATTTAGTTATTTTTAAAATTTATTTTGTATTTTTATTCTTAAAATAAACAAATTAAATAAATTCAAAAACGGCAACATATGAAAGCGAGCCGTTCTCATTTATAAAAAATAAAAAAATTTAGTTTTTACGGCTAACCGTAAATCACGGGCGATCATATAAGAAACATCCACTACTTGGACATCTAATATATGCAAAAACAAGAAGGTTCCATTGCAATTAGGAACTCTAATTCAGATTTTTTTTTAATGCACAAACGATGGTTTTTTATTAGAGGACTCAAGAAATATTCGCCTTAAAAATAAATAATAAAAATTTTAAAAAAATGGGGTGGACCTTAGTGATATTGGGGACGACGGCCCTGAGCGAGAAGAGCCTTTCATTGAGCTTCCTCCTCCTGTTCCTCTCCGACACGATGTTCTTCGCTCCTCCGCCGCTGGATACGACGCCGTCCGGAGAACTTGCATCGTAATACGAAGAAAGCGCCTCATCCCACCCCCAGCTGCAATTTCGATTAAAATTACTTTTTTTTAAAAAAAGGGGGAAGAAGACCCATCGAGTATCTGATTCTACCAAAAACCCAAATACTGAGTCAATCAGGTCCGAAAATTTCATTCATCAAAAACCATGTATGGATCCTTGAAATTTGGAAAAGAAGGAATTAAGAATTAAATGCCATATATACCCGTCGAAATCGTCGCAGGGGAAGAACATATTCATTTCCCAGTAACCGTAATCACCCATGTTCTCCATGTAATAAATGAAAAAAGATATATATAGATATATTCTTCCTCGATCTGTAACAGCTTTGGAGACCTTGTCTGTGCCGTGGGAAGTTTCAAAGAGTCTGCTGCAGCTGCTGCTGATGATCATTGGCATTGGCAATGGGAGATTTATAGACTCTTGCTTGGGAAGAGCACGCAAAAGGGCAAAAGCGATAAAGCATCGGTCTGTCTCTTTTGGGAGGTTTTTGCAAAATAAACCTTGCCATTTTATTTAATAATAAATCAATCTTTACCATTCGATTATAAATGATCCTTCCCAAATCCAATCGATGTATTGGCTGGCGCTGATGGGTGCGGTGTGAGATGAGCCGATGCCTGGGTGATTTTGCAAATATAGATTACCTTTTTTTTTTTTTTTTTTTTGTGATAGAAAATGTGGGTTCAAAGCTACCTCCCTACCACAGCACTTTGCTAACAGTAGGTAGGTAGAAACCCCCAGAATTCATTCCACAAAAAATCGATGAGCATTTTTACAAGCTGCATCTAGAATACAATGAGGATAATCAGAATTCCAATATACACCCGTTTATCCTCAACTAAAGCATATCCAACTAAATTATGGGCTACAAAATTTCCTACACGATTTACATGTGTGAATTTACAAAAATTAAACGCCTCCGCAATGTCACATATGGCTTAATCAAACGACCTATTGGGGATAGATCTCTAACTATTATTTGAGAGCCAAGCAATAAGGATGAGAGAATTACTCTCACAAACCACATCAGAATAGGTAAGTTTCTTTAGCCAAGAAATGCCCAAAAACATTGAATAGACTTCCAACCATAGTTGATGATTTCTCCCTCTCTAAGTCCAGCATTTGACATCCACGATTAGCCCCTTGTGATCTCTAATAACAGCACCAGCACCCACATATATCCTCTTCAATATCAACATCTACGTTCAACTTAAATTTTCCTATAGGAGGCTGCTGCCAATTGGGATATTCTTATTGGATTTTATAAGGACTTTTCTTCATGAGCTTTGCCGATTGGAAGTTGTGGGCGAATTATCTGCTCTAGCTAGAAATGGCAAAAAAATTTGGTGCATTGCCATATTTTCCAACATGAAACAAGAAGTAAAGAGAGAGTGCTTTGAATGCATTAATTGTTGGAAAATAAGAGAAAGGTTGCAAACATTTGCTGTGGAAACATTCGTCACGATCAAAGGGTCATAGGCCACGATGGTTTTTGGATATTTCCAAAATAGGTGAAGAGTGTCCTCTTTTGCCTGGTTACACAAGCAATAATTGTTGTCTAGTTGAATGCCTCTTTTGAGAAGATTTGATTTGACAGGAAACAAATTTAAGGTATGTTTGGGAATGAATAAAATTTTTAATGAAAAGTTTTGAAGAGTAGAAGTTGTCAAATGATGTGATATAATAAGGATAATAATGAGTAGTAAAGATGATAAAGTTAAAATAGATAGATTAGTTGTGTGGGTAGTTGTATAGAAATGATTAAAAAGTATGATAGTTGTATTGGAAAATGTGAAAAAATAATTAAAAAATATGATAGTTGTGGATAGTGAAAAGTTTTAGATTGAAAAGTTTTAAATTAACATCTTTTAACCATTGGCAAACATGCCCTTAGAAGTAGCCTCCAACCAAAGATAAGAATTTTCCATGGCGGTTTCTGCTTCCATAAATAGCGAATCGTGTGTAAGCAATCTCCATTGTCAAATGTTGTTTGCAGGTCATGGCATGATAGCATTCTATAGGCTGATTTAACTGTAGATCGACCATCATTCTTAGCCATCCAACATATGTTATCTACGAATGCATTTGGAGGAATGGGAATCCGTTTGATAACTTTCCAACCCACCTCTCCCAACACTGATTTCACCAAATCTTCCTTCCACAT
The DNA here is from genome assembly GCA_035584095.1 of Annona squamosa. NCBI lineage: Eukaryota > Viridiplantae > Streptophyta > Magnoliopsida > Magnoliales > Annonaceae > Annona > Annona squamosa. Next base: position 43,216,482 of record JAXCLR010000105.1, read on the forward strand.
TCTGTGATCCCAATTGATGAAAGTGGATATAGGTTCATTTTCAAAAATTCCTTGGGGTAAGGGACCAGCCTTCACTAGATCATGCTCCATCCATCTATGTTGGAACAATCGTACACTAAAGTCATTGCCAATTCTCCATTTGAAGCCCTTTTTAAAATATCTCTTGTAAACACAATGCTTCTCCACATGTGAGATGGTGAAGGTGGGGCTTTACAATTCCAGAAATCACCATCTTAAAAATACTAGGCCTTTAAGACTTGGAAGCACGGAGATTGTTGTTGGGTAGTAATCCTCCATACTTGTTTTGTTAGGAGGGCAATGTTAAACTCTTCAAATCTCTAAAACCCATGCCCCCACCAGCTTCAAAAATACACAACTTCTTTCAAGCTACCCAATGAATCATTCTTCTGCCATCCTTACCTCCCCCACTAAAATTTTCGAATCATAACATTTAGATCTTCGCACATCCTTCCAGGGAGAAGGAATAAACTTATAGCATAGTTTGGTACTGCTTGTGCTACCACTTTAATTAAAATCTCCTTACTACCACAAGACAGAAGTTTTGCCTTTCAACCTTGAATTTTTTTCCACACCTTCTCCTTTATTGCCTAAAATGCTTGCATCCGTGATTTGCCAAGCCAAGCAAGGAGTTCGAGATAGATTAGAGTTTGTCTACCAAAAGCAATAAAGGGATTCTCCACTCTCCGTCTAGATGTCACAGTGTTGTTGCTACTGAAGAAAAAAGCAGTCTTCTCCATATTAATTGTCTGACCTATGCAATTTGCATATATGGCTAGGACATTTTTAACCTGCTCCATTTCGTTGTTAATAGCCTTTATAAATAGTGAGACATCAATAGTAAAAAATAGATGTGAGATTCTTAGTTCATACTTACAAATTTTGAAGCCACTTTCCCTCTTTTGGTTACATGAAAATTGAATTTCTTATCTACTAGATACGACAGAGTTAGGCAAGCTGATTGGATCATCAACATCAATTTCCCCGTTTCTTAACTTGCCTTCGCCAAATGGGAACTACACTCAAAGAGAATAAAAAAAAAACCCTAAGACTTCTCGAGAAAACCCCTAACTTCCTCTTCTCTCAGCCTGCAAAAAGCCTTGCTAAGATTTTAGGTTTCCAGCGAAGGGTTTTTTGCTCGCTAGAAAGTCCACGAGACAAGTTATACTTTTTTTTGTGTGCAAATATACAAATTATACGAATGAATTTGTAATCAGGCACAATGAGTGCCTAGTGTGAGGGGAAAATAGTGGAGAAAATTTTTGAAATGTTAAATAAAAAATGAAATATTTAGGTAGTTAAGTTGTCAAATCATAATATGTATAAAAATGTGAAGATGATAAAATGTAGACATAATAATCGAAAAGTAGGATGATTATATAGTTATAATATAAATTATATGAAAAGATGTGCAAGAAAGAATGAAAATGTTTTCCCCCACTATAGCCCACTTTTGCATAATGCCAAATAGACTAAATGATTGTGATGCGATGTGAGTGATGTAAAGCTACGCGGAGCTAAAGGCGTGAATGCAGAAAACCATGCTCATCTCCCAATTTTTAAAAATAATATCTCTTTCCATGCAAATTTAAAATTTAGTTTATACGTTTGCCCCTATAAATTATATTTTATATCTTCAATAATAATATGCCCCTTATGGAATGAGATGAAAAAGTACAAGGTTCATACCTCAACAATTGTCATTTTTTGTATGTTTGCCCCCTTAAATTATATTTTGTCCCTTCCATGATAACGTACCCCTTATGGAATGAGATGAAAAAGTACAAAGGTCTTATGGCCTCAACAATTGGGGATTTTTGCACTTTGATCTCTCTAACTATCTGTATTTATTTTTTAACTTACAAGTTTCATGTATTTGTTTTTGAAACTTTGTATGTTTGCCCTTTTGCGTTTAGACTCTGTTGTCAAAAGACACAAAACATCCAACTAACAATTGTTATATATAAGTAACAAGTCTAAAATACCCTCATGACTTAGTTAAGTTGAGTGGACTCATATACACAGTTAATGATAAAATTTTTGACGTGTACTAATGACAAAGTTTAAAATGTAAAAGAGATAAATTTAGAGGGTTTAAAAATCAAATACGAGAAACTCGTGGATTAAAAAACTAATATACATAGTTAGAGAGACCAAAATGCAAATAACCCACCAATTGAGATGAAAAATATTACTGTTTATTTATAATAAAAGATTTTAGAAATATAAAGAGTAAATTATTATTTTTAAAAATGAGAAAAAAATCCTTTAGAAATAATAAATTCAGTCTCATGGTGATTCTTGAACATGTGACTATAAGCGTGTTTGGCAAAAAGAAAAAATTCTCAAGTTAAAATTATTCAATTTAAAAGTTTTCACTCTCTACAAATATTCTATTTTTTTAAATTTTCCTACACACCTACCATTTTTCAATCATTTATGTAAAATTAACTTATCTATTTTAACTTTATTATCCTTACTTCTTATCATTATCCCCATCATTTAACATCATTTTATTTTAATTAAAAAAATTTTACACTAAAACTTTTCGTCCAAAAACTTTATGGTTTCCAAAACCTATTCTGTTTTGAAAAATGGTTATTTTAAACGTGTGAACTAAAGAAAATGAAGTGAAGGGCTGACGTCGGTGTGCATTACCTCAGCTGCCTGCGGCAGCATTCACTAGAGAAGGTGACGGACGTGCACGTGGCGACTACCTTCGCAGGAACTAGACCAGCATCCGTAAATAAGAGTATCGCGTAGACCGACTTCTGCGGCTCTTTCCGCGGTAGTCGTCCACATCAGGGTTGTTGATGGTTGGTCCTAGTAAAGTAAAATGTGGTAATTGAGGTCCACCCGCTAGTGACTGGATCGATTTTCGAATTTTGAACGGGTTAAAAATGTTGACATGGTCGGCTAACTTTTGGGCTCCGTTTAGAAAGGTAATTATGGAGAAAGAAGATGAGAATCTCATTTTCCCGTCTATTCAAATCATTTTATTTACCTTAATTATCCTAGTTTTGTAATTTTATTTTTATAATTCAATCATTTTTCACAGAAGTACTCCATTTATTTTTACGTTATCATTCTCACAATTTCTAAAATGTTTGG
>JAXCLR010000105.1:43234005-43247348 GCA_035584095.1 Annona squamosa
ACAAGGGGTTAAGTTTTTAAGTTACCGAAGAAATTTTTAAGAACCCAATTCACCCCTCCCCTCTTGGATTTTGCCATCATTTCGGGACCAACAGAGGACAAATAGCCAATTCAAGACCAATCAAAAGTGCAAAATGAAAGCAGCGAGAAAGAGATGATAATCAATCCATCCGAAGAAACAAAGATAGAAAAGTCATTCATACCATTTGAGCCACAAAAGCTATCATTTATTTTTCATAAAGAGCCGTTGAAGAATGCACAAACCCTAAAGAGATAGATATTGATATTCATAACTTTAGAAAAATTTATCTATTATGTTATTTTGATCCTTATTTAGATACTAACAACATCTATAATTTGACAAGAAACTATAACAAGATGTTGCTACAGAAGGAATTGTTGGATATCACGTCAAATAATAGTCCAAGTTTCACATGTATAAGGAATGCAACACGAGAACTTGGAGAAAAAATCCATGTGAACTTGTATTTGAAAGATTGGGTATTGGTTAATGCAATTTCAACCAGTCTGCCTGAAAACATTAAACTTAGCATTGCTTGGGGGACAACCCAAGATTTATTAGCGAAGCATTAGTTTCTTTCCACTATTTTTTATTTTTATGATTTTGATGCTTTTTGATTTATAGTCTTCATTTGGTGTCTTGCAAGAACTTGTTAAGAAAGATGAAGTCTAAAAATCTCAATGCTTAAATAAACAAGTTAACATCTAAATTCTTGAAAACACTGGCTTATTGATTCATGTTTGACTGAAGGAACTATTCTTAATATTGAAGACAATGTTAATTTTAAGTGTGGAGGTGAATGCATTTCATTATTTCTTTGATTACCCCTTTGATCTCTTTGAATGATTACTATGATGGATTTTATGGAATTTTTGCATTATTTTGTGAAATTTTTGAAATTTTGTGTGCATCAGTGTTGATTTTGGATTGATTTAGGCCCCATTTTGAACTCTTGTTGTTCCTTTAAATAGACCATAATTAAAATTTTAAAAACTATGAGTTAAAAAATTAATAAACTCTATTAAGATATTGAATTTATTTTTGAGCATGTACTTATTGAAATTACTTATTTTTTATCCTTGATCACTTGACAAAGCTGATATACCAAGGCACCAATTTGTTTTCCTTCAAACTCAGAATAATCTTCTTCAATTTGCCAAATTTATTTTTAATACACACAATTGGCTAACTAAAAAGGTAATTTTTCCCATGTACATGAAAATTTCATTCTAGTTAAAGGATTTTCAAAGCTAATACTTAACTTGCCTTCTTTATAGAATATGATTAAGATAAATTTTTTAATCTAATGAGCCTATTTCTAAGACTATTACTATTGTTCACCTTTTTAAGCCTAAAATTTCTTTCTAGAATTCTCGCCTTTTGAATTGAATCTACTTTGAACTTGAATTTGGAACTAAAAAGCAAAATGAGAATAAATGAGGTTAACCACATGACTCGTGCAATAATGAAAATGACTCTCTAGGTACCTTGAAATTTGTTGAGGGGAGTTGTTCATGAAAAAAAAAATATATTCCCTAGATCCCCTAAAATATGATGAGGGGAGTTATTGCTGGACTTGGTTTGAAAAAAATAAAATAGAAAACTACTAAACTGAGGGTAAGATTAGCTTTAAAAAAAGAATAATATCACTAAGTGTGGAGATGATTTTATTTCTTTGTGCATATTAGGCTCAGATTAAAGCTGGAGATGGTTCAATCTTATTCTGAATCCTAACCATTGTCCTATTAATTCTCAATAATTCTATGATCTAATCAAGTGAGTCCGTGGAAGAAATTTTAATGTTAGGATCTGATGCGATGTATGCGAGGTTATTGCTTTTAATACTACCATTAATTGAAGGATTAAATCTATGTATTGAACAACTAGATAAAAAGGTGAGGATACCTGAGAAATAAGAGTTTTCATTGCAGGAGTTTTTAAACTCTGAATGATGAAAACAGAAAAGGTAACAGTATGTACAGTGTTAGTCGATTGAGAAGGGATTTTTAAGTGGAATTTTGACAAGTGTTATGTTTCAAAGTTTTTGATTCAATATTTTCATTGGCTTTTGATTTATACTTACTTTTTGCTTAAAGTTTTTGGAAGGTCAATTCTTGAAATTTTGTAGTTTTATTTGCTTGAGGAAAGCAAAAGTTCAAGTGTGGGAGTATTTGTCGAGTTGCTTTTTTATTATGAATTTCAAGTATTAATTGAGAAGAATTGAGAGTTTAAGTTGATTTGAATAATATTTTAACTGTTTGGCTTTGTTTAGAACAAAACATTTACAATTGATTGATATGTGTAAATTCAGGAGAAATTAGAGCAAAACTCGTGTAATTCTTGGAAAGTTGAAGCATGAGGATTAAGACCCACTCAATTTGATGATTTCGAAGAATTAAAATGAGGAAAAATGATGATCAAATTAATCTAGAATATGTCATGGATGATTCAACATGAAACGGGCATCGAACTTGCAAACAGGCAAATCTTGTGTAGAATTGATGCAACATAATTGATTATCGGAAGCCAAAGGATTCAAGACATATAAAAATGATGTTTTGCAGAGTTTAAAGAAGTAAAAATAGTTATTAACGAGTTCCAAGACATGTGCAAGAAGTTTTAGCACAATTCGGGTTGAAACGGACACGAAACTGAACTAAATGGAGCAAAACGGGTGAAATCTTCGAAGCAAATTGAGAGGACCAGAGACCCATGTAGTTTGAACAGTGTGGACCACTGGAGATGCATAATTCTACACACAGTTGAGCCATTTTGTGAAAGTTTTTGTAAGAGCTCTATCTAAACACTTATTATGAACATCCTAAGGCCTTTTAGAATGTCCTCAGAGTTAGTATAGAGGTCCAGGAGTGAAGAGCACAAGGCGAGAAGCAAAGCAACGAGTTGGTTGGAGTGGTCAAGATACTGTTTGGGCTTCCTATCAATAAGTTTTTCCTTTTTTCTTTCTTTTGATTTTAATTATCTTGTTTATGATGGATGTTACATACAATATTATTTTATGTTTGGTTTTGATTATAAACAGGCTAAGCTGAACCCATTATCTAAGATTTAGGATGTAGCATGCATCTAATATAATAGATATTGTGGTTTGATTATTTAAGGTATTCTTTGTTAATTTAATATCGTATGATCTAATGTTTGCTTGATGTGAAGGCTTACACTTTCACAATGATTCCCATATATTAGGTGATGGAATTGAAAAGTGGAAGTCTATTATATAATAATCAAGATATTATGCCTAAAAATTGAAAATCATGAAAATAGGCATAATGACCTTGATGAATCTTATGAATTTTCACAAAACTTAGTTAATTTTAATTGACTTAATCTCATAAAAATAAGTAGTTAAGAAGATCAAAATACGCCTTGTAGGTCTTGAATGAAGGTACAAGGATAATATAGGAATAGTTCTCCTTTAACATATAATATTTAAGTTAAATAAGCAATCCATGTATCGACTGCAGAAGATATATACGAAACCTTAGATCTTGGTACTTGTATCCCTTGACTTTTAATTCCTCATTTTGTGTTCAAAATATCAATCTTTTCCTTTATCGTGTTCTCTCTATGTTTAATATAAGTGTTTAGATCTAACATCTTAAGTCCTGAATTTCTTATAAATTAATGTTTTATATACTACAATCTACAACTCATGAACTTGAAATGAGCCATTTCAATTGCGGGCAAACCTCTATTTGCCACCACTAGACTTTGGATCTCTCCTTCTTCTCTATTATATAAACTATGTTGGATAAGTTAATTTATGCATACCTGAGTGGAAGTGAGAATTGCATAATTTGTCAAACTCTTCACATCGATCAGGAACAGAATCACTAAGGAATCCAAACTCTTGCCACAACCAAAGTGCTTTATGACATAAAAGGAAATGGTTTTCAGATATAAACTCTGTTTGTTTTCTTAGCATGATATCATATTTATGCATGATAAGATGATGGTTTTATAAATTGTCGCTATGTCAATTTTCATAACTACATTTTGTGCATTATTGTAACATCTCCCACTTACATATAATGAGGTTTACATGTCTTTACTCAAGTGAAGCCTCATCATTTCCTTTTACTTATTCATATTGGCAAATAAAACTAGTAAGATGAGAGTTCAAGACTATAAACCTATTAGGGATAACATAGTAGCTACTACCCTAAAATTATATTTATATATATATATATATGGGAGTTGTTCTGGTACAGCACAACTACACCAGAACAACAATACATTTGATAAAAAAAATAAGCCTCATATATATTAGAATGCAATGAAACTTTATACAATCATTTATCTATACATAAATTTTATAGCATATGGTTTACATGTTGAAAAAACCACTTTAAAGTTGTTATTTACATCAAACTATCTTATTATGTTAAATTTATACCATTTTAAGATGGGGTCGATATGCATATCTGATTAGGATGAAAATCAGTATGATAATAGAATATATTATTCTAAATATAATAGATGGAGTAGATTATGATTTTATGATCATGTGAGGCCCATTTCAGCGACGCTGCACTTGAGTATTTCTGTATATATATATTTCACTATGCCCCTGACTCATTTTTCTTATTAACCAGTTCAAGTATACCTAATCCCTCATGAGGCTATATTCGACTATCCTTTCATTGCACCGTCATCAAGATTATGTCTAATTACATAAATAAATCATATAAATAGAAATAATCAGTGACCAGTGAATAAAAGCAAGTGCTATAAATAAAAAAAAGTCTTTCTTTTCTATGTATATTTCTCAATTATAGACTAACAACTTTCTTAGACATGTTTTGAAAAATCACATCATTCATGATTAGTTGGCAACATGCTAAAGTAGCAATCATTAGAATATAATATCAAAATATAGTCAAAAGTCACATAGGACAAAAAGAGAAGTTATTTTCATTTCAAAAACTCTTACAGTACGGAGATAGTGATTATTACTCAACCCACTTCCTTTATAGGTCGCCAAACACATGTGGTATGAAACACATGTTATGGCGGAACATCTCCTAACATATAAAGAGTATATGTCATTAACTTTTCAACACCATATAGACCTTAGTACAGTTGCTTTCAAGCATCTAACTTCAGTTCTCTAAGTGTTTTCCCTATACAAACGTCAATTGAAATCTCATGACTGGCTTTAACAAAGTCTAATGGTATGTGGGGCTCTCACTATGGTCGTTATATACTTTAGTAAGACCTCATCATGATGCACTTATCAAGGCGACATAAATATCTTAAGTTACCATTCACATGGAACATGTTTATGTTATATGTTCACACAGAACATATTTAAGTTATATGTTCACACAAAACATCTATAATACTTAAGTTATCTCATCTCTTCATATTTTCAAAACATTAGAGGTAATTGCCTATGGGAAAGGACCAATCTATGACTTCGCTGAATATTTTTCGTTGAATCAATCACGCTAGTATTTCATGATTAACAAAATATTCATTATATTTCAAAAATATTCCTATATACATCATAATCTACGTAAACCTAGAGATTTAACATTTGATATAAATATATTTCTAGAAATTGATTTTATGTACGGATTAGCGACCATTTGATGTGTAGATATGTATCTTGAAATCACTTCTTTTTGTGCCATAATATTTCTAGCACAATGATATTTAATTTTAATGTGCTTAGTTCTGCAATAATATTTGGGATCTTTAGTACATATAATAGCAACATAATTATCATTATTTATCAATGTATGTTTACTTGTGTCTTCTATTATTCTAAAATGTTGCAAAAATCTTCTAAGCCAAACTGCTTCTTGTATTGTAGTTAAAAATACCACAAATTCAGCTTCCATTGTGGAGAGAGCTACACAAGTTTGTTTCTTACTTTTCCATAAGATAGTGCCTTTATTTGGCAAGAATGCATGGTTGATGTCCATTTATGCTCCCCTCCCCAGTTAGTATCTAAGTGACCCATTAGTCATAAATCATGTCCTTAGTAGCATAGTGAATAATCTGTAATGCCTTTAAGATATCTCAAAATTCTTTTAATAGCCTTCCATTGCGCTCATCCTGAATTTGGTTGATATCGGCTTACCAAACCAATGACATAACAAATATCGGGGTGAGCGCACATCATGACATACATCAAGCTCTCAATAGCACTAGTACAAGTGACATTTTTCATTTATTCTCTTTCTGCTAGAGTTTTAGGACACATTTTAAGGCTTAAACCTTTACTTTTTGCTATAGAATTGTCAATAAGTTTACAACTTTGCATTTTGAATCATTATAGAATTTTATTTATATATGGTTCTTGTGATAAATTAAGTAGTCTTTTTGCATAATATCTATTAATTTTAATGCAAGTATGAAAGTTGCTTCGCCCATGTCCTTCATTTCAAAATTGGAGGACAACCAATCTTTAATGGCAACTAAGAATCCTATATTATTTTCTACTAATAAAATGTCATTAACATAAATATAGAGAATTACAAAATTACTCTTGGACTTTTTTACATAAACATAATGATATTCATTGACCATCATGAATCCATAAGATAATATGGCACTAAGTAAGCCTTTTATCTTTCAATGGATCTATTTGTTTTGTGCTTAATTATGAGAATCCATTTGTTCCCAATTGCTTTTCACCCAAATGGAAGATCAATCAAATCCCAAACTTGATTAGTCCTTATTGAATCCATATCTTCTTCCTTTGTCTTTCTCCATTCTTCCTTAGCTAGTCTTGAGAGAGCTTCATTAATTGATTTAGGCCCTTTATCATCTTGAAGCGTAATTATAAAAATTTCCACTTTAATTTTTGGTGTAATCGTAGTAAAAACTTCCCACTTAATCTCAAATCGACAATTTAGGAGGCTTTTATGACAACTCATGCGAGGAGGATGCCGTTTAGGAATGTTACTCCCACTAATCTAAAGATGCTAAGGTATTTCAATATCTTCCTCAATCAATTGATTTTGAGACTCGCTATGTTCAAGTTTGTCCATCTCATAAAGAGAAGTATCCTTTTCAACCTCACTTCGATTGGGAAAATTATTCTCTAAGAATATAACATCTCTAGATTCAATTTCAACTACACTTCCATCCTCATGTTTTCAATAATGAACATATACCCTTCAGAGTGTTATGAGTATTTAATAAATATACATTTTTCTCTTGGTCTTAATTTTTCATGCTTGGGAGAGAGATTGTGGATAAAAGCTACTGAAAAATTACTTAGGTCATGCTTTCGACTTGTCCACAATTCATAGGGAGTGGAAGGGACTAATTTAAAAGGTACATGGTTAAGTATATAAGTAGTAGTTAGCAACGCATCTCCCCAATTTTATGGAAAATTTGTTTGTGTCATCATAGACCTAACCATATCTAAAGGGGTACTATTTCTTCTCTCTGTAACACCATTTTGTCGCAGAGTACCAGGATAGTTGCCTAACTATACCTTTTTCATCACAAAAATTTTAAAATGATCTGATAGATACTCACATCCAAGATCGACTCTCAAAGCTTTGATTTTACTATTGAATTGATTCTCAACCATACTCATATAACGCTTAAAGCAATCCAATGCTTTTGATTTATAAGAAATAAGAAAAATATGACTAAATTGTGTGTAATCATCTATAAATGTAATAGAATATAAGTCTCCATGTCTTGCCCTCACATTCATTAGACCAAGATGTTTGAATGGATTAATTACAATGGAAACTTTGCTCTTGTCGCTTTGCCAAATGGTTTTCTTGTTACTTTTCCAGCTAGAAATGTTCACAAATAAGCAAGTCAATTTTAGCGAGTGAACCCAATAGACCTTCTCAAGCTAATCTATTCATTCATTATTGCCCAATATGACCTAATCTAGCATATCATACATTTGCACATATACTGTCAGTATTAGAATGTACAAAATAAGAAAAACAACATTCATGTGTTATGATAACATTATAATAATCAATATCAAGTGTTATAAAACCATCTGACAAAGCCATATCCACAATGAGTTGTCCTTCCTTACATAATTATCGTCGAACGTTCAGTGTATATAACACATCATGTAGGAATATGGTCGTCCACCATGTGACTCTATTTTGCATGTACCAATCTCTTTTACTTCTACTTTGGAGTTATTTCCTACATAAATCCTTCTGGATTTAGTAGGAATTCAATTATATTCTATGAATGCTCTTCTGTCTTTAGCTACATGGTCTCTTTCTCTTGAGCCTATAATCCATGAAATTTAGTGAGCCTTATTGAGCTACAAACATAAGAAAAAATGTAAGTAGGACTGTAGTTGAGTAATATCTCTTTAGATCTGAGCACTCACAAGCAAAGTGACCAAATTTGCTACATTTGTAGCATTTGACCTTAGTTTTATATTTCTTCCCTCCACGCTTACCTCATTTGCACTTAACATTTTAACCTCATCAGAGTCCTTCTTGAAATTTCTTCTTGTAAAAATTTTGATTCTTTTTTCACTTATACACAAAAGCGCCATGAGAGCTAGAAGTAACCATATAGGTTTTTCCTGAAGATTTAGAAACCTCTAAGTGCTCATTTTCCAATTCTAGATGACACGCTATATCGTTAACTGTTTTGATATTGTCATTATGTATTATTGATCGTAATCTCACCACAAGTTCACGGGTTAGAGGTTGTAGTATATAAAATATCGATTCACAGAAATTTTAAATGCTTTCATATTGAATATCAAGAGCGTGATGTGGAATAGAAAAAATAGAAAAGTAGAGAGAAAATAGAATTTGGATGTAGATAGAAAATGAAAAAACAGGAACATGAATACTTATGATCTAGGATTTCACATGCGTCTTTTCCAATGGGTAGTGGTATGATTATTGAATTTGGATATTATTTGTTAAAAGATAAAAAACCCTAATTTATCCTTACACCACTCAAAACCTACAAGGCGTAACACTAATTTTTTCTTAACCACCCATCTCATGACATTAAGTTAATTAGGATTCATTAAGTTTTGTAGTCATTCATGGATTTTTCAAGGTCATCATGTTTATTCTCATGGTCTTAGATTTTTAAGTTTAATATCTTGATTGTCGTATATTAGACTTTCACCTCTCGGTTCCATTACTTAATATGTATGAAATTATTACCAAAGTGGGAGCTCTAACACAAGGCAAGCATTAAATTAACAATAATATCCCCCATAAATAAATCAAAACCACACATCACGCTATATTGTACATAGGCTACATCCTAAACCCTAGATTTATGGCTTAGCTAAGTATGTTTAAGTCCAAAATAAAATTAAAATCTAAATCCATCTTAAACAAAATAATAAAAATTAAGAATGAAAGAAGAAAGAAAAGTTTATTAGTTGGAAGCCTCAATGGTGTGTCAACCGTTCTACACAACTTACCGCCTTGTCTCTTGCCTCGTGCTCTTTGCCTTCTCTCCAACCCTAGAATTTTCTCTCTAATTTCTGTTGCCAATATTTTGATTCTAAAATTTTGTTCTTTCTCTATTCATCCAACCCTTAATATATATAGGAAAATAATCAAACGCATTTAGACTACACCATAATTATGGCGTAGTCTGTGCACTGTGGGGCCCATTTGATTATGAATGAGAAATCTACTTCATTCATTATATTTAGAATTATTCACTTTATTAGAATACTAATTTTCACCTAAATCCAACATGTATATGTCTCATCTTAAAATTCTACAAAATCAACGTAATAAAATAGTTTAACATAAATATCAAGTTTAAAGTGGTATTTTCAACATTTAAACAGTCTAAAGTATAATTTTTATACAGATAAATGATTATATGAAGTTTCATTATATTTTAATATGTGTGAGGACTATTTTACAGTAGATTGCACTATATATGTAGGGGTGTAACTCAGGCTCATGAAACTCAGGTTTACGTCAATCCTAATCCTAACCCTATTTCTAAAACTTCGACCCTAACCCTAACTCTATCTCAATTTATAAACCTAAACCTTAACCCTATTTTTGAAATTCAGGCTCGAATTGAGTTTTAGGCTAGAATTCGGGTTGAAATTATTCTATATATTTGTTATCTATCTTATACTTATTCAACTTTAAATCTATCATTAAAAAAATTAAAAATGATATTTTTTCTATTTTCAAGCAAAAATTTAAGAGTATTTAAGAATGTAAAGAAGAAAAATCTCATTTAAACATTCTCTTTATATTAAGTAAACTAATAGTCATTTCTAAAAAAAGAGTAGATTAGTAGCCTGTTTTAGAAAATGAAAAGTACATTATTTTCCTATTATGCAATTTAATATTAATATCATAAACATATACATAAACATTAATTATAATTATAAAAAAAAACCTTATAACGTTAATCATAATAAAAAAATATTCAACAATCATAGTATTAAGTCAAATAAATTACAACAAATTTATTTTCAGTAGAATAAACATATAACTACTAATATCATATTGAAATGACCAAATGATAACATCCTAAATAAGTAAATAAGTTAAAACACCAAACGAAACATCTCAAGTTCTAAAAATAGCTTTCATTTTTTTTAAACTAAATTCTTTTTTTCTAAAAGAAATTTTAAAATATTATATTATATAATTGAACTTAAGGAGGAATAATGTTTATATATGGTATAAAATAAATATAATATATACGAGAGGAATGGAACTAGATTTATATGGAGTATAAAATAAATACAAAATATTTGTGTTATATATAATTCAGGTTCGGGTTTAGCTCAACCCGAGTTCAAGTTCTTTTTAATTCGGGTTCGGATTGAACCTGGAAAATCGGGCTCGGGTTTTACAATAGGCAGTTTCAATGCTGTTTTAATTTGGGTTCAGCAGGCCGGGTTCGGGTTGAGCCCAGCCCAAGTTGCACCCCAATGTACACGTGAATGGTTCTCATATATTTGTGTAAATCTGCGCATCTAATTGCACTTAATCCATCTTGCGCTGATTAAAGGGCTGGTTAATTTTTGTGCAATTTGGATTGCGTACATGCACCATGAGTCGGCGGCTGAATTTGTCTTGGCGGTGCATTGCTAATTAATTGGATGGCTAGATGCAAGTTGGACGGTGCAGATTTATGGATGCTAACCATATTGGACGTTAATCTAAATTGCTAAAATGAACGAATTAGATTTTGATGCGCCTGGTCCTGTATCTTGCTGAAGATAATTGGACGGTTTCATATTAATGTTAAGGGATGTGGGCTGTATTGTGCATGGCGTTGGACGGTCAGGATTTATTTGATTTGCTGCTGAATTTCTGGACGGTCATGATCCGCATGCCTTGGATGGTGCTGATTGCATGGCTGAGATGAACGCTGCTGCAAGAATTAATTGGGATGGATTTCTGGACAGCTTGGAACGGTTTAGATTTGATTAACAGCCTGGACGTATTTAACGGCTGTAATACTAGTGGGTCCCACCAGTAATTTGGACGAGTAGGATTAATAGACAGCTACTTCGCTGGCTGATTTTGATGGTGGTACCCATTGCAATGGACTTTGTTAATCTGCATAGAAAATATCAAAATAAATAATTACTATTCATAAACAGTTGGTGAATATATATTAAAAATTCTTTAAAACCCAATTACTGCACAAATTCATATCAAACGCAATTTATTTAATGACAACAAATAAAAAGAATGTAATCTTAAGTCGAAAGATCATAAAATTATTTAAATTACTTGAAATTAATATTTAATATCTCATTGTTTTAAACACACATTTCAAAGCAAATTTCTTATTATACTCGAATGATTACCAACCAGATTGGTATAAAAAACACAAAATATATTATTAATTACCAATTATCAATCATATTAATCTTTATGTGCTCCTAGTCATTAGGAAGAAATTGAATCACTACCTGAACCTACTGCTCATCAATGAGAACATGTCCTACAGACTTAATTTCTCGAATCATATTGGACCTCTCGAAGATGTTGTTGCCTTATGATAATATTTTGGCTCCTCTCAGAGGTTTCAAATTGAATTGTGAGTCTCCTCACCTTAGTAGCAAAGGTTCTGACATATTTCTCTTTTAGGGCTATCAACATGGCTTGAGTAGTAGTATACTCTTGGAACTCACACATGAGATCACCTTGCATGGTACTCAATAATGTAACACAAGCAATACTGTTCTTTTCTAGCCTCGATTTCTCTTTTATGTTGAGAAGTATTACTCTCAGGTTCCTTCATAACATTATTAAAGGTTTCTAATACTTCTTGATCTTCTAAGATGTATAGAACTTTTTGATGCCATATATCATAATTATCACCATTCAATTTTTCGCCCTTAAGGTCGGCAATAATAATCATCGAAGCTATGGTTGATGATCAAGAATTACATGAGATATTGACACAAAATTAATACTATCATCTTATTATGAATTTGTATTTTTTCATAAAGGACTAACTAAATTAACGATAATTTAACATAAGGAACAAATTCGAAAATTTTCTATTGTAAAATATCTAAATTTTTTTAAAGTTGATTAGTCAAAATCTACATAAGATGACTTATGTGGCAATGGTTGACCCTTTGACCAATTAAGCCAAATAGTTAATAATGGCCTTTGCCCAATTATTATTTATATATATTGTAGGTTATATTTTATTTTTATTTTTGAATAGTATTCTAGCAACCTTTGTAGCTTAGTTGGTATACAGGAGGTCCAAAGGTCTTAAAAGTCTAGGTTTCAAGTGGGGGTTTCATAGAAAATAATATATACAAATATATATATATATATATATATATAATTTTTGCGTTTTTGCCTTCCCAAGTATGTGGGCTCCACTAAATAAGATAAGATAAGTAACTCTATCGGATAAGATTAGTTTGAATTAGAATTCAATGTTAGCGATAATTTTTTATCCCTTATTTCCTATTTTCGAAAAGCTATGAAAGGTTTTAATAAAAAGGGTAGGGAGTTGTTAGATTTAAAGAAACTTACGAAGAGTGAGCCAAGCTCTTGAGATAAGCAGGGGGATGAATTCGTAAACAAGTAGAATTTTCTTTTGAAGATTGATTTATTATCTAATTTTTTTGGTAAATATATTTTGTGTATCATTATTTTTTAATTGTGCAGGGACTTTGGGCTAATTATTGTGGGTATATGATAAGCCTAAAATTTTCATTTAATTTCATATTAAATTTGCACAATTAAATATTAAAATGTTAAATACATACATGTTTTAAGTGAAATTTCATAAAGATTATATTTTTCATAAAATCTTTAATTTTGCTATAAAACGGGTCATTTAGCAATATTTTTGGAAATATAAAA
>JAXCLR010000105.1:43319059-43332651 GCA_035584095.1 Annona squamosa
TCCAATTAATAACCCGCCGCGTGATCAGGGCAACAATCCTGATTCACATTTACCAATCGATAGATCTTGAGGTAAGGAAGTAACGTCTCGGTTCGAGGCGCCACAAATTATGAGTTTACTGCAGGAGTTTTTGAACTCTTAATAATTGAAAGCACGATAGGTGACAGGGTGTACAATATTAGTCATGTAAGAAAGGATTGTTAACCGAGATTTTCAAAGAGTGTCATGTTTCAAAATTTTTTAGTTTAATTCTCTCATTAGTTTTTGATGATTGGCTAAACATTTATTTTCAAAGTTTTAAAATTTTGTAATCTATTCTTGAATTCCTTTGTATTTGCTTGAGGACAAGCGAAAGTTCAAGTGTAGGGGTATTTGATAATTGAAAATTAATAATATATTTTATGGGCATTTTATACCAATTTGGTAGGTAATTAATTAAGTTTAATGTTAAATTTGTTTTAAAACATGTTTTTGTAATGTTCGGGTATTAAATATTAATTTCAAGCAATTTAAACAATTTTCATGATCTTTTGGCTTGAAATTATAATTTTATTTGTTGCCATAAAATTTAAGGAGTTTGAATAATTTTTTATTGGAAACCAATTTATTAATTTGAGCAATTAATGACTTAAAATATATTTTTTTGTTAGGAAAAATAAAATTCAGCAAGTGGACCCACGTAAATCTGGGTCGTCCAATGCATCAGCATTGTCCATCACAGTCTAGATTAATCTGCCCAGAAAATTGCATCGTCAAGTGCGTTGGGTCCCACCAACACGTTGCCCACATAAATTTGGTCGTCCAAATTTAAAGCCAAAGATAATCAGCCATCATCAACGTCCAGTAGCAGATCCCCACCATCCAAAATTCAAACACCGCCCAAGCTGAATTAAGCGGTCCAGATTTTTGGAATTCAATCCAGGCCGTTGATTAAATAAGCTGCATCCAAAGCATCAGGAACAGCCGTACCCAAAGCCATGTAGATCTCCACCATCAGAAGTTGTCCACCATCAAGATAATGAACTAATCCAAACCATCCAAACCATCCAATTACCATCCAAAATCATGCAGCCATATGGACCATCCAGAATTTCAGCAGCTTAATCACATGAACCAGCAGCAATTCTAAATGATCCAGACCATCCAAATCCTAATGCAATAATCGCGTAATGATGCATGGATTGGCAATGGCAGAATTCAACATGGAAACGGAATCAAGGGCCCCACTTGATCAGCAACATCCGGATATTTCTCAATTAATTCTAGGCGTCCAAAAATTCACATGGGCCCCACAAGTTGTCCACACAAATCAACCATCCAGATTATCAATTTCAAAACTGTGCAAGATCATCACCGCCCTTGGCATGTAGCTGTAAAGCTGTCCAATTAATCAACGCCCAATTAATTCAAGCTGCTAATTAGGGAAATTGATGTGGGGTCCGCTATTTATAACCATCTAGTCGTTTCATTATTCCAGACCGTTGAAAATGAACGGCCAGCAAGAGTCCAACATTACGCCGAATTCTAATTCAGTTGTCCAAATTGCATACACAATCCTAGCAAGGGTTATGCAATCTAAGACCAATACGAATTCTATTAGCAAATTACGCATATATGCGGCTATAAAATGGGACAAGCAGATGGGGAATGGATGCAATGTGCAGCAGGAGATTTTTCCAATGGGCAACAGGTAGGAAATTCCGGGTGGAAAAATAAGAGCAGAGATTTATAGAGAGATTTAGAGAGAGAGAGCAAGAAGGTGGAGAGCATGAGCAAAAGGCAGACTAGCGATTGTGTAGAGCGGCCGACACACCATTAGGGCTTCAAACCAATAAGTTTTTCTATCTTTTCCCTTTTAATTTTAATTGTCTTATTTAAGATGGATTTTGATTTTAATTTTATTTTGAACTTAACATGCTCGGCTAAACTCTAAATCTAGGGTTTAGCCTGTAACATGAATACAATGTAGCGTAGTGTGGGTTTTTAATTTATTTATGATGGATATTGTTGTTAATTTAATATATCTTAATTTTTATGCTTGCTTTTACATGGGCTCATACTTTGGCATGATTCCATATATTAGGTGATGGAACCAAGAGGTGGAAATTTAATATATGATAATCAAGATATTAAACCTAGAAATCTATGATCATGAGAATAGGCATTATGACCTTGAGGAATTTCATAAACAAACCACAAAACTTAATGGATTCTAATTAACTTAATCCCACGAGAATATGTGGTTAAGAAATTAGGGTACACCTTGTAGGTTTCGAGAGAAGATACAAGGATAAATTAAAGTTTGTTCTCCTTTAACAAACAATATTCAGATTAAATAATTATACCTATATCCGTTGCAAATGACGCATGTGAAATCCTAGACCTTAGGTACTCGCACTTTCGTTCTCTACTTGTTCTAATTTGCAATTTTTCCTTCTCATTTTTCTATTTCTTTTCCATTTTATTTACTATAATTTCTTCTCACTTTTCTATTTTATTTGCTATATTTTCTCCATATCCGACACAAAAGCATTTAAAAGCAAAATTTATATTCCGGAATTTTCTATGGATCGATAATTTATTTACTATAATCTACAACTCATGCACTAGCGGGGAGATTGCGAACAATCTTGGACCTGACCTAAGTCACAGGTAGAGTCGACTTCGGTTGTGACTTCACCATCTATGTGCGTATATTGGAACTTGGATTCCTTTAAAGTAATCTTTGATGTTTCATTTTCATCTCAAATCCTGTTGTTCAAATGATACCCTTGATTTTCAATGTTTGGTCTTGACACTTGGGATATTCTTCTCCTCTTGAGTAGTTTATTTTTGTGGCCTTGATTTAGAATGATTTGCCTTCCTTCAAAGTCGAAAGATGTAGTGTTTAGTCTTCCCTTTAGTAATATACCATCTTGAATAGATCTTTCATGGTCATTTACTTATATGGACTATCTTGGTCTTCAGCTTGACTCAAGTCGGATGCTTGGGTCGACTTAAGGTTCAACTTCACTCAAGTCACATCGTGGAGTCGACTTGGGAATGCGACTTCACCCAAGTCGCAGGTGGAGTCAACTTCGACTGTGACTTCACCTGTCTCTGAGTCCAAATTCAGCACTCGAAGGATTTGATCTTCTAAAGTCGATTATGGAGTTGACTTGGTTCACCTAAGTTGCAGGTGGAGTCAACTTCGACCGCGACTTCGCCTGTCCTTATGCCCAAATTCAGCGCTAGAAGGTTTTTATCATCTAAAGTCGATCTTGAGGTCAACTTGGAAATCGACTTCACCTAAGTCGATAGCTAAGTCAACTTGGTCTTGCGATTTAGTCTACTATGTTCTGAAACTTAAGTTTTTATCCTTTAACAAAGCTTAGTAAACCACATTAGTACCTAAAATATTTTCAAATTGAGTTGTTAATTATCAAAACATAGATTATGCTTAATTTGCCTTTATTTCCAATAATGTTTACCTTTCATTTTGTTACCGAGCATATCCATCTTTGGTTATTGCCCTTGGACTTTAAACTTACTGATGCAGAAATTTTTCCTTGGAATAAAATTCTCTCCCTTGTATATATTTGTTAGGTCATTAAACATGACATTTGTTTGGAAATTTAAGTAGCGCAACATTTTCTTAGCTTTGAAGGGCTAATACAGATTTTGTTGCATAGATAACGAGACTTGAGCTTATGATAACACTTACAACTTCTGCCATGCTAAGGAAAAATCGATCTTGCATAAGAAAGGTTTTGTATGATAGACTATTGTTGATTTGAGCCAATTGAGCAACAGCAAAGAGGCGGCTGAAGGCTGCTACTGGTCATTGCCACTGGGCTTGATAACTTAGGTTTCAAGAAAAGCTGAGATGTAGTGGGGAGGCGACTGAAGGCTGCTTCGGATTGTTGAGAAGCACTTGAAAGGCAACTGAAGGCTGCTTAAGATTGTTGAGAAGCACTCGTGAGGGGCTGAATGCTGGTTCTGACCATTCAGAAGTAATTGCGAAGTAGCTAAGGGTGTTGCCAATCGACTTGATGACTCTGCATATAGGCTTCATCACACTCTTTTCTTCATTCTCTTTTTCTTCTTTTTTTTCTTTTTTCTTCTTGTTCTCTTTTTTTGAAAGAAATATAGACATAAATACCTCTTTCCTTGCAGTTTTGCCTCTTGGGTCTCAAACCTTATTTGAGGCAAGATATGACTTGATATAAAAAAAAGTTTACATCCTTTACCTTCAAAATTGTCTGCTCCCATGCTTTGTGATGGTATGAAAATATTTTCCTCCACCCTTTATCTCTTAATATTTATTTGTAAATTTTTCTTTCTAGCTTGAATTTAATGCTTCTCTGACATGCAACTTTTGTAGCCTACTTCTTGTGCGTGACATCTGTTGTGGTTGCCCCACTTTTGTAGAGCATTGCCTTGAATAATTTGAAAATAAATGTTGCCCCCAGTGAAATATTATTTTCACTTGTTGTTGCCATGTTTCCTTTCAAGTCTGGTGAAAAGACTATCCTATAGCCATTTTGAAGTGTCCCTTGTGGGTGTGATAGAGATGCAATTATGATGCTAGGTTAACTGGTGATGGTTGTGTGCATTGCGTATTCTGCGGCTTCCGAGGGTAACCTGACTGGTTGTTCAACTTTGTCGACATTGCCTGTATTAATGATGATTTATTGAGGCTTTTTTTATGCCTCAGTTTGATTGTTTGTATGAATAAATTTATTTGTGGCTCGTAGATTGTATTTTCCAGTTGGCTTCCCTTCCTTGACAAAATTAACTTCAATATCGATGTTTGCCACTTGAGACGTCTGTCTTGCCTATTCAAGATAAATAGCATTCCCTTGTTGTGGCCATGGGGAAATCATTTCCTTCCTTAATCAACTTGCTTCGCGACTTGTAATAGTTGTGTAAAGCTGGCAACAGGATGTGAGACTAAGTATCCAGAGATATTCGAGTGTGCTGAGTTGATGATGATGGAGATCTGCTCATTTCAAGGTAGAGGGTTCTTCAGTTTTGTAGCCAATGCTCGCCATCTGGCCACATATTCTGAAAATGTTTCATCACCCTTTTGCTTTAATGCTTCCAAGTTGGCTCTTTTGGGTGTTGTATTTACTTTATAAGAAAAGCGATCCATGAAAGCTAGTGAAAGTTGTTCTCATGTCTTGATCAGTCAACAATCAAGTGATGTATATCACTTTAGTGCATCTTTCTTCAAACTATGTTGGAATAAGGCCTATGCTGGAATAACCTTATTAAAACTTCCTCACTCTTTACTAAAGGATACAGGATGCCACAAAAGGCTTTGATATAAGCCCTTGGGCACGAGTCCCCTTCATATACTGGTAGAGTTGGTATTTCAAATTTCTCTGGTGTCAAGAAAGGGACATAAATCTTCTAGTTTGGCAAAGGTTAGTCCTTCTCCTTGGTGATGCCTAATTTGTTCCTCCATTTCTCTTAATTGGTTTTGAAGTTGTCTTTTAATGTCTTGGATTTCATTACAGCCTTGCTCTAGGACTACCTCTTCCTTTTTGTAATGACGCTTCTTAATTTATGGGAGGATTGTTGATGTCCCCTGGCTAGTTTTATGTTTGATTCTGGGAACAGAAGGGTGGTGGAACGGTATTCTGGCCACCTGTTGAGGATTGCCTCATATTTGATAGGGCCGCCTTTAGTTTCTACATCCTTTTATCCATTGCCACCATATAGGCTTCAATGGATTAATTTGACTGTTGATCCCGATCTTCATAATGTGAAGATTGTTCGAACTCCATCCTGGTTGTTCTTGATCTAGTGATCATGGGGCTCGATCGGTGGGTGACTTGCTCTATTTTTGAGCTATGGTGAGAAACTTGGACAATAAATGAAGATAGTCAATAACTATGAATAAATCATAATATTTTTATGACTTTCAAAATTGTAAGACCGGCCTTTGAATAGGTGTTGCAAGTTGGGGCCTTTTGAGTGTTAGTAGAAACTCTGGATGTTTCATGTTCTTCCTGTAATATGATCCAGGACTATCTGATCTGACCTATGCAAGGCATTTCTGAAGAGGCTCCTGGACCAAACAACTTCTTATTTTTAGAAAAAGTCATGATTTTTTTGCCAAATTTTGCTTAATAGTTATTGGCTATTTAACTCTTGGAAATTAATCTCCATGACTCATTTTACATAGTCAGGCTTTTACAACATCATACATAACAGCCAGTATCTTGGTGAGTCTTCCTAAGTTACCTGAGTCAATCCCTTTTAGAATCAAAACTGTTTAGGTTTGAAGACGTGCCCTCCTTTTTTTAAGGCGTGATTTTTTTGGCAAAAAATTATTTAGTAACAACTAACAATCTAACTCCTGGAAACCCTTCCTCTATGCTTGTTTTATATGTACGAACAATTACGAGTTAAAACTCACTAGTTTTACTCCTTTACGAGCCCTCTTTAGTTCATGAGGTAGGCACCTCTGGACCTAAAAACTTATCAAGTAAAGCCATTTTTAGGCGTTCTTCGCTCCAAAACTCCGTTTTATCTTGCTGTCAGAAGGGAAATAGCGAGACAATCTTCAGATTTCCACTTCCCTGTTTCTAGTACAAGTTAGTATTACCTTCCCCATTAGAGTCACCAAGCTGTAGGACCCCTCAAAATGCTATGATGGGCTAGGATGTCCCTCTAACCTAGTGAAATCTGGGCTCGAACCTGTAGCTTTCATCAAATGGGAGAATAGTTAGTATACTTCTCAAAAAAATAAGACATTTGCAAAGGATGGTTGGGATTTAGAGATGTAAGGCATTTGGACTAGCAATATGTGCTTTAGAATCCTGCATTCTTATACAATAAGATCTGTCAATAATATATTCCTTAAATCATGTCAAAAGGAGATATTTTACTAATGGATAACAGCAACATATCTCGCTGGAAAGGGGTTGATCTATTGGACTAAGATAGATGTAACCTCAACACAATAAAAGTGATAGCGATAGATGAAATAAATCAAAGTGTATAAACACTAACATAATAGAATCGCCACTAATCATTGAAGAGAAAGATCACATCCCTTTTCATTATATAAAAGGCACTAATCTTTATATAGTATGAGTTCCGATCTTTAGATCAAACAAGTATTGCAACAATCTATTTACTCCAAAATAATTACATGGACATGGAAATGGAAATGGAAATGGAAATAGAAATCAAAATGAGAAACAAAAATCTAGAGAGAGAGAGCTAAAAGATGGCTGGAAGAGGAGGATTAGAAAGCCGGAGAAGAAGGGAAGGTGGAATGCAAGAGAGATTTCTGCATTCTTTCCTCCTTCTCGTGGGATGCCTTCTCTTATGTGCCCCTTGTTGCTGAAATGCTCCTCTATTAATAAAGGAGAGCTACTGCTGGAATGTGTGGACCTCTAGGCCACAGCTGGTTGAGCCTTTTTTCTAGTGGGATGTTGCTATCAAAGCTTGTTGAAGCCTTTTACTCCAAGTGGGTTGTTGATATTGGGCTTGGCTTTTGTGGGGTGAAACTGGTTGAGTCCATTTTCTAGTGGGTTACTGGAGCTTTGCTCCTGCGGGCCAAAACTAGATAGGCCTAGTCTGGACTTGCTCCATGTGTGTTGTTGATTAAGAGCCCATTGGTGGTTGGCTATGGTAGACTTCTTTTCTTGTAGTAGTTGGGCTTGCATTTTGGCCAATGTATAAATTTTCTTTATTTTTATATGTATGCAAAATTTATTATATTTATTTGGTTCCAAGGTAGGGGTGTTTACAAATCTGAAATTTTTTTATGGAACTTCAATCAAACTAAGGCCCAAACTAAGGTTGATCCAACTTATTTATGCATAAAGATGTCATAACATAGAGATCGGGCTGAGTCATCCATATTAAAAATAATATTGATAAACAATTGTCATAATTTTTCTAAAATAAAAAATAATTTCTAATAAGTAATTGCATATCAGTTAATTTCAAAAATGTTTTATAGACTCCAATAACCAATTATAAATGAAAACCTTTCAAGTTTTAACCAAATTAATCTACTTTTGGTACATTAGTAACTTTGGGCTCATCCACGGCTTTGGGCACAATAATCCCTTTAGACACATCCATAACTTTGAATACATCCTTGGCTTTAGGTACAACAATCGATAATGATTTAATCTTTAAAACAACAATCTTAGTTCAACCAGAAGGTTTCCTTGGGGTTCTAGTGTTTTGCAATAAGAGTTCAACCTTCTTAGGAAAGGGTACAACTTAAGTTTCAATTTTTTTTCTTGGAAGCCTTATCCTTTATGGGTTTTTGGGTATACAACCTTTTACTCTTTTCAGCCAGAGTTTCATAATCAGGGTTGATTTTTTAGTTAGCCACTACCTGGGTCACTAGTTTCTTGTCATTCTTCCTATTTAGATATTTAGCTTGTGGCTTAACAAGTCTAGTTAGGGTTGCAGTTTCTACAACCTTCGAGGTCCTATCAAGATTTCTATTTAGGGTTTGGTCTTGCAAATAAAACTCCTTCATCCAAGTTAGAACTTGCTTTTCTAAGGTATTCAACGATTCTTAATGACTTCTCTTCGATTTTTGGATTAAGGAATATCGACCCACCTAGATTGATTATTCTCTTAACTTAGGATTAGATTTACGTATTCATTTCTAAATATTCTTTTTAGAAAACATATAATAATTAATTAGTCATAATTCTATATGCATTATGATACCATCTGTAACAATTAGGTCTAGAAAGTAGTCCTAATACTTGGCTTGGCCTAGGCAACAACCTAAGTTAATAGGACATACCAAGATTGCAAACTTATTCTACTAGGCATGCATGCAATAAAACCAAAACTTGTCCTTTTGTTAGAAAATGTTTAAAATGGACTTTTTTTACAAAATCTAGAAAAATACAATGCTAGAGACGCCAAGCTTGCTTCCTTATGGAAACGGAAGCCCATCAATTAATTCAAGTTTGGAATCAAAATCTATCATGGAGTCCAAACCTCTTATAATAAAATTTATATATTTTTTCAAAGGGTCATCGCTCGTACATATTAATATATGTCAATATATTAATATATATTTAATTAATGGATCCTTTTATAATTGAAATGGGGAGATCTAACATTTTAAAATTCCATTAAAGGATGTGTATACGAAACACATCAATATTTGTAAAGTTTGGCTTCTATGAAGCCTTCTGTTAACCTCTTCATTTTTAACATTTTAATTATTGATAAAAAATTCATTTCGTCTATTATATTTAACATTATTCATGTTATTATCAAAATATTTTTATTTTTATAGTATCATTATATATGAGCCTCATTTATAAATGTATAAAATCAATATAACTAAATAATTAATTTTAAATATTATTTTTAACATCTAAAACATCTAAAAATATTATGGGTGTGTTTGGTAATGGGTAAAAATTGTCAAGTTGAAACTTTCAAACTAAAACTTTTCACTTTCCACAACTATCCTATTTTTTAATCATTTCTTCACATTTTTCTATACAACTAACCTACTTTTCAATCATTTCTATACAACAAACCTACCTATTTTAACTTTATCCTATTTCCTCCTTATCATTTTCCCTATCTTATCATATCATTTGATAATTTCTATTTTCTACAACTTTTCATCAAAAATCTTATCTATTCTCAAGCATACCCTACAACTATATAAATAAATGATTCTATATTACAAGATTCTAATATATATGCGAATGAATCTAAATATTTTTCTTAATTTACATATGAATATATATTCTTAAGTAAATGTGATCAATGTACATATTTCATTTGGATCAAACATGGTCTTCTGGCTAAAAAAATAATGATAACTACTATGGATGAATTAGATTTTGTATCAATCATCAACTTCTTAAAAATAATGAGGTTATATGAAATCATTTTTATGCAACTTTTTTATAAAAAAGTGAATTCCATATTTGTATACATCATATCACAAATATTAATTCATATCAGTGCATTTAATTTGATATCAATGACGTAAAAAATATACTATTAAATATAATGCTAATATAAATATTTTTGGCATAAAAATTTAAGCATAATTTATAAAAATTTTATATTCTCATCACTCCTTAAAAATATAAAATTTATTATGCCAACCAAGTTAGACAACTTAAAATTTAATACATATATTACATAAAATCTTAACATAAAAAACATTATAATAGTAAATCAAGCATAAAATATATGCTATGTATAACCACATGTCAATGTTCAAATTAAATCCTACTTGTATTGATCAGAAGAAAAACAACAATTTTATCTTCATCTCCTAGAACTCTATTTCATCTCCTTATAGATGCTCAAAGAACAATCCATCAACTCCATACTAGGGAGTTTTATAAAGGCTTCCATAAAGTTCCCTAAAATTTTAGAAAAGCAATAATGTGATAAAATTCTATTGCTTAGTTCAACCTTAACCCAACTTATTTGGTGGAATCTTTATTAAAATCTGATGAGGCCCAAATGCTCGAAGGGAGAAAAATACAAAATTAATATTTGTTATTTTCTTAATTTAATTATATGAACCCTAAATATTTAAAACACATGTACCTCCTATATGCCAACTGAATTACATGAGTTGCTAAAATAATATACAAAAATAAATAAAAATAAAAATATAATCCAAAGCATACAAAAATAATGAACAGATTATCTAGACTCAATTAGTAAAAGAGTCAAGCCTTGCAATATAGGTTATCCTATGTAAATTTTGACTAGTCAAACTTTAAAATTTAAGGTATTTACATTCTCCTTCATCTTATATAGTTTTGTCCTCAAAAATTAAAATAGTCAGAATAATTCATTTAATAAGTAGGATAAATGTTGCAAATATCCTCCTCTAATTCTCACGTAGTTTCTTGTTCACCATGATTTCACTGTTGTACTAGAACATACTAAATTATTATCTTCTTCAACTGTTTTTCATGAGTATCCAAGATTTGTACTGAACTTTTAGAATGAGTTAGAGTCTCTTCAATCTTATGTTGATCAACTAATAAAAATATGAGTCTGATAGGCCACAAACTTTCTTAATTGCAAGATATGGAAGGCATTGTAAATACTTGCTAGCAAAAGAGATGACACTAGATAATAGGCAACACCCTCAGTGACTTTTCATATCTTGAAAGGTCTCATATATCGAGAAGATAATTTATCTTTCACAACAAAATGAGTCGCGCCTTTGGTGAGAGAAACATTTAAGAAGACTAAATCATCAATTGCAAATTGTAAATTTTTTTGTTTGCCATCAACATACTTTTGGTAGTGATCTTGAGTTACTTTCAACAGCCTTTTAATAACTTGAACTACATTTGCAACTTGCGGAACTAAGGTTGGAGATAAATTTTGTTATTACCAATTTTTTCCTACAAAATAGGCATTTGATACCTTTCTTCCATATAGAGCTTCAAATGAAACCATATAGATATTAGTCTAATAACTATTGTCATATATAGGTAACCAAGTGCTCATCTCATGAACTAGGAAAATCTATGGCAAAGCCTCAATAAATCTTCTAAAATTTGGATAGCCCTTTAGATTTGTCCATCATCCATCTACAAGTGATATACGATGCTCAACTGCTAATCTTTTCCTATAGACTTCCTTAATTTTTGCCAGAAATAAAAAATAGACAGCCAATCTTTACTGACATGATCAAAAATATGAACTTCATGCAAACAAACAATCCCTCATAAGTACAAGTCTACAATCTAATTTATCCTTAATTTCATTCATGCAAACAAACAATCCCTCATAAGTGTAAGTCTACCATCTACTTCATCCTTAATTTCATTCGATACAGTAGAAAGTGAGCATATTTGGTAAGTCTATCCACCACTATCCAAACTACATCACAATGAGCTTGAGTTTTAGTTAGAGAAATCAAAAAGTTCATGTTAATTACTTCATTTCCATTTTAGTAATTCTAAAGGTTGTAATAGTCCAGTTTGCCTTTTGCATTCAGCCTTTACTTGCTGTCACACTAAGCATTAAGTTACAAATTTAGCATGCTCGACACACAACCATTTTTATCAAAAAGTTTGTCTTAGTTGTTTGTAAATTTTCATATGCCGTAGATGCAAAGAAAATTTTGACTAATAAGCTTCTTCTAAAATTTCACATTACAAACTATCATTTTTAAGTATAATTATTTTTCCCTAGAAAAATAATGCACCATTAAGACTGCAACTGATGTGATACCCGGACCTAAGTAAGTCTTTAAATATGACACATGTGTTATTTAAATGAATTTTTAATAATTTATGAATGGTTTTATGATTTAATGATAGTTTGCAATTAGGGTTTAATTAAGAATAGTGATTAAAAATTTAATCGTCGGAGCCCAAAGTGAGTCGATATGACCTGTGGGGCTTAATGAGGATTTAAGGATGATAAGGTATCATGAATTATCATGTTAATAATCATGATTTAATTTATGGAGATTAAAGTATAATTATGGAATTAAGGTGAAAATTGATAGAAAATTCAAAACTTGACGCCTACAAGGCGGATTTCGATGAAATTTGAAAGGTAAACTCACGATGGTGGGCCCAATCTTATGAATAGATTGGATTAAGGGAAACATGATGGGATTAGGGTAATAATTAATTATTTTTATCCCAAATCCAAAAGATAAATTCAAGTGGTAATCAAAGGGTTTAATTATGCTAGAATTAGAGACAAGTTGCTGTTTTGAGAAAAGTTTAAGAAACACATAAGTATGCATTGAAAAATGGAGGTATATGAAGAGATAAGTATAAATACCCGACTTGAAAGACAAGTGGGTTAAGTTAGATGAACTTATGTAGGTTGGAAAACCTAAGAGATTTATGTATTTGAAGTTAATGTCAATAAATGAAATGTTATTTTCATTCATTCAGGCAAAGGTAAAGAATAGAGTAGAAAAAAATTATAGCGATCTTAGGTAAGCAAGCAAATTTTCTAAAATAATTTTTTCTTTCTATGTGATGATATGTGATTAAAATTGTTTATGATTATGTTTAAATGAATGGGCAAGCACAAGTTTTGAAAATGATGGCTTTAATGAAACACCACAAGTTTTGAAAATAACGGCTTCAATGAAAAGCCACAAGTTTTGGAAAATGACGGCTTCAATGAAAAGCCGTAAGTTTTGAAAAAGAATGGCCTTAAGGAAAAGCCTCAAGGTTTGCTTCATGAGAAGCAAGCAATACGTTTTAAGATAAGGAGTTTATTACAAGGTTTGCCTTAGATTGGCAATGTTTTATGTTAATAGAATTCAAAAACTTCGCTTATGAGTAAGCAAGTTCTTCACGATAATGTTTTCAAAGGATTTCATGTTTTATGCCAATGTTTTTTTTAAGAATTTGCTTACAAGTGAGCAAGTTCTTTATGATGTTGTTTCAAAAGTATTTTATAAGAAAAAAAAAATTTTGCCATTTTTCACAAAGCAACAAACGTAAATAAGTTTTGAATTTCTCTTATGATGTTTAATGATAAATAATTATGTTATAAAAGAAAAAAATTTGATTTATGAAAAAGATTTGTTTTGCTAGGTCATGATAATTAAATAATAAATGATGATTTGGACATAGTTCATA
>JAXCLR010000105.1:43332751-43350625 GCA_035584095.1 Annona squamosa
ATTTACCAAAGATTTTTAAAGAACCCAATTCACCCCTCCCCTCTTGGGTTTAGCCATCAACTCGGGACCAACAGATTATAATCCTTGTTGATGCACATATGCATGGTTAGTATATTTACTTGATGTGTAAGGGTAATACTTAATGATTTCTTTTCTATATAAATGTCCTTATTATATGAAAATGCAAGTATATGAATAGGATTGAATGTCAAAGATTGAAATGTTTATGATTATCAGGTCATGTACTCCATATTACCCTTGTATGTTATGGGGAGATGCTGCCAAATTTTTTCTTAGAGTGTGTAGCCCCCATTGATTAGTTGTTGAGTATTTTTATGAATGGAGCATTACAAAACCCAATCTCAAGTATCTCTTTTATGTTTTCATTTTCTTTGAGTATGGCATCTTAATCTAATGTAATTATTGTTAATCAATGTTGTTGCTAGATTGGTGATGAGACATTTATCATTATTGCACTCATGGCCATGCATCATCCAAAGTCAATTGTTCTGTCAGGCACACTTTCTGCCCTTGTTGTGATGACTATAAGTGTGTTGGCTTAGTATATCCTACTCACATTGAGAACTTGGATTTTTATTGTTTTTTACTGGCAACTAGAATGGATTTGGTTGGAAATTTTCATTTTCGAAGGCTTGATTTGACATGTATTTTCTACAATAATCCTAGGTTTTTCTGTCATCACTTATAATTTCTATTACTACCCATCTATCTGTTTTAACTTCATGAACATTTTGGCTAACATTATCACTATATTGCTTATGTCCTTTTTCATTCCATTCCAAACTAATCCACGTTACCTATCAGGCCTTGCAACTCTGCATTCCTTCTACTCCCAGTGGTGTTGTCTCCTAAAGCATAATAAACTTTGGTTTTGCATTTCCCCAATTTTTATCTTTTTGATATGTGATGCCCGAACCCAAGTAAGGTTTATTTATACGCAATTGGCATATAAATATAAATCAAGTATAATTTAGTGGAACTATAAATGATTTCCAATTGCAATATTAACGATTTATTGTAATTAGGGCAAGGATTATGAATGATCAATATAAGCTGATATGGGTCAATGTAATTAAAGAGTCTTAATGAGGATTAGGGAATGTGATTATATTGAGGATAATTACCTCATATATTATGGGTTAACTAATGGAGATTATGTTGTTAATTATAGATTAAAGGTAGCAAATGCTAGAAAATTCATAACTCAAAGCTGGTAAAGCAGTGATTAAGATAAAAATTAAAAGGTAAGCACATAATTTTGTGCTTAATCTTAATGGATTATGAAAATAATGATGAAATTAGGGTGAAAATTGATAACTTGAGCTAGAAAATTCGGATTGAGATGAAATTTGAAATGAACGGTTAAAATTATGAGATTAAGGTTATGAAAGGGTTTAATCAAGCTAATCATTCTAAGATTAAGGGTACACGAAATTGGGATCAACTCTTTTGGCTTTTGCACCAAAAAGTGATTTGCATTTATGTTAAAGTCAAAATCATTAATTAAATAATTAATGACATAAATGAGGTGTCAAAAGGAGATAATGACACATTGATTTTATGAATTATCTAAAATGAAAAAATCTATGAAAATATCCCCTGCATTAATATGGAAATTAAAGATCTAATGACGAGCTTAAGGGAGAAGTATAGAGGAGGCATAGAGTGGACGGCTATGAGCTCCAAAAAGTGGATTTTTATGAAATATTTTTTAATAAAATATATGCCCAAAGTCAATTATAGATTAAGGGGATTAAACATGCATTCAATTGGAGTGGAAATTTGTGGCTAAAGGCATCAGATTTGGACCGTAGAGATGTGATCAATTAAAGGACAACAATTGAGCATGGGAGAGAGGTGCACGGTCAAGCAGCTTTTGGAATTTTTAATATTTTTTTAATAATCTAAATGGTCTACTAATTATGCTATTATCTAGGGTAGTTAATTCTCCATTAATTAAAGTAGAATGGTGTGGAAAAATCGTGCAAGAGCTGCTACAAGTAGACCCCACCCAATTGGACAGCTTTATTTAAAAGCTAGATATAGCTGTGGAAAAAAATCCGAAAATAATATTAAATGATTAAATATGTGGCTGAAAATTTTTGAGTAAACTATAGGGAAAATTTTCAAAACTTTACCCTTCATTTTGGGTTGAAATTGTAAAGGAAAATTTGAAAAATAAAGGCCTATATAAGCAGGCAGTGTGAACATTCCAGACTTCTATTTGGGAGAAAAAAAATAAAAATCAAAGGGGCAGTGACTGGAACGATCCAAGGGAAGAAACCATGAAGAAAATAAGAGAATTTCAAGTTCTCAAAGGAGGAATTATTAATTAATCAAGTAAGTATATGTTAATTTTGATTTTATACTTCCAATCTGGAAGTTATATGATGTTATAAATGAAAATATGAAAGAAATAATAAACGAAGTATTTTCACCATGAAAATTTGTTTACAAGCTCATTATATGATGATTAAGAGATGAAAAAGGTTTCATATTGAAATATTAATCATGTTGCAAATTACAAATCCAGGAAAATCAACCTGGACAGGATTGAACGGGTGACAGGATCTGCTGTACCAAATAATTTTTAATAATTTTTATATAAGGAATGTTTGGGCTGAAAATTTTGCAAAATATATAATACATATTATTGTCACAGTATTAAAATAAAAATTTAGTTTTTATGTGTATAAATATATCTCATAATTAACGTGATTTGGACTATTCGAAAATAGATGCTTCTATCCAGCAAGGTAAAAATACCAAAATAAAATAAATGCTTAATATTTTGTGCTAAAAATATTTACTTTGGTTAATTAATGAAGTTATTAAGGTATGACAGAAATTTCAGATCAAAATTATTTGATTTGATATTAATTCAAGATTTTAAGAATTCAGTGCGCCTGAATTCAGCATTATGGACAGCTTAAGGAATAAATCAAGATAAATATTAAATTTTAGATTTTTTAGATAAAATTTAAATTACAATGGGATATAAACAAGTATCATAAATGATTATGAGGATTTAACCTATTAAAGGTGAGTTTTAGAAAGGATAGAACTTAGGGTTACGAATAAGACCCGATTTTCATATTTTGATGTTGAAATTGATAAATGGATTATGTGAAGGGTAAAATGCAAAAAATGCATGAAAATATGATTGAAACACATGGATTAGGTTGCTTTTTAGTAAATAATGATAATATCAAATTTTGAAATTATTATATGATGCCTAAGTTAGCAACTAAGTGCTTAAAATGAGCACCGTTGTATGGAAAAAATGAAAAATATGTTAAAAATGATAAATGAAGGTAATGAACTTTCAAATAATGATTAAACGAATGATTATTATATACATGTAAGTTTACCCTACATAAGGGTATTAAAAATGAATTGATGATTTAATATGTATAGGCTATGTGCTAAGTATGAGCAATCAACTTGAAGGACAAATGGGTCAAGTCAAGTCCAAATGAATTTATGTAGGATGGAAAACCTAAGGGATTTATGTATTTGAAGTTAATGTAAATAAATGAAATATTATTTTCATTTATCTAGGTAAAGGCAAGGAAAAGAATAAAAGAAAAGGATTATGACGATCTCAGGTAAGCAAGCGAACTTTCTAAAATGCTATTTTCTTTCTATGTGATTGATATGATTGAAATGTTTATGTTTATGTTTTAAATGAATGGGCAAGCATAAGTTTTGAAAATGATAGCTTTAATGAAAGGCCACAAGTTTTGAAAAATGATGACTTTAATGAAAAGTAATAAGTTTGAAAAAGAATGGCTTTAAGGAAAAGCCTCAAGGTTTGCTTCATGGGAAGCAAACAATACATTTTAAGATAAGGATTTTATCATTAATGTTGCCAAAGATTGGCAATGCTTTATGTTAATAAAATTGAGAATTTTGCTTATGCATAAGCAAGTTCTCTATGATAATGTTTTCAAAGGATTTCATGTTTGATGCCGATGATTTTAAGAATTTTCTTTTTAGAAAGTAAGTTCTTTATAATGTTGTTTCAAAAGTATTTTATAAGAAAAAGAGAATTTTGCCCTTTTTCACAAAGCAACAAATGTAAATAAGTTTTGAATTTCTTTTATGATGTTTTATGATAAATAATTATGTTTATGAAAGAAAAAGAAAAGGAGAATTGATGTATTGATATTTAAATATAAATAATGATTTGGACATAGTCTATATGTTTTGAAATAATATTCGAAAAAGTTTTGATTTCTTTTAGATAAGGAAATCTATGTTGAAAATGTTTTGAAAAATGTTTATACGAATGTGTTAAAGGGGATTTAAGGATGACCAACCTCCTATGTTAATTTCAAAAAATGGTTTAATTTTGAAAATTTAAAGGTTCTGAAATTCTTTTATAAGGATTTTAAGATGTACTGTTTCTCAAACATTACAAATGTTTATCAAAATGTTTTACTTAAAATATTTCTAAAAGAATTTAAGGAAGGTCATCCTAAAATTAGATTTCAAATAACAACTTGTTTAAAGTGGGTTTTACAAGTTAACACGGACTGCGATCTGAGATGTGTTTTTTAAAAATAATTTTTTTTGAGATATAGACTTCGGTCTAAGATTTTTTTTGTATTATGGATGCAGACAGAGGTCTGTGATCCTGGTTTAAAAGGACATAGGCTACAGTCTGTGGTTCTTCAAACCAATTGTGTGTTATGAATGTAGACAGAAGTCTGTGATCCCGGTTTAAAAGGACATGGGGTTGCGATCTGTGGTTCTTCAAACCAAAGGGACTGCGGTTCGTCATAATAATGTACAGTGCACCAGTACAAGTAATAGGTAGGTTGTAGAGCACGGTTGGGATGACCAGGGCCCACTCTACATAAGGCCAAGTCGCTAAGGGATGGCAGGAGTGTCAGCGGTGCCCTCCCTGAGATGGGAGTAGGATAAATAAATAGCCACCTGGCTAGTGTGCTGTTAAGGTTTCTCTTCCAAAAAGTAGCATAATCACTTAGTAAGTGTCACTACTGGATAGGGAGAATGTCTGCATACATTTTATTTTCCAAACCTCAGACAAGTATTGGGAGATTTAAGGGTCGAGAACCTAAGAAAAGTGAACAAAAGGGTACGAGATAGTACCATGTGGGCTAAAAGGATTAGCCATAGTGAGTGGAATGCTATGAATGGAAGTATTCAGGTATGGTGTCATATATGTGAACTTGTTTAGAGTTCTGAGTTCTATGTGAACTAATGATTGAATAAATGTATGTATGAGATGGGAATGCCATGATTAGGTTAAGAGGGTATATGATGTATAACAACATATTGAAATGATTTAAAGGATATGTATAAGTGTATCATTGCTTATGTTATAAATGAAATGATGATGAATGAAGAAACGAAAAAAAATTTGGATGAGTTCCAATTAAAATCTCACCGCGTGATCAGGGCAACAATCCTGATTCACATTTACCAATCAATAAGACCTCGAGGTAAGAAAGTGACGTCTCGATTTGGGGCGCCACAACTGAAATCAAATGATTTTCTATTTTTTATCTTGTCTAAAACACAAACAATAAGTTTATCTTGTTTTTAAACTCTGTTTATTCCTTCACTCTATGCTAATTGAATTTGCAAAGTACTTATGCTTCAAATTTCTTTTGGAGTTACTACTTTTAACAACAAAGATTGGATTTCTCACATTAGAGACAACTGCTGGGTAATTTAAATTGATATATAAGACTTATGACTTAAAGCATCAACCACTATAGTTGTTTTTCCAAGGTGATATTGAATACTAATGTTGTGATTTTTAAGTAACTCCAATCATTTTCACTACCAAATGATCAACTCTTTTGAGAAAAGATGTACTTTAAAACATTTGTAGTTTGTCAAAACTTCTATTTTCTCACTATACAAGTAGTGATGATACATTCGTGAAGTGAATAGTACTACAATTGATTCCAAATTATAGGTAAGATAATTTTGCATGTTGTACATATAGCTTCACCCTAAAATCTTTTGGATAATTTACACTCTCATTTAGCATAGTTCTAGTCATCTCTTGTATGGTCTTATTTTTTCTTTCAACTACTTCATTTTGTTGTAGAGTTCTTGATGCAGAAAATGTGTGGTGAATTCATTTTTCATTACATAATTCTATGAATTGTTTATTTTCAAATTCATCACCATAATCACTTCTAATGGTCATAATAGTACTTTGTTTTTCATTTTGTACCAAGTTTACAAAAGTTGCAAATATAGAGAAGGCTTCATCTTTACTAGCTAAGAGAATTACCTATGTGAATCTTGAAAAATTGTCAACTATTATAACTACATACTTCTTTCTACAAATGGTTAAAATGTCGGATGACCCATACAAATCCATGTGTAGCAATTCAAGTGGCCTGGTGGTGAAAATCTCTTTTTTGAAAGAAAATGGCATTTTAGGTTGTTTTGACAGTTGACATGCCTTACAAATTTTGTCTTTGTCATATTTCAATTTCGGCAATCCTTCTACTAAACTCTTTTTCCATAAGGTCTTAATGTTTGACATGTTTATATGCCCAAGCCTGTTATGTCAAACCCATGAATCATTGTCAATGGCCATTAGACATTGGATATCTAGTTCGTTAAGTGAAAACAAATATATATTTCCATGTCTTTTTCCACAAAACATGATATGTTCTCATCAAATACATTGCATATAGATGATTCAAACACAACCTTGTATCCTTTGTCACATAATTAGCTAATACTCATCAGATTGTGCTTGAGTCCTTCAACAAATAATACATCCTCCATACATGCATTTGAGGTACTATAAATATTTTCTTTACCTTTGATTTTACATTTCTCATTATTTTCAAAAGCAACAGTTCCATCATTACAAGACTTGAGTTTATGAAATAAACTTCTTTCTCCAGTCATATGCTTTGAGCAACCATTATCCATGAACCAAATGTTGTTTGTCTTTGCCTTGAAACATACCTGAAAAATGAGCAAATAAAGCTTATCTCTTTGGTACCCATTTTATGGGTCCATTTGGATTAGTGAACTAGTTTAATCTCTATTGTTCTATTCTTGAAAGCTCAAATCCGGTGTTTCTTGGAACCCAAACTAATTTTGCACCATGGTAATACAGTTTCTTAAAGTTGCATTTATAAATTTTGTGACCCATCTTCTTGCAAAAGTTACAGGCCATTAGTAATTCAGGAGTAGATCTCCTAGTATGTTAAGGTTCAATGGTTAGCTTTCTAGTCCAAACGATTTGTTTCCCTTTTAGTTTGTAAATGGGTGCAACTCTAGTTTGATTTTTCCCAAGGTTTGGCACATTTGATTTGCTGCTTTCTCCTTGCTCAAATGTGGAGTATTGAAGACCTCTTCTATTGTTTTGAGAGGTCATGTTCAGAAACATTTTCACACTTTCTCCTGGATTAGAGAACTTAGTTAATGATTCATTTAAGGATTCATTCTCCTTTTTTAATTTCTCTACTTCTTTCAATAGCAGTTCATTTTCTTCCTTCAGTTTTGTTGTTCTTTCTGCTAGTTTTCCATTTACAATAATAATGGAATTATATTGTTGTCACTTTAATGACAATTTGTTTCCTAGTTTTTTTATTTTCTCATATAATGAATTATACGCTTGATGTAATTTCTCTAATTCAGTACATTTGAGACACTCTTGTATAGAAGAACAAGTAGATAGAGAATAACCAAGTTTGGAACTTACCTCTTCAGTACTTGTACATTTTGTTGAGGTAGTTTATTCTTCCAAAACTTCTGTTGTGTTTAAACACAATAAAGTTTTTTCTTGCTCAATCCGCACCACGCAGCATATTCTCGCGCAATTTGCTGCTTCAAGATCATCATTTGAGGAGTTATTTGTTGAAGAAGTTTTCTCATTCACGTACATTCCTCTTTCCATAGGCTTTTGGAATTTTCGGCTTTCATATCTTTCCTTCTTTTCTTGATGATACTTTGATTTTTCTTCTGGTGTAAGACATTGAACTTGCATATATCCCATACCGCCGCATCTATAGCACTTTGTAACCTCCTTCTTTTTCTCTTTTTGAGGTATGTCTTTGAAATCTTTGAAGTTCTTTTCTTTCCTTATAAACTTTCGAAATCTACAAGTTTGTAGAATAATGTCTTCATCATCATTGTGAGATGAGGAGGTGGACTCATCCGAGTTATGAGTGACTTTTAATGCAATTACTCTCTTTCCTTTGTGGCGATCTTCATTTCTTTTCTTGATTAGCTCATGTGACATTAATGAGCTAATAAGGTCTTCTAGCTTCAATGTGTTTAGGTCCTTGGCTTGTTCCATTACAGTAATCTTTAAAGTCCATGATTCTGGTAGGACTCTTAGAATCTTTATGACCTATTCAGATTCTGAGATAGCTTTTCCAAGACCTTCAAGGATTAGTAATTTTTAAAAATCTAGCAAACATTTCAGAAATGTTCTCAGTATCCAACATTTTAAAACTTTCTAATTCTCCAATCAAAATGTTTCCTCTTGTCTCTTGGACCTGAGAGGTTCCTTCATATATAGATGTTAATATATCCTATATTTCTTTGGCGGTCAAATAAGAGGATACTCTATCATATGCAGAAGTAGTAAAAACACAAAATAATGAATTCATGGCCTTAGCATTGCTCTTAACAATTTTCACTTCCTCATCTATCGATTTGGAAGCTCTTTCATCAGTAGGCAAGGTCACATCGTCTTGGATTGCAATCCAAGAGTCCATATCTGTGACCATGATGAGTTGTTTCATACGTAGCTTCCAATAGCCAAAATTGTTCCCATCAAACAATGGTGACCTAGTAAAATATTAGCCTTCAGCAAATGCGGGAACGGAAGTAGATTAGGTTGTCATGTCAAAAGATTCTTTAGTCAAAATTCAAAGACCTGCTCTAATATTATGGAAATTACCCAACAGGGGAGGGGTGAATTGGATATTTAAAATTTTTCACTTAATCAAAAAATGTTCCCTGATTTAGTTCAGTCCCCTTTAATGAAACAATTAGAAAGCAATAAGAAGATGAAAGCAGAAATATAAATCAATGGATAAGATTTTATGATGATTCAGGCAATCTTCCCTACTTCACTCTTCCAAGCTCACACCCCTTGTGACTTAAGTTCCACTATGCATTTCACAAATACAACTAGAGTCTCTGCTCTCTTCTAGATTCCAGCTCTAAGGGGCATAAACAACATACAGCACAAGTAGGTGACAAGTTCCACTCCAGTCACACACTACTTTGCTTATACTTGATCCTAGTTATCAATACTAAATTAAGTTCAATACAATAAAAGAAATAATAATGAAAGTTTCTACACGTTACTACTATGTAGAGGTAGATTTGGCGCGAAGAAGAACTTGTGAAGAAGACTGAGAGATTCAGTAAGTAGCTCTTGGCAAGTTGAATGCAAAGTTCTTCTTTTTGATGTTGACTTGATTACTTAATGCTCTTAGAGCTGAGAGTTGTGCTTAATCAATGAATTTTCAGCTACCCTCCACGTCTGTCTTGAATGCTTTATATAAATGCGAGAGTATTCGAACATTTAGAAGTAAGTGAAGCGCATTTAATGCGCCAACGTTTGAAAAATTACCGACCATTATGACCCAAGTCACAGGTTCAGTCGACTTCGGTCCGACTTCACCCAAGTCGCATGCTGGAGTTGACTTCAGGTGTAAGCAGGTTATTCAAGTTCCTCCTCAGGTCAACTTGGTCATAAACTTGACCCAAGTCACATATGAAGTCGACTACGGGTGCGACTTCACTTCCTTAGCTTGCTTGTTGAACTTGAATTTCTTGGAGATGGCTTTGGTCACTTAATTTTCTTCAAATTAAATGTTCTTCCACAGATTCATGTCACTTGGAATTCTGTATGATCATCCTAGCTTAAAAACTTTTAACTCCGTGTCTTGAAATCTTGAATACTTGAATCTTGGAGTTTATGTAGATGTCCTAATTAATATTTCTTGATTTATATTGATGAGTATATGCAAATCTGCTTGTTTTGGTCTTGATTCATCTTCATTTGATCCAAGTTGAATATTTGGGTCGACTTGGTCTTCAACTTCACTCAAGTCATAAATCAAGTTGACTTGGTTTGCGACTTTGCTCTTCAAATTCTGTGCTGATCAGTTGAAGTCGATACTGGAGTCGACTTGGTTTGCGACTTCACCCAAGTCGTATGCGAAGTCGACTTCGTGTGGGACTTCGACAGCTCTTGCTCTTCAATTTCAACACTAGACAAAAAATCACGTTTGAAGTCAATGCTGGAGTCAACTTGGGGATCGACTTGGACTAAGTTGATGCCTGAGTCAACTTGGGAATCGACTTGACTTTTAGTCTTCATGTTCTTCATTTTTTTATCCTTTAATCATCTCATAAAACATGTTAATAGTCAAAACTTACTCAAATTGATTTGTTAATAATTAAAACATAGACTTGGCTTATTTTTCCATTGATTCCGACACATGTTTCCAACAGACACAAGTAGGTGACGAGTCTCACTCCAGTCACACCGCTACTTTGCTACCATTTGGTTTGCAATACCAATATCAAACCAAGTATCAAAACCAAATAACAAATTGTAAAGAAAGGAGATCTACATTTTACAGACTGTGTAGGCAAGTTATAGCACGTGAAAGAACTCGTAGAAGAGACAATTTGATTAGCATTGGAACCTGCAGCAATTTGAAGCTCATTCTTCCTTCAAAACTTGTATAAATCACTCAAAGCTTAGAGAAGATAGAGTTTAGATCTTAGTAGTTGCTCTATATTCCTTCTCTTCTTGCTTTCGCATTCATTTGAATGTCTATTTATAATGGTCAAAGAAATTTGAATGTCTATTTATAATGGTCAAAGAAATTTGAACGTTTGAAGATTGGTGGCATGTATTCAATGCACCAACGTTCGAATTTTTTGAACGTTGCTTCCCAAGTCAAAAATGGAGTCGACTTCGGGTGCGACTTTACCCAAGTCGTACATTGGAGTCGAGTTTGGTCTTCAGCAAGCTCCTCAAGTTCCTCCTCAGGTTGAACTTGACCTAAGTCATAGGTGGAGTTGACTTCATGTGCAACTTCGGTTTTCAACAATGTTCCAAGTCCCTGCTTCAGGTTGACTTGGACTTGAACTTGACCCAAGTCGCAGGTGGAGTCGACTTCGGTGCGAGTTCACTTTCTACACTTGCTCGATGAACTTGAAATCCTTGGGAGTGACCTTAGTTGCTTGATATTCTTCATATTAATTGTTCTTTCACCACTTTCTTTAACTTGGAACTCAGTATCATCACTTTTTTCTTGAAATCTTCTAACTTTATGTCTTGAAGTTTGAATCCTTGATTCTTGAAATACATATAAATGTCCGGTTGAGTATCATTGATCAAGATTGATGTGTTCATGCAAATCTACTTGTCTTAGACTTGTTTTTATCTTCATTTTTGTTCAAGTCGAACGTTCGGGTCAACTTGGGTTCCAACTTAACTCAAGTCGTATGTGAAGTAGACTTGAGTTTGACTTCACTTTTTGAATTCATTTATGGAGATTTTGAAGTCGATGCTAAAGTCAACTTGGTCTACAACTTTACCCAAGTCGCATGCGAAGTTGACTTTGAGCGCGACTTCAGTAGCTCTTGCTCCTCATTTT
Organism: Annona squamosa; assembly: GCA_035584095.1. Classification (NCBI taxonomy): domain Eukaryota; kingdom Viridiplantae; phylum Streptophyta; class Magnoliopsida; order Magnoliales; family Annonaceae; genus Annona; species Annona squamosa. The sequence goes on from JAXCLR010000105.1 coordinate 43,344,415, forward strand.
CAGCGCTGGCCATAAAATCGTGTTTGAAGTCGCTGCTAGAGTCGACTTGGGGATCGACTTGGCCTAAGTCGATGTCTGAGTTGACTTGGGAATCGACTTGACCTGTTAGACTTCATATTTTTCATTTTTATATCCTTTAAACATTTCACAAAACATGTTAGTAGCCAAAATTTACTCAAATTGAATTGTTAATTATCAAAACATAGGCTTTGCTTATTTTGCTATTGATTCCAACACTTGTTTACAACACCTACAATGAAATTAAAACATATAATATGCTCCTATATGAATGAATGCAATTAAAATGCCATAACTAATGCAAATTATGCTAAAATGTGCAAATTGTAGAAACTAGACAAAAGAATACAACTAATACGAACTGATGCAATTTCCATGCAAATCTATGCATTGTTTCTCGACTAACCTTTAAAATAAGTGCAAAATTGGCATTGATAACTCTACGTTTGTAGAGTTATCATTCCCTCAGACTTAAATGTTGTTAGTCCTAGAGCAACACACAGAAACTATGCAAATTCCATGTCACTAACATGAAATGATAAAGCCCCAGATATAATCATTAGTAATGTAGCATCATCTCTCTACTACGCAATGCCAAAGATAACTATAAGTGAAATGATTCCTTTAAAATTTGCTAATATCACGCTAAGGTATGCATTATCACTTTGACCTACCAAGTACATGCAAATGCAGTCGAAAATAGTCCAGATCTATAGATCAATCATGCCAACACTTCTCCTAATCAAAAGGGTTTCATAAGATGGGTGTAGAAGCATAAATGAACAAGCTCCAATGAATCACTATCTCAACAAAATATAGCATCAATCCATTTGCTCTAATTGGCCTAAAGTTAACAAATTTGCACATATACTCCCCAAACATATTGCTTGAACTCTCCTCACTGTATTTTAAAGTATCAAAAAAGCCTTTCTTTTCTTTTCTTCTTTTTTTGTATGTTCCCTTACCATATTTCAAAATATCTAGAGAAAATTTTATTAAAAAGTGTTATTACCATGACTTTTTCTTGCCTTTTTTACATGAACCTTGACATTTGTAGATACCAAGCCCAGTTACTCAGCTCGGGTTAGTCACCTCCTTCATTACTTATGCAAACTTTTAGTAAGGGTAATATTAGATAATCGATAAACTACGTAAACATAAAACTTAGCCCTAAACCTCAAGTAATAGAGAAATTAAAACTATGAATTATTGAGACGATAAATTCAAGAGATATAAAGAATCTATATATCGGTTCAATGGGGAACAAATAGGTGCAAAAAAACCTCATGTTCATGCATAATTAGGCCCAAACATGCATTTTACACAAAAAAATTGTCTTGATCACTTCATTCGAACATGTTAGCATGAATAAAGCTACAAATTCAACTACTTGGCTCACTTACACGCTCACATGTTTCTCGTAAATCTAGAAATTTCCATCATTTTAAAGCTCGTTGAATAAATATCCATGATACAAAATTTTTAAATTTTCATGATATCTTTTTCACTTAATAGTTTTCTTTGTCATTGCAAGCATTCATCAAGATGGGCTACTAGGCAAGATCTATGCCAATGCAAATGGAAATGAATGAGAGCACTATCTTGATGCCTATTCATTACTATATTTTGCGCAAGTAAATCATGTGGTTTGTATCTAAACATGGTGTTTTCTCTAATTGGTAGAACTTTGAAATCTTTTTTATTTTCAAAAAAAATATTTCAACATCATTTACATCCTGTTTCTATATTCCCTCTAACATATTCAACATCAAACAAGATCCAGCACTTAACACTTTGAGATTATTTGAATCGAAAATACTTTCCCATTAATATCCCCATAGAGAATAGAAAGTTATGATCCCAACCACATCAGGACTTCAGAAAAATGCGAATACTCGAACATCTTTGAGTGCAATTTCTCCCTTAAACCTTATTCGCTAATCACTATAGTCCAACAGTCTCAAGCCTTCCCTTAAAATTGCTACCATGCACAACTTCGAAATGACAAACAAATGATCTCTCATTGCAATATCAATCACAATCCCGAACTAAGGCAAATTCCTAATGATCCATTTCAAAACATCTTATTCCTAGGGTTGATCCAAGAAAGAAACACTCGCAAAACAAAGTAAGAATATGATGATGGGGACTCACTCCATGCTATAACTTCCATCCTCACTACCCATAGGTCTGGAGGAAGAAGAGAAACCCAATAAAACCCTCTTTCTCGATCCCACAATAACCACCATCACCACTAAAATTTCACACTCAATGAATAAAATAGCAGGAAGAATGAAAATCCTTTTCTCAGCACACAAAGAAAATAAATAACACCAGGACAATCCTTGCAAAAGAAGCTCAAGCTACCAAACCCAATTTACTCATTAAGAGACAAGTAGAGGTCAGCCTCAATTTTAGAAGCTCCTTCATTTGGAGGATCCCGAAGTGAAGTAAGCTAGTAGAGAGAATTGAGAATGGAGACCGAGATGAAAGTTGGAGATGAACTAGAGCTTAGGAAGTGGGAGAAGAAAGAATGTGGTGGGAGGAGGAGGTGAGGATTGAAAAAGTAAGGAATGAGGTCAGTTTTAGAAGGATTTGCAGAAGGGAGGTTGAGGAGATTGGAGATGGATTGAAGGGAGGATAAGAGAAAAATTAATGGCTAAGATTGCTTCTTGAAGGTTGAGGTACAGCTAAGGTTTTGATGAATGGCAGAATGAGAGAAGTTAAGGAGAATGATTCTAGGGAAAAGGAACCCTTTATGTTGCATAATATATATATATATAATGCCATTGGATTTGAGTTCATGGTGTTTGGGTCACCCAAACCCAAAATTGAACAAAGTTGAATTTGCACTTGAGTTCAAGCTCAAGATTCAAGCTCGTGCTGAAAGCATGTCAGTTTAAACACTACTGCAACTCGGGTTCAACGGGCTAGGTTTGGGCCCAACTTCGCACAGAGTTGCAGCACTATTCTTTCTTGGTGGAGCATTTAATAGATACTTGATTTCTTATAAGTGGAAAAGTGAAGACTCAATGAGTACTCTAACTCCATGACTCTCCTCACCATGCTTTAAATAGATGAGGAGTTATTTTGAATGTTAGAGGGTAGGCAGCACATATTTGATCCGCTAACATTCAAAGTTTTTTTACTGTTATGATCCAGGTTGCACCTACAGTCAACTTTGGGTGCGACTTTACCTAAATCACAGGCTGGAGTTGACTTGCGTCGTGACTTCAGTCAGCACATTCTTTCCGAGAGATTTTCTCCTTGTCTTTGGCTCCAAGTTCCAATTTAAGGTCAACTTGGTCCGGGACTTGGCCCTGTTGTGACATAAATATCAATCAAGCATAATCTATATTTTAATGATTAACAACTCAATTTAAGAAGTTTTAAGATACTAACAAGTGTGTAAGGTTGTTTCAAATTAGGAATTTTCAAACTTAAGGCATGACAGGTCAAGTTGCAAAGCCAAATCAACTCAAGCATCGACTTAGGTCAAGTTGATAACCGAGTCACACTAATATTGACTTCAACAAGTATTTTTGGACGGCATTAAAATTGTGGATGCGTGAGCAGGTGAAGTCACGCCTGAAGTCGGCTTTGCATGTGAGTCAAGCCGCAACCCAAGTCAACTTCATCAGTGACTTGAATAGACCTCAGGGCTCGAATGTTAAGTATAATAAAGTCAAGTCACAACCCAAGTTAACTTCGACATGCGACTTGTGTCAAGCCGCAACCCAAGTCAACTTCATCAGTGACTTGAATAGACCTCAGGGCTCGAATGTTAAGTATAATGAAGTCAAGTCACAACCCAAGTTAACTTCGACATGCGACTTGTGTTAAGTTGCACCTCAAGTCGACTCCTTTATTCGACTTTAGCACAAGGAGGTTCAAGAGTAGAAGATTATGTTGATCCCAAGTTTATGGCAAAACTCAAGAGGGGAGGGTTGAATTCAGTTCTTGAAAATTTTTTTATAATTAGAAGCTTAAACCCTTGTAAGTTTAATCTCCTTGATGAAACGTGTTATGAGATAAAATGAGAGGGTGCAAATGGAATATAAAATGTAAGCAATCAAACCGTACATAGTGATTTGGGCAACTTTCCCTTCTCTAATCTTCCAAGCACACACTCATTGTGCCTTGAGTACCACTATTAATATTCAATATAATCTAGAGCACCCTCTCTCTTCTAGATTCTAGCTCTAGGGGGCATATACAATAATCACTTGTTGGTGAGACCAACTCCAACTAATCAAGTTTGATTTGTTGGTGAGATAAACTCAAACTAATCCCCTGTTTTGGTTCTTCTTAAATTCGGTCTCCAACACCAATCCAAGGAAACAACACAAAATGAAATAGATAAAAGATAATTTATACTTTACAATGTGTAATCAATCTGCTCTGGAAGCTTCTTGTTATGTGAAGAAGATAATCTTATAGGCGCACTTGAAGTAGTGCACTTGAAGCTTCAATAGTTGTTCAAATGACTTCAACACTTTAGAATAATGGAAGGTATAAGCTCATCTTGTATTTTTCTCTTTCTTTTCCTCTTCTCTTCTTGTTCACATTCATACTTTAATGATATTTATAGAGGGAAAAAGATCTAGCCATTGGAGTTGAGGTTAACATGCGTTTAATGCTCCAACATTTAAATTTCTAACTCTTACAGGTTGAAGTCACAAGTAGAATCAACTTGGGATGAGTGGAGTCAACTTGGGATGCGTAAAGTCGACTTGAATTGCGACTTCGCTTTGGTTAAAACTTGTTGTCCACTTGTTATCTAAAATTTTTCCTTCAAAGTCGCAAGTGAAGTCAACTTGAGTTAAGACTTTACCCAAGTTGCAAATAAAGTCGACTTGGGTTAAGACTTCACTTTGTCGTCTATCAGAAGTTGCAAGCGAAGTTGACTTGGCTATGGGATTTCACCCAAGTCGCAAGCGAAGTCGACTTGGGCTAAGACTTCACTTTGCTAAACTTGCTATTCATGAACTTGAGATCTTGAAACTTAAATTATTTCATATTTTCATTTTCATACACATAATTAGAGACAAAATTTTGAGCACACTTAAACAAATTAATATTTTAATTATTTGTTAATCATCAAAATCAAATTAATCTTTTTTAAAGCAATCATATGATCAATAGATCCAACCTCAAGAATAACAAGAGAAATTCAAATAACTAATGCCTTGCTAAGATTTAAGAAATAGACCACAAATTCTAAGATTAAATTTCAAATGAATAATGACCAAGAAGAATAAGGATCCACTTGCCAAGAATAAAGTATTTTGACCAATAATATGAAGAAACAAAGGGTACATATGTCATGACACTCAGTTTATGAAGCATTGAAGTTCCAACATGCATAATGAACTATGAAGTCATAACCTAAGTCGGCTTCACCTGCGACTTGGGTCAAGTCTTAGACAGACTAAGTCGACCCCAAAATGAAACTTAAGGCAAGAATCATGAAGAAAACTTATGAGAAAAAATGCTAAAGACCAAAGTTGTAACTTAAGTCGACTCCAATCTATGACTAGGGTGGAGTCACACCTAAAGTCAACTCCAAGTACGACTTAAATCTTAATTGTTGGAAAAATTTGAATGTTGGTGCATTAAATGCACGCCACCTATCTCGTAACGTTTGAATTTATTCTTTCTCTATTTATGACTCATCAAATCAAGTGGAGAGGGTTAGCTAGAGCATTGATTAAGCTTCTACTTTCCAACTTATAAGCATTCTAGTGATCATTTAAGTGCTCTATAAGAAGAACGATGCCCTTCATTGCAAGTGTTGAAGTGATATTTCTAAAATTCATTCTATACATTCTTCATCGTGCCGAAACTTCCTTTACATCATCTGTGAAGTGTACACACTTTCTTCTGTTCGTTCTTTTGTGATTTGACTTAGTTTGGTGACCAAGGTCAAATGAAGACTAGCCTGTGGTTGGAGTGTGGCTCGTCTTCTACTTATGCGATATTTGTAAAAGCCCCCTGAAGCTAGAATCTAGAAGAGAGTAAGGGCTCTAATTATAATACCATTGATGTAGTGGAACCCAAGACACAAATGTGTGCTCTTGAAGGAGTGGAGCCAAAACTGTTTCATAAAACAAAAATATTCATTTCCATCTCCAAATTATCATCATGGTCTTTACATAAAATTTACATATACATTATTTCATCAAAACTGCAT
>JAXCLR010000105.1:43358313-43372971 GCA_035584095.1 Annona squamosa
CATAAATGTGTGATTGATCTTGGGAAATTGCATTAAATACACGGCCCGGGATCACTTTTCTGGACCGGTATGTTACAGAGGTGTTGGATCTTCCTTTCAAAATTGTTTGTAGATTTTCTTCATTTTCCTAGTCTTGTCAGCAATAGCCGAGGTGCACTCCCAAGGCTGGGTGTGGGATGGGGTTTTAGGGACCTAGAAACGTTCAATCTGGTCATGCTATCTAATCAGTGTTGGCGTCCGCTGGTTAATACAACTTCCCTGTGCGCAAGCGTGCTCAAAGCCAAGTACTACGCGAACTGTTCAATTTGGGAATGCAAGGAGAAGAGCGGTGATTCATCTACCTAGAGAAGTATCCTGCGTTCAAGGATTGTTTTAGAAGTGAGGGGCAAATGGGCGGGTGGGTAATGGGAGGAGAGTTAATTGGGCTAATTGGAAAATTACTCAGGTTGGTCCGTTACCACAACAAATTACAGCAGGTGAGAAACTACTCTTTCATCACTCTGAGCAGCGAATCGTGGAGAAAGGAAGAGATAGTTGTTGTGGAGGGGGTAGCTAGTTCCTATCCCCCAGGATCTTCCACAAGATATTTGGTACTGGGGGAGGGAGACCGACAGCATCTTCAAAGTCCAAACAGCATGCGGATTAATTTTGGCTACAACGTTCTTCAATGCGGGTGAGGCACGATCGAAACAGAGGAGGGTGGACAACCAGAGATTGCAGATCTGCAGGAAGATGTGGAAACTTCAGCTACCAAATAAGATATAATTTTTTGGATGGAGGTTAGTGAAAAATGCCCTTCCTACTCTTCTAATTTCATTAGGAGGGGTATAGCCGTGGATAATCTGTACCTACTATGCAAGAAAAGGATGTAAACGATTCACCACCTGTTTGTCTTTTGCGAGGTTACAATGGAGGGGAAAAAAGAGTTTATAGCAGATGCAGACCTATGGATCCCAAGGGAGGCGTTGACGTGTATCTGCAGCAAGTTAATGTATACAAGGGAAGAGGAGAAGTTGGACAGATTCATTCTATGGTGCTGGAGAATTTGGACCCTGAGGAACAGATGCAGGGTGATGGGTGAGATTGAAAACTTCGCCAAAGCAATGGAGTGGTGTCAGGATTTTTGGTAAAGCTTCAAAATTCCTATCAAAGTGGAGAGCCTGGTAGTAATGAATGACACTCTTGAACCGAGATGGAAGAAACCCCAGCAGGGCTGGCTGAAGATAAATGTGGATGGGCGTCTATACAATACGGGAATTTGCTTTGGGTTGGGAGCTATACTAAGAGATGATGGCGGAACGTTCCAAGCAGCGAAAGCATGGAGAAGGGAGGGCAGGCGGGAACCGATCTTCATGGAAGCATTAGCAGTCAAGCACGGAGCTCAATGGGCACAACACGTTCATGGTCTGAAGCTTGAAATCGAAACAGATTCTCGTCTTAAGGAACTATTGGGCAGGGAAGGCCTGATAATGTTATCTGTAGAAACACTAATCAGGGAAATCTTGGATACTTTTTTCTACATTTCTAAGTGTAAAGATTACACATGTGCTACGGACAGGAAACAGCTGTGCCCACCAACTGGCAGAATTTGCAGGAACTCAGCCCGACTCTTGTACAGAATGGTGGGGATGTCTAAGTGTAAAGATTGCATGTGTGCTACGGACTGGGATACAGCCTTTTTTTTTAAAAAAAAAAAAAGGAGCAAACCTAGTTGATTGCATTCGGGACATCGTTACGCAGGAGATTTACAATGTTCGGGGGAGGGTCCCCTTCCCAAACCATATCCCTTTCCTGTAATAACAGACCCTCCTTCATAAGCCCATTGGGGATGAACAAAGTGCATTTGTTTCGGGGCGACTCATTACAGATAACATGTTAATCGCCTATGAAGCAATCCATTCCCTTCGCAAGCGAAGGAGGGGGCGTAAGCACGAGATGGCAATAAAGTTCAATATGTCTAAAGCATACGGCAGGGTGGAATGGAATTTCCTAAAGCAGATAATGGTGGCCATGAACTTTTGCCCAATGTGGGTGAATTGGATTATGAGCTGCATCTCTACTGTCATATACCATGTAAATGTTAATGGATTCAAATCCCCACTCTTCCAATCCCAAAGGGTCCTAAGACAAGGGGACCCGCTATCCCCTTACCTCTTCCTATTGTATGCTGAGGGGCTATTGGCACTGATCTACAAGGCGGTTGATAGTAGAATTATTCACGGTATCAGACTAAAGGGGAATGGCCCGACGATCTCCCATTTGTTGTTCGCTGACAACGCTATCATCTTCATACGGGCGTCTGAGAGGGAAGTTGGGTACGTGCTCAAATTGTTAAGCCAATATGCCAGCTACTTGGGCCAGATGGAAAATGTGGACAAAAATGCCGTCCTCTTTAGCACAAATACAGAGTCTAACATTAGAACAAAGTTGATCCAGATGTTAGGGTCCACAGGGCAGAATCTTCACCAATATTTGGGTCTCCCGGCATGGCTTGGAAGATCTAAATCGAATTTTTTCAAGGGCATTAAGGAGCGTGTCTGGAATCGCATTCAAGGATGGAAAGGCAAGTTGCTCTCGGGCGGAGGAAAAGATGTGCTAATCAAGGCGGTTGGTCAAATAATTCCGTCATATGCGATGAGTATATTTTTATTGCCCAAATCATTCTATAATGATCTCAATGGGATGCTAAGCAAATTTTGGTGGGGGGAAAAAGATGAAAAAAGAAAGCTGAGCTAAGCGGCTTGGAAGGACATGTGCAAGTCTAAGCGTGCAGGCGGGATGAGGTTCAAAGACTTCCACATAATCAATTACGCTTTCCTAGCTAAGCAGGTATGGCGGTTAGTAACATGCAACACTTCCCTCTGCCATAAAGTTCTTAAGACCAGATATTTCCTAAACACTGATATTTGGAATTGCAAGGAGAAACCAACGAATTTCTTTACTCAAAAGAGTATTTTGAAAGCAAGAAATGTAATACAAATGGGGTGCAGATGGAGGATTGGTATGGGGGACCGGGTGAAGGTCTTCTCGGATACTTGGTTGGAATCTAAAGCGCAGAAAGCGAGACCTCTCCCATTATCGTTGCAGGAGGATATGACGGTTAACCACCTCATCAATAGTGAATCTAAATTTTGGAACAAGGACCGGGTGGTTGCGGCATTAGGAAAGGAGCAATGGCAGGAGGTTAGCACGATCCCTATCCTGGAGGGGCAAGTGGAAGATCGCATGTTTTGGATACACGAACCCTATTTACACGGTCAAATCAGTGTATAGACTACTATGTTCTGGCGATGTTTACCCTGAACCCCCGGGGATCTTCAAAGCAATTTGGCGATTGCAACTTCCAACAAAGATCATTATTTTTGGATGGAGACTAGCAAGGGATGCCCTTCTCACCTTGCAACATCTGAATCACAGGGGCATAGAGGTCAACTTATGGTGTGTATTATGCAGAAACAAATCTGAAGATGCAAATCACCTTTTCCTCAGGTGTGATGTGACTAGTGGGGTATGCAGGATGGCTACAAGGGTGGATTCTAATGGGATAACAGTACAGGAAATCTTGGAAACTTGTGTGCATGAGAGGAGGCATGACGACCTGGCCTTCTTCATTTCATGCTATTGGAGGATATGGTTTCTGCGGAACAAGCTCAAAGAGGAGGGATCACAACCGAGAATATCGGAAACCTTGGCCTGGTGCGCGGAGTACCTTAATCAACAACGCACGGTAATGCTGGCTCAATCGAGGTCGTTGGGTAGAGCCATGGTAACTAGATGGTTCAAACCGCCCACAGGATTTGTCAAGATAAACACGGATGCACGGAGCCTCGGGGAAAGGGATGGATTCGGATGCGCGGCTGTGATCAGAGATTCCAGGGGGTCATTTATTGCAGCTAGTGGATGGAGGTGGTCAGGTGCGAGGGAGCTGTTACTTATTGAAGCGACCGCCTTTCTTTTGGGAATCAAATGGGCTACTAAGCTTAACATCAGATATGCACTTTTTGAGACCGACTCTCTAATGCTTTGCAACTATCTATCCAACGTGGAACCTCTCTCCTCCCTGGTGGGTTTTATAATTGATGAAATTATATCGATCCTCATTAGGAATGAGTTCTTTTTAGTACATCATGTATTAAGGTAGGGAAATGCCGTTGCACACTCCCTCGCCGAATTGGTCTTAGTATCTCCCTCGAACCATATGTCTTAGTGGGGTACCCCACCCCAAGCTGTTATTGGAAAAATTTATATAGAAAATTTTTTGGCAATGAATTGCTTTGATTTCTCAATCCCTATTCCCTTTCAAATTGAAAGGATGTAAAGATAGAGTATATCCTTTTATCAAAAAAATAAAAATAAAAATAACATACCCTCCTTAGCCAGTTTCGGAGTAATGCATTTCAATGCTCTTTTCAAAAACGATAGCCAATGTATGATTTTTGCTGCCGGCAATGATGGTCGTTGGCGAATCGATTGAAGAAGATGGGTACTTGCTTTCGGGGATGCTGGAAATGCATAAAGATGCCGAAGAGAGGAGCACTACCGCCATTAGATCTAGAGAAGGCATGCAAATCCAGTAGATTTTGTTGCTGCAAATAACCATATTTGGATAAGTGTAATCCCTTTGCCAGGTGGGCTAAGCAAATATTTCGTTTATCCTACCGAAAAAAATTCATTTATAATAATTTTTTTACTTTTTTTTTCGTACACTTGTTTATCTAAGTTTATTTAACATGTAAATCAAGTTTTACCATTTTTGGATATATGTTAATATATTTTTCTGAAATTTTTAAACATCTATGTATATACATGTATTTAAAATATCCTTATTTTCAAAAATCTAAAAAATATATACATATATCCAAAAATGGTAAAACTTCATTTATACGTTAAATATACTTAGATAAATAAATGTATAAAAAATACAAAAAAGTTGTTATAAATAAGTATTTTTATGTAGGCTAAGCAAGACATTTACTTAGTCAGGACTAGCAGAAGCATTCCTCTTTTAAAACAAATAAATTAATGGTCATGGGAAATGGTTCGAAGAAGATAATGAAGATAATGAAGCACCAAAATAGTGCCCCAATGTTACACTTGAACTTGTTCACAAACAACACTATATATGTGACTTTAACCATCACAGCATCATTTAATTTTTTCCAAATTATTCTGACATGCAAAAAAAATTCTCAGAAGTTATTTGTTAGCCACCAATAAAAAAGTTATTTATTAGCCTATTTGATTTCGTTTTTTGCATAATTTTATTTTAAAATAAAATCATATCATTAATGTGAATGTTTAAAAAAATACTTTATTTTAAGGTATCTTCTTGCATTTTTCTTTCATAATTTAGAAATTAAAAATTAAAAATGATTTATTGTGACAATGTTCAAAATCTCACGGATAAGGAGTAGATTTATTTAATGTGAGAAATATCTTTAAAAGAATTATTTGTATTTTAAGGTATTTTTATTATAATACTGAAAATTTAATTTTTAAAAGTATTGTTCGTGGGAATTTTCAAAATAAACGTGATATAAATTTTTATATTTTAAAAATATTTTTCTTATGATTTTTATTTAACATGGATATATACTAAATTGATTATTTTATTATTTGAATATTTATTTCACATTTTTGTCTTTAAAAAGGTATTTTTCTTTTACAATAAGTTTATAATATTTTCAACATACATAATGGTTGCAAATAGCAATTGTAGTTGTATTTAGGGACATTTTGGTCATTTTATTAAAATACATATATAATGGTTGCAAATAGCAATTTTATTTGTACTTAGGGGCATTTTGGTTATTTTATTAAAATTTTTAATGGTCGCCATTGTAACCATATTGGAGGTGGTACACTTAATTTTATGGAAAGCATACACGTATGGATGCACTTTTTTGAAAAGTAACCATATAGTTTCAACTTTAATGAATCATTACCTAGGTGCATTTGGTAATATGTAAAAATTATCAAGCTAAAACTTTTCAATTTTCTTGTCTAAAAAAATTTGGTCAAAAACTTTTTACTCACCATAATTATTCTATTTTTTAATCATTTCTTTACAGTTTCCTATATAACAATCATATTTTTAATCATTTCTACACAATTACTCATAACTTATCTGATTTATTAGTATTATATACACCATGATATCTAGTATTAGAAATCAAGCTCATTTATAACTCTCACACTCTAGAGAGACACATCGTAAATATTCCCAAAATCATGAGGAACAACTATAAATGCCTCTATTACTGGGGGAACACAATTACTAAGGGAGACATGATGCTCCCAAAATATTTCATTGGCGATTGGACCTCGGGTCTGTTGGTCTTGAGTTAATGACAATTACTCAAGAGGAGAGGGGTGAATTGGGTATTTAAAAAATTTACAACTTAAACAGAAACTTTACCCCGGATTAATCTAGTTCCCTTTTTGAAGAAACGAAATGGAAAGCAATATAATGTAGAGAGAAAAAATATAAATCAACACACAAGATTTTATAGTGGTTCGGGCAACCTCCCTACTCCACTCTTCCAAGCTCACACCCTTTGTGACTTGGGTTCCACTATTATATTTCACAAATACAACTAGAGTCACTGCTCTCTTCTAGATTCTAGCTCTAGGAGGCATCAACAAATCACAGCATAAGTAGGTGATGAGTTCTACTCCAATCACACACTACTTTGCTTACACTTGATCTTAGTTACACTAACTAAATCAAGTTCAATACAGTGACAAGAATAACAAAAAGAATCTACACGTTACAGTTGTGTAGAAATAGTTTGGCGCAGAGAAGAACTTGTAATGTTGGCTTAAAGAATCTGCAGGCAGCTCCTAGCAGTTTGAAGTAAACTTCTTCTTCTAAAGATTGACTTGATCACTTGAAGCTCTTTAAAGATAGGTGTTATGAACAGTTAATGAATCTCAGCTACCTCTTTCGTTCTCATTGAATGCCTTTTATACTTGTGGAGGCAATCCGAATATTTGAAGGTAGGTGGCGCGCATTTAATGCGCCAACGTTCGAATATTTTCCAACCGTTGCGACCCAAGTTGCAGATGGAGTCGACTTCGGGTGCGACTTCGCCCAAGTCGCAGATGGAGTCCACTTCGGATGCGACTTCGCCAGTTCACAGCATCTTCAAGTTCCAGACTGGGTCAATTTGGTCCTCGACTTGACGCAAGTTGCAGGTAGAGTCGACTTCGGGTGCGACTTCACCTCGGCAGGTTGCTTGACAAACTTGAAATCTTCAGAGATGCTCTCCTTGATTGAATTTCTTTATGTTTGTTGTCCTTTTGCATTTTTCATCTTTTGAACTTCAGTATATTTATTCTTGCTTGAAGTGCTTCATCTTCATAGCTTGAAATCTTAAATACTTGGATCTTATGGTGTCTAATGATTGTCAAATGTATGTTCTTTAATCCAACATAATGGATCCATGCAACCCTTCTTTCTTTGATCTTCATTTGATCTTCATGTGTTCCAATTTGAACATCTAATTTGACTTGATCTTCAACTTTACTCAAGTCTGCCTTGAAATCGATCTAATCCAGATTTGTCTTCTAAAATATCTGCTTTGTCCGATTGAAGTCGATGCTGGAGTCGACCTGGTTTGTGACTTCGCCAAAGTCGCATGGTGAGTCAACTTGGGATGCGACTTCGGCAGCCCCAAGTTCACGGTTTCAACTCTTGACAAAAAACGACGCCTCCAAGTTGCTATCGGAGTCGACTTGGTCTGCGACTTCACCTCAAGTTGCGAGTGGAGTCGACTTGGGGTGCGACTTCGGCACTTCGTAGTCTTGACTTCAACTTTGGAAGGAATTGTCATTTCGAAGTCGATGCTGGAGTCGACTTGGTCTGCGACTTCACCCAAGTCACATGCGGAGTCGACTTCATTTGCGACTTTGGCAGCTCTGCTCCTCATTTTCAACTCTGGAAGGAAACGACGCCTTGAAGTCGATGCTGGAGTCGACTTGGGGATCGACTTGGCCTTAAGTCGATGCCTGAGTCGACTTGGAAATTGACTTAACCTGTCATTCTTCATTTTTTTCAAATGTATAGCCTTTAATCACTTCCACAAACATGTTAGTAACCAAGACTTACTCAAATTAGTTTATTAATCATCAAAACATAGACTTAGCTTATTTTTCACATATTTCCAACAATATCTATGTGAAATTTATGCAATTTAAAAAAAGGGGTAGAAAATAGAAAATATGTTGAACTTGGGTCGAAGGAGCCAAGTCGACTCCACTCATCCCAAGTCAACTTCACCAAAGTCGACCTCTGTGGTGCCCCAAACCAATACGTCACTTCCTTACCTCAAGACCTTATTGATTGGTAAATATGAATCAAGGTTGTTTCCTTGATCACGTGGCAGGTTCTTAATTAGATCTCGTTCAAAAAAATTTTCGTTTATTCATTCATCATCATTTCATTTATAACATAAGCAATGGTAAGCTTGTACATATCCTTTAAATCATTTCAACATGGTGTTATACATCATAGGCCCTCTTGACCCAATCATGGCATTTCCATTGCATAATACATATATTCAATCATTAGTTCACTTAGAACTCAAAACTTTAAACAAGTTCACATATATATCAACATACCTGAAAACTTCCATTCATAGCATTCCACTCATCGTGGCTAATCCTTTTAGCCTACCTAGGTACTACTTCGTACCTTCCTTCGTTTCGTAGGTCCATTAACCCCTTGAGTTTCTCAGTACCTGTCTAAGGTTTGAAAAAACAAAATGTTAGTGATAATTTAGTAAGCAAGCATTTTATCATTAAGGTAAGACTTCCTTGAAAACCTTTTTCATAAACATCTTGAACACCTTTTTTCCTAAGGACATTTATATGTCCTAAAATATTATCATGAAATCCTTTGTTCATGAGGACAATTCTATGTCCTTGAATATTTTCATAAAAAAATTTATTCTTAAAATTATTTACAAGCCACATCCTGGCTTATTAAGGCAAAACATACATGTTTTACCCTTTTTAATTAATTCTCTTTTGTCTTGAATGAACATTTTTAATGTTCCAAGATATTTATATAAAACCATCTTTTGCTAGTGGACGTTTTACGTCTAAAATATTTTTCTCATAATTCTTTTAGCAAAGAGAACATTCTCATGTCCTAAAATATCATTCACATAAGCCTTTCTTGGAAAGGAGATTTTTATGTCCAAAACATTTTTCACATAGCTTCCTTTGGCAATGGACATTCATATATCTTAAAACACCTTTTATTAAAACTCTTTGGCATTAGACATTCTTATGTCCATAAATATTTTTCATTTAGGTTCTTTAATAATGGACATTCTTATGTCCAAAAAGTTTAACATAAATCTTTTTCATAATCCCGTCTTGGGGCTTGTTTATAACAAACAAGGCATATAAGATACATAAACCATTTTTGTAAATGTATTTGCATAAAAATATTTTCTTTCATTCTTGTTATTTACACTTTTGTGTAAAACAACCTATTTTTAGGGTAATTATTTCATAAAAATCCCTCGAGGATAACTTTTATAAAAATATACTTTCATGTCCCAATCTTTGGGCTTTTCAAAAATAAAATATAAGCAAATTCATTTCTCTCCATCCAGTAGTGACACTTAACAAGTGATCATGCTATCTTTTGGAAGAGAATTCTTAATAGCACGCTAGCCAGTTGCTGTTCATTCATTCTATTCCCATCTCAGTGAGGGCGCCACTGGCACTCCTGTTATCTCTTAGCAACTTGTCTTTATGCAGAGTAGGCCCTGGTCATCACAACCATGTTTTACAACTAGCCTATTCCGTGTACTAGTGCACCATATATTATTCTAACAGACCATAGTCCGTTTGGTTTCAAATATCACAGACCACAACCTACGACTATACTCACAAAACATCATAGACCGAAGTCTATATCTTTAAAAATTGTCTTAAAAAACACATCACAGATTGCAGTCTGTGTCAACTTGTAAAGCGAGCGCATCTACTTTAAACAAGTTGACATTTGAAGTCTAATTTTAAGATGACTTTCGTTAAATTTTTTCGAAAATATTTTGAGTAAAACATCTTGATAAATATTTGAAATGTTTGAAAAATAATACATCTTAAAATCCTTATAAAAGAATTTTAAAACCTTTGAATTTTCAAAATTAAACCATAGATTTTCTAACATTTTCTTAGTTTTCATTTCGGGGCATTTTGCTGACAAAAGTTATGCAATTATGCTACGCCTTCTCAACCACCCTAATAATTAAATTATTGACACCTATCTATTATACCATTTTTACATAAGGGGGCTTGCGTAATCTTTTGCATACCATTTAGCAACCCAAAATCAAACCATTTTATGAACTCAACATATGAGGATGGTCATCCTTAAATCCCTTTCAATACATCTATATAAATATTTTTCAAGACATTTTCAACATAGATTTTCTTATCTAAAGAAAATTAAAATTTTTCGAATATCATTTCAAAACGTATGGACTCTGTCTAAATCATCATTTATATTTAATTATCAATACATCAATTCCCATTTTCTTTTTCTTTCACAAACATAATTATTTATCATAAAACATGATAAAAGAAATTCAAAACTTATTTACATTTGTTGCTTTGTGAAAAAGGGAAAAATTTTCTCTTTCTTATAAAATACTTTTGAAACAACATTATAAAGAACTTACTAACTTATAAGAAAATTCTTGAAAACCATCAGCATAAAACATAAAATTCTCTAAAATTATTATCATGGAGAACTTGCTTACTCATAAGCAAATTTCTCATTTACATTAACATAAAGCATTGCCAACCCATGGCAAAATTTATGATAAATTCTTTATCTTAAAAACTATCGTCTGCTTCCCATGAAGCAAATTTTGAGCCATCATTTTCCAAAACTTGTGGCTTTTCATTAAAGCCGTCATTTTCAAAACTTGTGACTTTTCATTAAAGCCATTATTTTCAAAACTTGTGTTTGCCCATTTGTTTAAACAAAATCATAAATATTGTAAATCACATATCATCACATAGAAAGTAAACACCATTTTAAAAAGTTCGTTTGCTTACCTGAGATCGCCATAATCCTTTTCTTTCATTCTTTTCCTTGTCCTTGCCTAGGTAAATGAAAATAACATTTCATTTATTTGTATCAATCTTCAATACTTATATTCCTTAGGTTTTCCAACCTATATAAGTTCATCTAGCTTAACCCACTTGTCTTTCAAGTTAGGTATTCATAAGTATCGACATAGCCTATACATATCAAATCATCCATTCATTTTTGATACCCTTATGTAGGGTAAACTTACATGCATATAACAATCATTCAGCAACTTAGTCATTTCTTTTTACCATAATTCCATTCATTTTTTCATTTTTGGAATTTACATACCCCATTTATCATTCATTCATACTCATCCTTCCATACAAGTCCATTTTTCAACACATATTTATGTATTTCTTAAAATTTCTTAAACAGAAACTTAAACCTTAATTCAGTATAATTAAACTCCTTAATTAGCATATAATTTAGGGTTCATTTCTGAAATTTTAATCCATGTATTATAAGGTTCCAAAATAACAACTTTTGGACCCATTTTACCCATTTTCAATGTCCCTTGGGATACTTAAATCAAAATAGATTTTTAATCCCTAAATTTCAAAAATTAATCATGTTTTTCTTAATCCAAATTTAGGATATTAACACATGTTTAAAATCAATATATTAGTTGCTTCCGAAAAGGCAACTTTCATATACATTTTGGTACCCTCCGCACCCTTCTTTGAATATCCCTTTGCATATCTTTAAAAAAATCATATTTAGGGTAATATTGTTTACCTCTAACATAATCACTTATTTATATCCCATTATAAGTCAAATTGCATCACAAAAACCTAGAATTTAACATTTATCTTGATTTATTACTTAAGTTGTCCATAATGCTGAATTCAAGCACACTGAATTCTCAAAATATTGAATTAATATAAAATCAAGTAGTTTTGATCTGAAATTTCTACCATGCTTTAATAACTACATTAATTAATCAAAAAATATTTTCAACATGAAATATTTAGTATTTCTATTTATTTTAGTATTTTTACTCTGCTGGACAGCAGCATCCCTTTTTAGACAGCCAAAATCACGTAAATCATGAGGTATATTTACACCTATAAAAATATAATTTTTATTTTGTTATGTGATCCTCAATATTTATTATATATCTTGTAAATTTTTCAGCCCAAAATTATTTGTATAAAAATTATTAAAAATTATTTAGTGCAACTGATCCTGCCACCCATTCAATCCTATCCAGGTTGATTTTGCCAGATTTTTAATTTGCAACATCTTATCCTTTCAAGCTAAAAATTGGGTCATTCCTTAATCACCCCATAATGAGTCTTCTTACAAATGTTCATGATAAAATTTATTCATTAACTATTTCTTCCATATTTTCCTTTTCAAGTCTAGATTTACTATACATGAGTGTAGATTAGATGATATAAGCTAATTAATCCCCAAATTAAACTTTATAAACCAATGTATTTATCTAAGCATCTTTAATCTTTGAAATATTTTCTTTAAGATCTTTTATGACTCAAAACCATGATTCCAAATCAAGAAGAAAACTTGGAAATTAGAAGGCTTAAACTCAACGGGTACTTACCCGATTTTGTCGATTCTTTATCCCGAACTCCTCGAGCTTGCTACCATGCCTTGCCTTCCTCTTTTTCTTCTCCTTTTCTTCCTCTTTTTCTCTTCTCCTTGCTGGGTTTGGACGTGCACAGCAGCTGGTCCTTGGAGAATTTTTCTCCCATCTCCTTTTTCCTCTCTCTTTCCTACCTTCGTTAAGTCTACTTAGAAAGTTGCTGGAATTTTCCAGCAACTAATGCTCTCATTTGACCCCATTTAATGACTACTTAAATGCCTCTTTATCCCCTTAAACACATGACATCATGTGCTCTAAGATAATTTCATCATTTATCTCTTCATAAGTTCACAAAATCTAAGCATTGATGGGCCATATTGCTGTCCACTTGCAAAGTCCCACATGGAAACCCTTTAGTTTGGCATTTTATGCCTTAAATGCACCTCAATCTACCATACATTAACTTCCCTAGGTCATAGCCATTTACATGCAATTTTGGGATTTTTAAAAAATCCAAAAAATGAGATTTTTGGAGCTTGGAACGTCCCCTTGCAACTTCCTTTGATTTTGCATTAATTTTTTTTGTCTTTTCTCCCATAAATGTGTTTTGTCTTGTAGTGATTAAGAAAATCCCATGATAATTAGCTTAATCTATTCCTACTATATCGTTCATCATATCTTTTTATCCATCTTTCTCAAGTTTCGTCTCAAACCGAGTTTTCTAACTCCACTTATGACCACTTGAATTTATCTTTTGGATTTGAGGATAAAAATAATTAATTATCATCCTAATCCCATCATGATTCCCTTAATCCAATTCATTCATAATATTGGGCCCACCGTCATGAGCTTACCTTTCAAATTTCATCGAAATCCGCCTTGTAGGTGTCAAATTATGAATTTTCTATCATTTTTCATCTTAATTCTATAATTACACTTTAATCTCCATAAATTAAATCATGGTAATTAATATGATCATTCATAAAAAATTTTCACCTTTCAATCCTCGTTAAGCCTCTCGAGTCATACCAACCCACTTTGGGCTCCGGCAATTAAATTTTTAATCACCATTCTTAACTAAAACCCTAATTGCAAAATATCATTAATTATAAAATCATCCAAAATTCATTCAAGGCATACATGTGTCATAATTATGTGTCAAATGCCTTCATACGAGTCCTACTTGGATCCGGGTATCATAATTTTGGATGGGCGAAGTCTACTTCTAACCCAACTTAGGGTTCGAAGTTAGCTTCGGAGCCGACGGTTCGGTTGCCCCACCTACAAGAGGCGGGATTCTCCTCCCTCTCTCACTTTGCCTCTCCTATCCACTCCATTTTCTTTCTAAATCCTCTAAAGAACTCCTGCTTTTTTCTGTCCTAAATCACCATAGCCATCTACATTTCCTAAGTTTCATCAATCTAGAAACCATGGCACCTACGACTATATCCAAACTAAACAAACTTCCCATATCCAAACCGTCCAAATCACATGCTAGGGAGGACGTGCCTCGTAGGCACCAAGAGAGCCCGGGAAGAGGTTACAACTTCTACAAGTCGACGGGTTTAGGTTTCATGAAGGTAATCCCTCCACCTTGGCACCTAGAGAAGAAGAAAATCTTGAATCAAGTGATAGTTTGGACTGGAAAGAGAAAGGGCACCCCCACTTAAAGGAGACAAGTCCTTATAATGCCTACCAATGATTTTATAACTAAACATCAGCATGGTAGGTTCTAAAAGCATTACTATGAGGGGAAGACATCTGTGCCCAAAATCATAGATTTCAAGTTCCCACAAGAGTATGAGTTTGGAATGAGGAACTATTGGATTATCAAGGTTGGATTGGACTATCAAAGGAGGACAACAGGATATACCTTGATCTAACTCAGCTATTCTATTACCTATGGGATCAGGAGTATCTTGTGGCGCCCCAAACCGAGGTGCCTAGAAGCCTTACTCCGGGATCGTGTTGATTGGTAAACGTGACTCAGGATTGT